>JASDDO010000014.1:13233047-13794545 GCA_030015575.1 Agapanthus africanus
TTGCACCAGTTTAGGGACGTGGTGGTCCATCGCCAGTTTAGGGACGTGGTGGTCCATTATTAGTTTAGGGACGTTTCGGTCCGTCGCCAGTTTAAGGACGTAGTGGTCCATATTCCAGTTTAGAGACGTGGTGGTCCGTCGCCAGTTTAGGGACGTAGTGGTCCATTGTTAGTTTAGGGACGTTTCGGTCCGATATTAGTTTAGGGACGTTTCGGTCCGTCGCCAGTTTAAGGACGTAGTGGTCCATCTTTAGTTTAGGGACGTTTCGGTCCGATATTAGTTTAGGGACGTTTCGGTCCGGTATTCTCATTTTGGAGTGAAAATTAGTTTAAGGACGTTTCGGTCCAATATTAAATGAATGGTCGTTGGGACTCGTCACCTCTTTGACGTCGTTGAAGAATTACAACGACAGATGTCAAAGGAGTTCGGAGATGTACCCTCGAACCGGTCATGACTTAGTTCATGAAAGGCGTTTAATTTAAGGACTTACAGCCAGGATTGGGTTAAGTCCAATTTTTATTTTAGGCTCTGCCCGATCAATCTAAACAGGGCTCTGCCTCTTTTTATTCTTGCAGTTTGATTTGGGCCAAGCCCTCAAGCATTTCCAAACAGGGCTCTGCCCTTTGTATGATTTGATTTGGGCCAGGCCCTCAAGATTTTTTCAAAAAGGGCTCTGCCCTTTTATTTCTGATTTGGGCCAGGCCCTCAAGAATTTTTCAAATAGGGCTCTGCCCTTTCATGATTTGATTTGGGCCAGGCCCTCAAGAATTTTTCAAATAGGGCTCTGCCCTTTCATTTCTGATTTGGGCCAGGCCCTTTTAAATAATGAGTTGCAGGAACTCAAGAATATTCTGATTGAAGAACAAAAGTGCATAGCACTTTTGATCTACATTTAGATCAAAAGAAAACAAGTTTTTCTTCTTGTTTTCTTTTCACAGAACCAAGGGTTCATATCAAGTGCAAGGCACTATTTATTATTCTTTTTCCTTTTTAGAACCAGGGGTTCATATCAAGTGCAAGGCACTATTTATTTTTTTATTTTCTGTTCTTCAGAAATTTTACCTTCTTCTTTTTTTTGTTCTTGATTAATCTTCAAGAGCTTTTTTTTTTCCAGAAGTTTATCCTTCTCTTGATGATTGATTCTCTGCCTATCTCCTTGATCCCTTTTGAATGAGGCTTGGGGTCTTATTTATAGTGCCCACAAATTTGTTGGATTTGTTAACAAAATCTTTCCTGAATAATTTTGGGAATTTTCCCACCATTGGATCTTTGATCCAAGGGTTCCTGTTTTACAGGAGAACAGAAAAGATTTATCTAAATCTTCATTCAGTTGCTGCGCAACTCACCAGCACATGACACGTGTCGCGCATCCGAGCGCTTGCGCAGCTGCGACTGCGCAACTGCGCAGACACGTGTCGCGCATCCGAGCGCTTGCGCAGCTGCGACTGCGCAACTGCGCAGACACGTGTCACGCATCCGTGCGCTTGCGCAGACACGTGTCGCGCATCGGTGCTTTTGCGCAGCTTAGACTGCGCAACTGCGCAGACACGTGTCACGCATCTGTGCGCTTGCGCAGACACGTGTCGCGCATCCGTGCTTTTTGCGCAGCTTAGACTGCGCAACTGCGCAGACACGTGTCACGCATCTGTGCGCTTGCACAGACACGTGTCGCGCATCAGTGCGCTTGCGCAGTTGCGATTACGCAACTGCGCAGACACGTGTCGTGCATCCATGCGCTTGCGCAGACACGTGTCGCGCTGCCATGCATTTGCGCAGTTAAGTCTTTAATTAATTATGTTTTCTGAAGAGCCTTGCTCTGATGGGACGCACTGTCTCGGGCGTTACGCTGCCCATTCAGCTTCTGCCACGTGGCAAATTGCGCGCTGCGCACGGAAACCGAAGCATTGCTTCGAATTTTGAATTTTCAAAATTCAACAGAGCCTTGCTCTGATTGGGGGAAACAGATGCCCCCCCACCGTTGCGCTCACGTGGCGCGCGCGTGGGTGCAACGGTGGCAAGATCCTGACCGTCGGATCGACGAGTCAGGTGAACAGGCGCAGGCGCCTATAAATAGGACCCTTGGTCCTTGGTAATTTTTTTACCATTCTCAAGAAATTAGATTTCAGAGCCTTGCTCTTACTTGAGAACTTCCAGAGCCTTGCTCTTGCGATTCTTTAAGAACTTCCAAGTTTTATCCTTAGAACCATTCTAGGTAAATTAAATTAATTTAATTTAAATCAAATTTAAATAATCAGAGCCTTGCTCTTATAGATCTTTGATCTAAAAGAATCTCCTTTGGGGTTTTCTACAACAGAGCCTTGCTCTTATAGATCTTTGATCTAGAGGAACCCTCTTTGGGGTTTTTATTCACAGAGCTTTGCTCTCAAAAATTTGTAGAGACTCTTTTCTTAGGTTTTAACCCATGAACAGAGGGGCCCCCGGATTAATTAGAAAACTTTTTAAAGGTTTCCATGGATCTTTAAGATCCCACAATTTTAATTCTTAGGAATTATAAGTTTTTTATTACTGCTACAGAGCTAGGCTCTTTTTTAAGAAGTTTTATTCTTTTGAAACAGGGGTTTGACAAATGTCACTCTGTGACAGAGCTTTGCTCTGAAAAGAGGAGATCTTCTCCTTGTCTTTAGGGGTCCCCCCCCAATGAGAATATTCTCTTGGGGGTCTCTTTTATTGACTGATAGTCCCATTCAATGGTGGGATTGTCTCATCAAATGATGCGCCGTCATCTTGATTTTGTGGGTCCCCCTTTGGTCCCCTACCCACTGCATCACAGCGTGGAGCCAGATTTTTATTTATTATTATTATTTTTATTATTATATTTTTTTTTATATATTATTTTTATTGAATGTTAAGTGTCAAGCCACTAATGATATATATATTTTATGCAGGAAGGATGTCTGACGACTTGTCTTTTCCCTTCGTTCGCTCAGAAGGAGGGTTCCCACACGCACCAGTGGACCGGGTAGTGTTTGCCTTGATTAAAGATCGTGATCCTGAGTGCAAACATCTCCACCTATGGGGAAGGTGGTATAGCCAAATTATCCAGGGTCGTCGCAGTTTTAGTTCTGCCTCGCCCTCCGAACCTATAGTTACGATCCCCTACGCAGATAAACCCCCGGTGGAGTATGCCGTGGAGGTTAAAAATTGGAATTCGGACGATCTTCTCCAGCCTGCAATCGGCGCTATTCCGGTACAGCCGCCGCCGGCCATAGACATCTTAGGAAGGCGAATCTGTCAGGGTGAAGCACGCCCTTGGGGACAGGCCTATAATATTGGATTGAATCCGCGACCGCTTGCTGGATACCTGCCATGGGCCCGGTACATCTTAGCGGCGAAAAGAGCTCATCTGACGAAGATCGGTTTATACTCCGCCGTCTATGTCTCGCTTTTCGAATATCCTACTCCTCCAACGTGGTGGACAAGGGCTTTCATTGAACAATGGAATATCCCCACGCATACTTTCCTGACGGCGGATAGGGAAGTTTCTATTTCTCTAGAGGAGTTCGTTGAGCTTTCGGGTTTACCGGCGAGGGGGGAGCATTATGAGGAGCTGCTTCCTCCTGATGAGTACGTCTTTGCCACCAAGCAGGTGGTACTCGACTTAACTCCGGAAAATGCCATCCAGCATCAGCATCCGGGCCTGGTGAGGGTGTTGGAGATTTACGAGGAGCTTCATTTGGAATTGGGCGACCGAGGCGTTAGTTTCGTGGACTTCATTGCTCGCTTTATTCGCCCGTAATTTTTATCAGAGCGAGGTGATAAGTTCGCCCAACTTGCTGACCCTTTTGGTTTCGGCCTGGACCGCCGGCCTTCATCAGAAATTGATCAGCGGAGTTTCTACCTTCCCGGCACTGCTATCGTCCCTTTCTCAGAGATCGCCGTCCCTGGCATGGATGAGGAGACCTTCTTCATAGGGTTCTTAGGTCTGTGGCTGTGCAGCTTCGCGCTTCCCATGCACCCACGCCTCATGCGGTCTTCTGTATTTTACCCGGCGCATCGAATGGTGGCCGGTCTGCAGTTATCAGTGGGGATCGCCGGGTTGGCTTACCTTTACAACGGACTTAGCATAGCGGCGGACGCTAATGAACCTGGGGTACAGCCTGCTAACTTCCCGATGCACTACTTCACTTCTTGGATGGAGCTGCATGTTCGGGGAGTGTTTGGTGCCCATAAAACTCCTCAGTTCTTTGAGAGATTCAAACTTCCAAGAATCATGCGATTGGTCGGGGCTTCCATCGTGTTTGCACCTCTGCGGGAGTCCAGGGGACTGCTTCTGCGTTCGCATTTAGTCGGGGCGAAGACCTCTTTTGTGGATAAGGTCATCACCATGGGTTCCGAGACCACTAAGTCAGTGGTGTCGCTGCGTGATGACTTTAAAGGCGGTGTTTCCGTGTTGAAGGCTCGGGAAATTCTTCACCTTTATTCCATTCGGCCGGGCTACTTGGTATTTAGGCAGAATGACACGGCCCTCTTCATGAGGTATAACCCGCATCGATTTGCCCGGCAATCGAGTTATAACCAAGGGGTCCCATTGGAAGCCTTCTTGGGAACACCTGCAGTCGGTCCAGAGGGGGTACGGAATGCGATGCATCACTTCATCCGGCTAAATACAGGCTCTTACTTTTTCATCAGTGAGCCCAGCTGTACCCCTAAGATACTCAATTCGTATGTGGCCTGGTACGCGCACGCGATGGGACCAATCATCTTGATGGAGAAACGTCTATTGGTCGATCGTAGGGCTGCGCCTCCCGGCGGCAATCGCAAGGCTCCATTGCAGCCCAGGGTTCAGGTTATCCCTCCGACGAAAGAGGCTGGAGCCGATCGACCACGCGTGTTGGCCCCTCCGCGTGGACTGCCACTGCCCACTGCGGTGGATGCCCCAACAGTACCCCGTGCTCCGACAAAGACGGCTAAAGCGGCCTCGCCGGAGTCGGGTGTAGGAGCGGACATCGGGACTCGCCGCCCAAAAGTGACTGCCAAAACTGGCAAGCGCAAAGATGCTCCGAGTGGATCCAAGGCTGGTGAAAAGAAGAAGAAGAAGTCCACCTTGTCCCTCGACGCAATTCTTAACTTAGAGCCCGCGGCTCATCCTGTCGAGACTATATGTGAGTACGGCAGCAACGAGGGTTTCGTGGTGGACCCTGAGGACACCAATCTAGCCGCTGCCATTGCAGCTTCGGAGCGATCAGCGAGGCTCGAAGCAATGTTAAGCAGGCTCGCCGAGTCAGGTAATCATCAGCCTCCTTATTTTTCATTTTATCCCACTTTTTATTACTGTCTTTAGCTAATATTTGCCTCATTTTCTGCAGGTGGATCTACTGAAAAGGCCATCGATGCCTCTCTGAAGACCTTCCAGGCGGAGGAGAAGAAGCGTGCCCTAGAAAGCGTCGGTATGTTTTACCCCGTTCTCTTTTATAAGGAAAGTTTGTTGTCTTTTTATGATAGTCGACCTGACCTTCTCTTGTTTCTTTACAGGGGTTGTATTAATCGGCGCAAGAACCCTTCCTAAGCCCGTCATCGAAGTCCCAGCTCCGTCGAAGTTGCCGCAAGAGCCTCGGCTCGATGCAACGACGAGGGATGCTCTGAAAAATCTGGAGGCATCCCTCTACACGGCTGAGGAGGCTTCACTCAAGGAAGCTCTGATGGCATCTGTCTCATCGGCTCAAGAGGAGCGGAAGCGGTCTAGACGCGAAGCTAAAGCGCGCAGGGCTGCTCTGGCCGCAGAAGCAGGCCCTAGCACTGTTCCTCACGCTAGTACTCCTTCTGAAGAGCCCCCTATGGCCCTGTCTACTGCTCGTCGGCAAGTGGCGCGCGCGGTTCGGAGCGCCAATGATAAATCTGCTTCAGGTAGTACTTCTTTCAGAGCCTTGTTGTATGACTTGTAAAACTATTGGCTTATACATATCTCATCTCGTAGGGTCAAGTCCGGCTGAGGGGGAGGGGGAAACGACCGTCGAACCCAAGGGAGCGGAGGACGCGGTACTCGCCGAACCCGAACCGACGGTGGACAACTTTGTCGGGGTCATGGGGCCTGGAGCCGAGATTAAGGAACCTACCGCGGAGCAGGTCATTGATGTCGTACCCGAAGTGGCTGCAGATGAGATGATTGTCTCAACCGAGCCGAAGGCGGTAGAGGGCGAGGTACTTGAGGCTGGGGACCTCGTGGTGCCGATGGACGGGACGGCTGTAATCGCTGATCCTGAGGGAACGGCAGGTGAGGCGGCCATGATTCCTGAAGACGAGCTAGGCGCTCCTTCTCAGGAATCGGGCAATGTTCCTATCTTGGCCCTCCCTGCCTATGGTTCCCTGCCGCCTGCAGAGCTTGAGAGCGTAACAACGGTTCCCCTTGAGTCGGGTGACGAAGCTACAGGCGGTGGTCTTCCGTCAGTGGAGGAAGGGACTACCTCAGTTTCTGCTGGCAGCTCGTCAGGTAAATTTTCGAGTCACCAGCGTTTCCATTTTTTTTTTGTATATATCTTGTGATCTCTTCTAACAAGCTTGTTCTTGCAGGTGTGGCCAGTACTGATGCTCCATTGCTCGAGGGGGCACCATCAACTACTGCTTTGGCAGTAGTTACCTCCCCGTCTTCCCTTGTACCGTCATGGATGTTGGAAGGTATGGATTCATGACTCATGCATTAATCTTTCAAAATTACGGCTTTTGTACTAATATTACACTATTGTGCCTTTGTAGGAGTGCTTTTTGACCACTTATATCAAGTGTTGCTCCCGCACTTCTCTTTCCCATCCGACCTCACTTCTCCCTCCAGTGGCGCCGGTGAGTATACTTTCACCATAATGTCTTTATTTACCCCCCTTTTTTTTAGCAGTGGGATAATTTCTGATCTTTCCTTTTCTTTATTGCAGTGCCACAAATCGAAGGAGGGGATGCAAGACCTGCCGCGCTACCGGCCCTTCCGGCTCCGCCATCCGTTGCTGCTGGTATAGTAGATTCCCTTTTTGGTAACCCTTTAACATCTTTTGAACCATCGTTTAACCTGTTTTGTTTCGCAGCTATTGTTCCGGCTCCAATTCCCTTCGAGGCTCGCGTCTCTTCACCGGCAGGCCCCTTTTTGAGGCGTCCGTCTTCAAAGGGTGCCGTGATGAGTCTAGGCATGCTGAGCGGGTACATCGAAGAACTCAGCATGGACGCTCTCCCTTCCGCTGCAGATTTCGCTGTGGATGTTAACCCCATGTTAGCGGCGCTCGTAACTTTTCACAGCGCGGGCGTCGTTGAATCTTGGGTTAATCACTGCAGGGAGATCGAGGCCTGCTTGTACCAGCTGGAGTTAACGCGCCCTGCTCCCGGAGTTGTAGCTCTGAGCGCCCAATGCACAACTTGGCTCGAGCAAAGCACTTCGCACTCCCACCACTTGGAGCAAGAAGCAGCTCAAAGACTAAGGGAATGCCAAAAGACCTCAAGCGAAACGGCTCATCTGCGCGCTGAGGTTGAGGCAAATGCTGCCCAAGTGAAGATTATCTTTGAGGGTCTCTTGGAGCGCATCTCCCATGGGCTAGACTTAAAGAGGAAGCTTGACGTGGCTGAGCGCCATATCCCAAGTCGGGAGGCCGCTTATCAAGACGTGAGGGAGCAGCTTGCCTTGGTCTTGCGGCAACGAGCCCAAGTGGAGTCAGAGCTGACGGCGGTAGCCGAGCAGGAGAAGGCGTGGAAGGAGATATGCGAGCGATTGCTACATCTGTGCAAGACGCTTCCTTCCCAATAATTCTCCTTGTATCATTTGTTTTTTTGTAAAGTATATGTATATATTTTTTTTATTCTTTAGCACAATGTATCCTGTACTCAACCATTTTTTATGAATAAAAGATACACATTTTGTAATGTCTTGTGTCATTTCTCTGTCTTTCTTTTCTTTTATAATCAGTACGCCACCTTAATAACCATAATTGACGGACGATTGGGACGAGTATCCCGACCTTCTTAAGAAATAACGATGGCTTAGGCCGCAGGTTCAGATCTGCTGCCTAAGACTTTTCAACTCTATAAGCCGTGAGGGTCTCATAGAGACTTTTCTCCCTACGGATCGAGAGGATCTCGCAGGTGAATTTTCTCCTTAGGAATCATGAGGATTCCCAAGTGTGATTTCCTCTCATAAGTCGGAAGGATCCTATAAGAGAATTTCTCCCTCTTACGAGTCGAGAGGGCTCGTAAGCGGTTGTTTCCCTCTTTGTCGAGAATCGACTTCAGAGAGTGAGACCCGTGGATAGTATGCAAGAGACCATTTAGGATTGACTTGCAGAGTCCCATTGTTCAGGCAGCAAGTTTTGAATCTTTACTGCCCAAGATGTGAGTCAAAGAAGCTCTGGTCACGGAGTGTTTGTATCCGTGAGTTGAGAAGTTTTGCGAGGGATTATTTGTTTCCCAAGCGCCAAGGATTATTTGAGTCCTTAGGGTCTGAAACGAGTCGATAGTTCCTACGGAGGCACTGGTGGCTCTGTGGGTCGCCGCGGATCAGGAGGCTCTCGTCAAGGAGTGTTTGTATCCGTGAGTTGAGAAGTTTGCCGGGATTATTTGTTTCCCGAGCGCCAAGGATTATTTGTGTCCTTGGGGTTTAAAACGAGTCGAGGGTTCCTACGGAGGCACTGGTGGCTCTACGGGTCGACGCGGATCAGGAGGCTCTCGTCAAGGAGTGTTTGTATCCGTGAGTTGAGAAGTTTGCCGGGATTATTTGTGTCCCGAGCGCCAAGGATTATTTGTGTCCTTGGGGTTTGAAACGAGTCGATAGTTCCTACAGAGGCACTGGTGGCTCTGCGAGTCGACGCGGATCAGGAGGCTCTCGTCAAGGAGTGTTTGTATCCGTGAGTTGAGAAGTTTGCCGGGATTATTTGTGTCCCGAGCACCAAGGATTATTTGTGTCCTTGGGGTTTAAAACGAGTCGAGGGTTCCTACGGAGGCACTGGTGGCTCTGCGGGTCGACGCGGATCAGGAGGCTCTCGTCAAGGAGTGTTTGTATCCGTGAGTTGAGAAGTTTGCCGGGATTATTTGTGTCCCGAGCGCCAAGGATTATTTGTGTCCTTGGGGTTTGAAACGAGTCGATAGTTCCTACAGAGGCACTGGTGGCTCTGCGGGTTGACGCGGATCAGGAGGCTCTCGTCAAGGAGTGTTTGTATCCGTGAGTTGAGAAGTTTTGCGTTGAAGTCACTGGCTTCTTCGGTTGAAATGAACCGTTGAGGCTTGGTTTCGTCGTTTGACGGAATCCACTGGGGAGGTATGGTTCCTTCTTTGTTTATGCCCTTGGATTGTATACAGGGATCGATGTGATCTTAACTGTAGGGCCGAAGTTTATCATTATTATTATTTTTTTTTGTTGTATTTCCGCGATGCTCTATCATTTCAGCTTTTATATCGCGAAGGTCGCGATTGCCCAAACATTTCGGCTATTTTTCGCGGTGCCCAATCATTTCGGCTATTTATTTTATCTTTACTCGTTGCTCTTTATCACGAGTTGCCCGATCATTTCGGCTATTTTGCATGCATACATTTTACTTGCTGCTTTTTATTGCAAGTTGCCCTATCATTTCGGCTATTTCGTATGCATGAGCGATCTACTGGCTTTCGCCGTCAACCTGAAATTGGTCACCGATTTCGGCATCAGTACCGCTGCGAATGGGATATTACCAGGAGCGAATCATCATTTGCCTCTATCGTTGTTGAACAAAGGAGGCTTAGCGACCAGGGTTAGGATCCCGTCGGCTAAGGCTTTTGACTTCATGAGCCGTAAGGGTCTCGTGAAGGTATTTCTCCCTACAAGTCGTGGGGATCTTGTAGGTGTATTTTCTCCTTAGGAACCATGAAGGTTCCTAAGTGTTTTGTTCTTCTGTAAGTCGTAAGGATCCTACAGGAAGGTTTTCTCCTCATAAATCGAGGGGATTTATAAGGGTTGTTTACCATACGAACGTATTCCCAGTCATGGATGGACCTTGGTTAGGGAAATGTTTATTCGCGCCCGTGGATTGTATACAAGGGTCAGTATTGAGCCACTTGTAGGGCAATATTGGAAGTTTGCGGGGGTTTGCTTAAGCACAGGTTTAGGTCTCTGTGACTTAAGACTTTCAAATCCTATGAGCCGTGAGGGTCCCATAAGAGAGTTCTCCTTACGAGTCGTGAGGATCTCGTAAGAGTATTTTCTCCTTAGGAATCGTGGGGATTCCTAAGTGTGCTGCTCCTTTGTGAGTCGTAAGGATCTCACGCAGGTGGTTTCTTCTCACAAGGTCGAGAGGACCCTATAAGTGTTCTTAACGAGGTTGCGCCCTTTCAGGTTTTCGCAAACACTCGCCGGTAGTCCTGCTGTTTTTACTCACGGAGCCCTTTCGGGTTTTCATCCGCGCCCATTTTGCTTATGGACATACCGTTTTTTTTTATTTTTATTTTTATTTTTTTTTATTTATTTTTATTCATCTCGTCAGCCCAAGGATGCTGCAGTATTAGTTTAAAGACGTTTCGGTCTGCTATTAGTTTAAGGACATTTCGGTCCGCCGTTGAGAGGGTTGGCTACTACTTATAAAGCTTGAGCTTAGGAAGATAGCGAGCGGACATAGTCGTCGTCATCTACCATTGACCTAGGCTGTGGCTCATTAAGCGTAGTATTTCTTTAGGAAGCGTCCGTTTATTGGCCTGAAAGGCCTTTCACCGTGCATGTCCATGAGTAGATAGGCCCCACCTTGGTAGACCTTATCAATGATATACGGTCCTTCATAGTTTGGCTCAAACTTTCCTCGCTTGGCGCGATTGGGGATCATAGGCCTTTTGACCACTAACACGAGTTCACCTTGGCGGAATGTCCTCGGTCGGGTCAATCTTTCATATGAGCGCGTCATCTTTGCTTTATAGGCTTCCAGATTTTGTTGTGCTAGAAGCCGGATTTCATCAAGGGCGTCAAGCTCTTCAAACCGAAGGTGAGCATTTTCTTCGTCTGTCAGCTCGTAGTGGACTGCCACTCGTAGAGAGGGTAATTCTATCTCGAGAGGGAGTACTGCTTCCGTCCCAAATACCAACGCGTATGGCGTTGTGTTTGTGGCCGTTTTAAACGTAGTTCGATACGCCCAAAGAGCCTCTTGCAATCTTTCGTGCCAATCTCTCTTATTTCGTGACACTGTTTTCTTTATGATCTTCGTCAAGGTCTTGTTGAAGGCTTCAGCTAGACCGTTAGCTCGCGGGTTATAAACTGAGGAATATCTCCAGTCTATATTGTGCTGCTGTGCGAAGCGGCTAATTTTATGACTTCGGTAGGCTGGCCCGTTATCGGAAATGATCCGTCGCGGAGTTCCAAACCGGTATATGACATGCGTTTTGAAGAAATGGAGGATGTTCTCCGTCTTCACTTCCCTCAACGGTACCGCCTCTGCCCATTTGGAGAAGTAATCAGTCGTCGCCAAGATGAAACGATGTCCCTTTGACGACGCTGGTTCGATGGGACCGACTATGTCAGTTCCCCACATTTCGAATGGCCAACTAGCCATTGTCGGATGCAGTGGATTGGGGTGCTGATGGATGAAGTCCCCATGAATTTGGCATGGATGACATTGCCTCGCGTATTCCAGGAAATCCTGCATCATCGTGGGCCAGTAGTAGCCCATCCGCTTGATCTTCAATTTCATCTTTGGGCCTGCTTGGTGAGAACCGCAGAGTCCGTCGTGAACTTCTTGGACAACCCTTTTCGCTTCGTCAGGTCCTAAGCATCTCAGCCACAGAGAATCGAATGACCTCTTGTATAGAGTATCGTTGACGAAGGCGAAAGACAGAGCTCGTTTCACAAGCTGATGTCTTATGGATGTTCTTCAGGTATTCGGCGGAACTTGAAGTAATCTATGAAGACTTCTCTCCAGTCCTCGGTATTTTCCCTGTCTTTTATTTGCAAGGTTGTCTCCTCTTTCGCTCCTTTTTCTTCAGACGATTTCGGAGATATTTCTGTTGGGGCGAGCACTCGACGGCTTTGTATCACGATTCTAACGTCATCGAGGTTCTCGTCAGCCAATTCTTTAGCAAGTTTGGCCAGTGCGTCCGCTTTGCTTTTTTCCGCGCGCGGTATACTTTCCAAAGTGTAAGAGGGAATTTGGGTTAGCAGTTGCTGCACTTTTTCACCGTATTTTACCAATTCCGGTTTGCACATTTGGTAGTCGCCGTTTACTTGACTAACGACCAGTTGGGAATCGCCGTATATGAGGAGATCTTCAATTCCCATGTCAATGGCGATCTCGAGGCCTGCTATCAGAGCTTCGTATTCGGCTTCATTGTTTGTTCTCGGCTCCGTTAGGGAGAACGCGTAGCGCATTATCCCTCATTGTGGAGTTACAAAGATGAGTCCTACCCCTGATTTAATTATAGGGGTACTTTGTTTACGTTTCTTCACGGAAGATGCTCCATCGAAATAAAGCTCCCATCGGATATTATCGCCGTCGATCGCATCGAACGCATGTTCGTCTGGAAGATCGCAATTCAGAGGAGAATCGGCGGGTATCGGATGCTCAGCGAGAAAGTCGGCGATGGCCTGGCCTTTAACTGCCTTGAGAGGTTGATACGTTATCGAGAATTCCATCAAGAGCAGGGCCCATTTAGCGAGTCGTCCTGTCAATATGGCTTTTGACATTAAATATTTAAGAGGGTCCACTTTTGAAATCAGACGGACCTCGTGCGCTAACGCATAGTGCCTAAGCTTTGTTATTGCGAAGATCAACGCCAGGCAGTGTTTTTCAATGGGAGAGTAATTGCTTTCTGCCCCCAGCAGAACTCGACTTAAGTAGTAGAGCGCTCTTTCTTTCCCCTGATCGTTCTCTTGTGCCCATAATGCGCCTAAGGAACCTTCGAGGGCGGTTGTATAAAGGACAAGAGGCTTTCCCTTAACTGGAGCAGCCAACACCGGAGGGTTCTGCAGGTATTGCTTGATCTCATCCAGTGCGCCTTGGCATTTTTGGTCCCAAACGAATGGGGTTCCCTTCTTCATCAGGTGGCTGTAAGGACGGCACTTTCCTGAAAGGTTGGCTATGAATCGCCGTATATACGCGAGTTTCCCTTGGAGAGACCGCAGCTGTTTGAGAGTCCTCGGCGGAGGCATTTCCATGATCGCTTTGATCTTTGACGGATCTATTTCAATACCTCGGTGTCGAACGACGAATCCCAGGAATTTGCCTGAGGAAACCCCGAACGCACATTTAAGAGGATTCATCTTCAAGTTGTATTGCCGAAGGCGTTGAAATACAGTCTTCAGATGCTCGAGATGTTCCTCATATGATTTGCTCTTGACCACGAGATCGTCGATATAACATTCGACGATTTCGTGTATAAGGTCGTCGAAGATCTTCGTCATGGCCCTCTGATAAGTAGCACCGGCGTTCTTCAAACCGAAGGGCATCACTTTATAACAAAATATACCAAGAGGAGTCCTGAAGGCTGTGTGCTTCTGATCTTCCGGGTGCATTTTTATTTGATTATACCCCGATGAGCCGTCCATGAAGGAGAAAACCTCATGAGTGGATGTGTTGTCTATCATCAGCTCGGTGACTGGCACCGGGAAATCATCTTTTGGGCAGGCTTTATTGAGATCCCGGAAGTCTACGCATATGCGCACTGTCCCATTTTTCTTCATCACTGGGACAATGTTGGCGATCCATTCAGGGTATTGGACTTCTTGGATGAAGCCTGAATCTATCAGTTTTTTGACTTCGGCGTTGATGCTCATCTCAAGCTCGAGTCGCATTCTTCTCGGCGCTTGTTTGACTGGCTTGATGTCCGGGGATATCGCCAATTTGTGCACAGCGATTTCTGGATCTAGTCCCGGCATTTCGGAATAGTTCCACGCGAAGCAATCTTTGTGCTGTAGAAGCACATCCTTTAACGCAGCCACCCTTTCTCCAGATAGCAGTTCGCTGATGAATGTCGGTCGCGGGTCATTTTCCGTCCCCAACTCAATTTTCTTGAGATTATCTGCAGTGGTATGGATTCCATCTTCCAGTTCTTTCGGAGCTGGGGGAAATTCTGAGATTACCTCATCGCTGCCGCTTTCAAAACACCAAGGGAGATTGTTCATGTCCTCGGACCCTTCTTTTAATATTGTTATCACATGGCAGGTGCAAATTTTCTGCCAATCCCAATGCGGAGTTGGTTTTATTCTTGTGTTTTCGGGTTCGTGCTTTTGCGGCGGCGCTACCCTCCAACTATCAGACAACACGAATTTGCCAAGCTGATATTGGTCCTCAACCCAATTCTTAAAGGTGAAGCAATCTTCAAGCGAATGCCCTACTACTCGATGGTAAAAGCAATACTTTGGGTTGGAGACTTCGCCTGTTTGTTCAGGGTGTTTAGACTCTGGCAACGTAAGCATTTGATGTTTTAGAGCGAGATCGAATATTTTCCTTGTTTTGTTCCGAGGAAAAGAGTATGCTCGAGCCATTTTCTTCCCGAGGGCTAAGTCAATAACGCTCGATTCTCGGATGCGCGGCTTCTTAGCTCTGCTTTGTAGTTGTCGAGCGCCTCTCTTGCCTTTCGACTTGTTTTTGTTCTCGCGTCGAACCTTTTTTGTAGCAGGTTGACAAGGAGCGGCATCTTCTCCCTCTACTGCCTGTTGGAGGAGGCGCTGTGTCTTAGCTTTCTCATAGATTGCCATTTCACGATCGTGATCATCTCGGGCTTTTTGACTCGAATCCCTTATAAGTTTGCTCATCTGGTCTTCGGATGATGGACTGGGCGGTTTTGTATCAGGACCTTTTGCTGGTTCAGGATTAGCGTCCTCCCATTGAGCGTCCGCCTCTTCATCGAAGTCATACATGGCATAACAGCTGTTTACTAGCTCCCGCTTCTTTGGCCGGATGTACCCAAGCCCTTTGGTTTCTACTTTCCCGTTAGGCAGTTTGCATTGGGTCCCGGGAATGTTCCAGACCTTGTCATAGAATTTGGCTTTTCTAACGGTCTGTGTGAAGGACATCCCCTGGCGTTTTAGCAGTTTCTTCAAACCTTCGGTATAATACCGGGGAAGACGGATAGGCTGAAGCCTGTCGAGCGTGGGATCCGCGCCATGCCAAACTTCCTTTTCTACTTTGTTCTCTTCAGAACGGTAGAATAAGATTGCCTTCTCGCCCCTTCGTCCGGGAGGGATATAGAATGTCTGTAATTCTTCTACGCTGTTGGTGTTGAGTGCATCCAGTTCTTTGTAATGTTCAAGCGGCACCATGGTTATCTGCAGACTTCGCTCTTCATCAGCGGAGATCCGTATCGAGGGCCGAGCAGGGAATACAGCATGAACTTCATCCTCTGAATCACTACAGAAGATCAACGAAGGAACGGATGGTCCTGGCCTGGTAGATTGGGATGGACCTGAATAAATTATATCCTCCTCCTCGGTGTCACTGCCGAAGACAGGGATAGTGGCATTAGTTTTGTTCTCCGGTTTGTGACACCTTTCCATGTCTTCGAAGCTCGGCAAGAAGTATTTGGCATCTTCATACTTGCGAACTTCGTTCACGGAAAACGGATTCAACTCTCCGGCCACAGTGTACTCGAGGCCATCCCTGGAATACTTCATGCACTGATATTGTGTAGAAGGGATGATATTGTACTCGTGTAGCCATGGTCGGCCGAGCAGAGCATTGTAGCACGTCTTGGCATCTATAACATGGAATTTGATGTCTGTGACGAGCAACCCGAAGCGTAACGTCAATATCACAGATCCAAGAGTCTTTGAGGATTGAGAGTCGAAACCGGAGATAGAGATCTTGTCTCGGGCGAGGTGTTGGACACTCATGCAAATCTCCTTTAACACTCGTACGTTGAGTAAATTGACGGACGATCCGTTATCGACCAAGATTTTACCTATCTTTATGTCATGGCAGTATCCTGAGACATAAAGAGGGCGATTATGTTCACACGTCCCGAGGAGAAGGTCTTCATCACCAAAAGCAACGTCGGCTGTGTGCACTTCTTCCAATTCGTCTTTCATCTTTTCTTCGGCCAAGAAGGCTTGGAACTGGTCCGGATCTTGTAGCGCCTTAATCAAAGAGTCTCTCGCCTCCTTTGATAGTAACAAGGCATCGAGGATGCTGAGTTGTGAGGGTAACTTCCTCAGATGCGCTAAGACATTGTAATCCACCTTACTCCTCTTTGGCGGATTTTTGGCGGTTAACTCTTCCGCGACTTGGTCATCTAAAGTGATGTCTTCAGAGACTTTCTCTTTCCCTTTATCTTTTCTATTCGAGGGTCCGAGGTTCTTTTCAGGCAGTGTCCGATTCCTCAGCTGTATATTTTCGCAAGACTTCGGTTCTTCTTCTTTTCCCGAAGTTGATTCTTTAAAGAGAGGGGCAATCTCTAGTTCCTCATCAGAGTCGCTCCCAAATGTGGGCACTTGTGACCTGGTAGTGTTAACCATGTGACAGTTGCCGGCAGTTCTTTCAAGTGCTTTGGTTGTGTTTCTTTGCTCCCGACGAACCTTACGCTTTTCCCGTTTAAAGCGTTGTTGATTAGCGACGTATCCTTGCCACCATTTATCGAACGCTTTGCACTCTTGGGTAGAATGTGAGACCTTCTGATGATATAAGCAATAAGAGGGATGCATTTCTACCACGCTAGTAACTTTTTCTTCTGAGGGTGGTAGCTTCATGCCCATCGATATGGCCTTGGCGAACTTCTTTTTTATCTTAAATTGGCTTTTGTCAGCGGTGGAGGCATTTTGCTCCAGTGGGATCATCTCGGCTCCTCCCTCAAGTCGCTGGCGCTTGGCCGTTTCGAATATCGCCGTCTCGCGTTCTTGATCAGCTTTACTTTTCAATCGAGCTTCACTAAGAAACGCGTCAATCATTTCTATTGATAATTCCGGAACCCTTGACTCAGTATTTGCCCCCGGCGTTTTGGTGCCAGAAGTCCCTTCATCGTTCGAGGTCGAGTGAGAGATCATATGACAGCTTGCCACATCTCCGTCGGATTCATCCGATGAAGCTTCTTCCTCATCTTCTTTTTGAAAGACGTGATCAAGGAAATCTTGGAGCGTAATGGGAGTCCGCGCCTTTTGGTTATACTCGTCCAGTGCGTCAATCTGCTTCTGTAAGTCCGTCCGCTTGTCGCTGGGCTTCACGGGCTTTTTAGATTTCTTCTTCTTCTTTTTCGAAGATTTTGACGGCTGGTTATGAATGCTTGAACTACCACCATCGGCCTTCGGAGTCGGACGTGGTTTCAACATCCCCTCAATAACCTGCGGCTCCAAGGGGTTCTTCCACTTGACCGCTGGACAGGTCTGCAGATCATTTAGCATTCTCCTCGTTTTGGCTGATAATACAACCTCCCAGGGAGCTTCTTCAATGACGGAGCATGTTGCCCCCGGCGTATTCGTTCCCTTATAGGTGTGGGGCTGCGGAGGATTCACCTTCCATTTGTCAGATAGCGCAAACTTGCCCTGACGGTACTGGTTTTCGAGCCAATTTTTGAACACGTAACAGTCTTCGATTGGATGTCCTAACACTCGATGGTAAGGGCAATAATTAGGCTCGTTAACGTCACTTGGTTGTGACGGACGTTTTGGATCCGGCAGGTTTATAAGCCTATTGCGCAATGCCAGCTCAAATAACCTCCTTGTTTTATCACGGGGGAAGGAGTAAGCACGTCCCATCCTGTCCTCAAGGGGTACGTATGGGCGCGTGTTATTTGGACGAGCAACCGGCTTCGAGTCGTTCGGTTTTTGTTGGGCATTAGCGACGATGATCGCTTTTCCCTTTCCTTTATCGTTTCGAGAGTCCGGCTTCGGGAGAGGGGGTTTATGGCCCATTTGGTCCATCTGCGCCAATTTGTCGATCAAAGCCTGGAAAGAAGTCGGCTTGAAGAACATCATAAACTGTGAAATGGTTGCTTGTGGATCAAGGGTTCCAACAAACATTCCCACCGCAGGGGCTTCTTCTATACGCTGTTCACATTTAGACCATAAATTACGCCACCGTATAGCGTACTGGACCCACGTCTCGCCGGGCTTTACCCTGGCGTTAATCAGCGCCGTCATTGGAGTACGTTCGCTGGCACTTGCAAAGCGTTGGGTGAAGAGCAGCTCCATCTCTGCGAAGGTTTTAATGGAGTCGTTGGGGAGCTCGGAATACCACTCGAAAGCCGTATCTGATAAACTTCCAACAAACTGGCGCAGCAAGAGTTTGTCGTCGCCTCCAGTGTTACCACAAAGCGCCCTGAATTGGGCAACATGTTGATGGGGATTGCTGGTCCCCTTGTAGACATGAAACTTTGGAATTGTGTAACCTGGCGGGTACTTGATTTGGTCATACCATCCCGGATATGGCCGCCCCGTTTTTACAACGTGGCCGGCTGCTTCGGCCGCGTGATGAACTTTTATCTGCTGGGCTATATATTCGTCCAGATCTGTTTTAGAGATTGTGTCTTCTTTAGCCGTCGATAGAACGGGCTGAGGGTTTGATGTTTCTCCCCTATCATCCCCAAGGAAGATCGGGGGTTCTTCAGTCGGGGATTCTGGTTGTATCATCATCCCTATCATATCCTGGAAGAGAAGGCCCATGCGCTGTATATTGGCTGCTTGTTCAGCAGCCTCTTGGTCTCTCTTTTCGAGCATTCGGCGAAGGAACTCGGCGTCGGTCTCTTCTTCTTGACGTTCATCTAAGGACGTCTCAGGATTCTCTTTTGGCCCCGTGAGTGCAGCCATTGTAGTCATCATCTCTTGGAGCTTTTGTTGCTGCTCTTGATACTTGGTCACTGACCGGGTAAGCGGTCGGTGACCCATAGAAGTACGACTTTCTTCTTTCCCCGAAGCCATATAGACCGTATGAACTGTGATGCCCCCTGACTCGGGGCGTTTAGGTTCACCGCTCTTAGACTTTGCCAGCGTCATGGGAGCTTTTTCCGGCCTCTTCCTTTTATGGGCCTTTGAGGTTGAAGGAGCCGTTGAAGTGGGCATCCTAGCATTTGTTGCCTCCTGCCGTTTAGCGGGGCGGTTTTTGTCTTTTTCCACCCTTGCCCTGTTCTGGCGACAGAAGTGGTCTGAGTCAATCACGGAGTCTTGAACCCTCCGCCAGACTTTATAAACTTTCGCTGACAGCCGTTGAGGGGGCTGTTCCTGTTTCATCTCCGGAGCTTTTTCCATGGGTGGAGGAGACCTTTTCAACGTAGCCACCGGGGAGTTCTTTCTCACCTTCCTCAGCATTTCGAAGCTGTTCCCAGTTGGAACAGCAGCATCGACCTCCACCGTCGGAGCAGGTGGGATTAGCCCTGAGGGGGAGTTGCCCCCTGCTTTCCTTACTCGCTGCCAATGGCGACGTCGCGCACGACGAGCCGCCGGGATTGAATCGGAGATTGAGATGGTTTCTTGTTGCCCCCTGTTTGAGCGTGGGGTAACTGTTGATGTCAGCCTATCGAAGACTGATGCCTTCTGACCGGCTGGGGGAAGAGTAGGAACCGTCAATCTTGTGAAGACTGACTCTCTGATAGGAGAAGCCGCTTTAACGACTTCCAAAGCAGCGGCCGTTGCCCTCTTTGGGACAGCCACCTCATAGTTCTGACCCAGCCTGGTGAAGACGGAGGCTGTTGGTCCAGTAGCAGGCGACCCGCTGACAGGGGTCGCGGTAGCAGTGAGCCGGTCGAACACCGACTTCTTGTTCGCTTCCGGTGTGGGTATCGGCGCCGAGAAGCTTGTAGGTAGGACCATGGTCCCGAAGAACAAGCCGGTGGTGGCCTGAGTCAACTGGCCTACCGGCAGGGTCAGGAAGGAAGCCGCCTGGGGCCCATATGCTACACCTCTAGGTGAGGTGGAGCGTCCGTTGCAGTTGCACTTCGAGCAGTTGGTGCAGTTGGTGGCCATTGAATGCTTGAGTTCTGTACCAAACAAAAGACCAAATCTTAGCAACTTGAAATCCGAAGGCAATCATTTAACAAACCGCGATTGGTTCACGAAGACGACACACGAAGTGTGGAGTGGAAAGAGGAAGAGGTCCCACCGGGCGTGCCAGAATCTGTTCCCCTCCGAACGGCGGCCTGCGACGTTAGGACGTCACGTGCCTGAGGTTCGGGGCAGATGCTATTTGGTTTTTATCCGTCTATCTCTCTGAAGATACCAAGTTGATTTATAGCACCTTGTATCGGAGGTTTAGACGGATGCGGCCGATGTAGCAGACTTCGTCAAATTCTCCCTCAGGGTGAGGGGTTTTTGATTGTGGGGACGCTCTTCCCTGCAGGCGCAAGCCCCTGCAGTTAATTACGCTACCGCATAGCGGTAACAACTTTCTCCTACTCCAGAATTTCACTTCGTGTCGTGTGTGTTTGTTTTGTTTGTGATTGCCCGTGGATTGTATACGGAGACTGAGTGATGTCGTCACCCGTAGGACGTAGATTAGTCCAAATCCGTATTTACTTAGATTTGGGTTTGGTGTTTTTAGTTTAAGGATGCATTAGTTGCGTTGCGTATAAGATCGACTTAAACATTTGTTAAGGATACGTTAGTCCTGTTTTAGACTAAGATCAACTTAACATCATGATTGATTTAATTATCCGGCCGTCGGGACTCGTCACCTCTCTGACGCCGTTGAGGGATTACAACGACAGGCGTCTGAGGAGTTCAGAGATGTACCCTTGAACCAAAGTTAATTTGGAGTTTTATTGTTTATTTAAATGTCTAAGGACACGTTAACCGTATTTGGGGTTAAGATCAACTTAGGCGGGACCGTTTAGATCCGACAAAAGAGCGTTTGGGCCCTATTGCACCAGTTTAGGGACGTGGTGGTCCGTCGCCAGTTTAGGGACGTGGTGGTCCATTATTAGTTTAGGGACGTTTCGGTCCGTCGCCAGTTTAAGGACGTAGTGGTCCATATTCCAGTTTAGAGACGTGGTGGTCCGTCGCCAGTTTAGGGACGTAGTGGTCCATTGTTAGTTTAGGGACGTTTCGGTCCGATATTAGTTTAGGGACGTTTCGGTCCGTCGCCAGTTTAAGGACGTAGTGGTCCATCTTTAGTTTAGGGACGTTTCGGTCCGATATTAGTTTAGGGACGTTTCGGTCCGGTATTCTCATTTTGGAGTGAAAATTAGTTTAAGGACGTTTCGGTCCAATATTAAATGAATGGTCGTTGGGACTCGTCACCTCTTTGACGTCGTTGAAGAATTACAACGACAGATGTCAAAGGAGTTCGGAGATGTACCCTCGAACCGGTCATGACTTAGTTCATGAAAGGCGTTTAATTTAAGGACTTACAGCCAGGATTGGGTTAAGTCCAATTTTTATTTTAGGCTCTGCCCGATCAATCTAAACAGGGCTCTGCCTCTTTTTATTCTTGCAGTTTGATTTGGGCCAAGCCCTCAAGCATTTCCAAACAGGGCTCTGCCCTTTGTATGATTTGATTTGGGCCAGGCCCTCAAGAATTTTTCAAATAGGGCTCTGCCCTTTTATTTCTGATTTGGGCCAGGCCCTCAAGAATTTTTCAAATAGGGCTCTGCCCTTTCATGATTTGATTTGGGCCAGGCCCTCAAGAATTTTTCAAATAGGGCTCTGCCCTTTCATTTCTGATTTGGGCCAGGCCCTTTTAAATAATGAGTTGCAGGAACTCAAGAATATTCTGATTGAAGAACAAAAGTGCATAGCACTTTTGATCTACATTTAGATCAAAAGAAAACAAGTTTTTCTTCTTGTTTTCTTTTCACAGAACCAAGGGTTCATATCAAGTGCAAGGCACTATTTATTATTCTTTTTCCTTTTTAGAACCAGGGGTTCATATCAAGTGCAAGGCACTATTTATTTTTTTATTTTCTGTTCTTCAGAAATTTTACCTTCTTCTTTTTTTTGTTCTTGATTAATCTTCAAGAGCTTTTTTTTTTCCAGAAGTTTATCCTTCTCTTGATGATTGATTCTCTGCCTATCACCTTGATCCCTTTTGAATGAGGCTTGGGGTCTTATTTATAGTGCCCACAAATTTGTTGGATTTGTTAACAAAATCTTTCCTGAATAATTTTGGGAATTTTCCCACCATTGGATCTTTGATCCAAGGGTTCCTGTTTTACAGGAGAACAGAAAAGATTTATCTAAATCTTCATTCAGTTGCTGCGCAACTCACCAGCACATGACACGTGTCGCGCATCCGAGCGCTTGCGCAGCTGCGACTGCGCAACTGCGCAGACACGTGTCGCGCATCCGAGCGCTTGCGCAGCTTGTGCAGCTGCGACTGCGCAACTGCGCAGACACGTGTCGCGCATCCGTGCGCTTGCGCAGACACGTGTCGCGCATCGGTGCTTTTACGCAGCTTAGACTGCGCAACTGCGCAGACACGTGTCACGCATCTGTGCGCTTGCGCAGACACGTGTCGCGCATCCGTGCTTTTTGCGCAGCTTAGACTGCGCAACTGCGCAGACACGTGTCACGCATCTGTGCGCTTGCGCAGACACGTATCGCGCATCCGTGCGCTTGCGCAGTTGCGATTGCGCAACTGCGCAGACACGTGTCGTGCATCCATGCGCTTGCGCAGACACGTGTCGCGCTGCCATGCATTTGCGCAGTTAAGTCTTTAATTAATTATGTTTTCTGAAGAGCCTTGCTCTGATGGGACGCACTGTCTCGGGCGTTACGCTGCCCATTCAGCTTCTGCCACGTGGCAAATTGCGCGCTGCGCACGGAAACCGAAGCGTTGCTTCGAATTTTGAATTTTCAAAATTCAACAGAGCCTTGCTCTGATTGGGGGAAACAGGTGGTAAACCTGATATGTCTTCAAACGCGTTCATGAAATCTCAAACAACAGCTGGCGCTTCATCTTTAGCAACCTCCATCGACGAAAGAACATTAGTTGTCGGCCTAGCCCTAAACTCGACTGGCCCGACAGAACTGCTCCCTCTAGTGAAGATAAACTCTGGATTTCCGGGAATCTAGAAAATTACTTTCTTTTCCCTACAATCGATGTGAGCGTGGAAAGTGCCGAGAAAATCCATTCCCAAGACGACTTCATAGCTGCCTGTATCAATCACCAAGAAATCTGCAAACAGCTCCCGTCCACAAACAACAACTGGACAATCCTTACATTCTCTACTAGATATGATCTTCCCATTCCCAGTGTGTATGTCCCAGAAACTAGACAAGGTCGTGCAAGTAATAGAGTGTGTAGCAATAAACTTGGACGACATAAAACAATGGGATGCACCAGAATCGAATAACGCTAATGCGGGAAAACCATGAACAAGTAGAATACCTGAAACAACTTCTCCTGAAGCCTTAGCTTCCTCAGCCGTCAGGATAAAAGCTCGAGCTGGATTGGGTCCCTGAGATATCAGCTTCTACTCCCGAAACTTCTTCTGCTCCTGAAATTGTATCTGCGGTGGCTTCTGAGTATCTTCCATCAACCGTAGCTTCGACGGACAAGTATCAATGGTGTGATCAACTGATCCGCAAATAAGACAAAGTCCAAGCCTCTTACGACAATCTCTTCGATAATGACTCGGTCGTTGGCAGTAATCGCACAAAACCCTTTCTTTTTGCTCGGGCAAAACCGGCTTCTTCATTGGTACAACGCCACTCTTGTCCACCGGAATACCTCTGCGTTCATGTGCTCGGTTCGGTGCAAATGCCGGCTTCCGTACTGTAACTGCTAGCTGCTGCGTACTCCCAGTCTTCATAGATAGGCTCTGCTGTTCTCGGGCCGCTGTAATTACCTGTGAGAAAGTGGTCAAACCCAGGGAGAAAATCTGCCTCTAGATGTCCACATCCAAACTGCGCATGAACCTCCTTGCCCTATCAGCATCGTTGGCAACCAAAGGTCCAGTGAATCTACTAAGCCGCGTCCACTCAGCTGCATGTATATCTACAGGTGCGTCGTTCTGCTTCAAACTGATGAACTTTTCTTCTATTTCCTCCCGTGCAATCCACGGGAAGAACTTCTCCAAGAGACTCTTCGGAAAATCCGCCCAACTGATCGGCTTGGGCAAGCGGGTCTCTTCCACAAGCCACCATTCACGGGCGTAGTCCACCAACTGGATGCATACTACATCCATTCTCTTATCCTCTGGGATCTGTGCTGCAACGAGTAAGTTCTCCGTGTCAACCAGCCACTGCTCCATTGGCAACGGCTCTTCCAGCCTAGTAATGACAGACGAACCCAGTCTCCTGAAATCCTCCACGGTACCCACACGATCAACTGGTCTGGCCACAACATTGTTCACGGACTGCTGGACGGTCTGCAAACCTTCCTGAAAGGCTTCAGCTTGCTGCTGGTTCAGTTCGGTCTGTCGCTTTTGGTTCTCCAACATCCCACGTATTACTCCTAGCATAGCGGCTTCGTCAACACGCCTCTGGTACATTTTCAGATTCTTTCCTGCCATGTTCCTGAAATCAAAACACCCAAAGGATTAGCATGATAACAGATTCAAAATATAGATCAAGGATATGAATCAAGGCTAGAACTCTAAGTTACTTAAATAGAGTACCGCGTTGTAACCATGCCACGGTATCTTAGCTACAATCACATAACTCCACCCAAGTCGCCTAAGTTTTAGAGATAACCAAAAGAAAACCAGGTTTTAAGGCGATATGCAAAGGAGGTTTGCATATTGTAAAAGTATGATCATGAGGAAGATAAGATTCAAAAATGGTAAGACGGTAAGGTGGCAGGACATGTTTCCTAATCATGAGTATTCTGATTCGTGTATTGGGTCCAATACCCAACTACAAAAGAATCAAACCCGATTAACCTAGATCCTATGGCTTTGATACCAAAAGAACCATGTCACGTCCTGCTTCCCAGAGTACGCTAACATAGGCACGTGACATAGCCAACCATGCTACCCGTGGATAGGATATATCCTTCCACAGTCATTTTACGGCTGTAAAGATATCAAGAACAATAATAAACTATCTAACACATGTCCATAAGACAGAATAACACGAGTCAAGAATAAAATAATGCAGAAGCAAAAGATCCAATAAAAGAATAAACTGGAATGTGCGTCCCTTAATGCGGGCTCACATCAGGAATGAAAATACCGAAAGTAAAATAAACTAACTACTAACAAGTCCTCACTGCTCAGCTTGCTGACTGAAATACTCCTGCTCAGCCTGTAGTGAAGGTAAAGAATCTGGGCCATGTAAAACCCAGACGTCAGTGCATCATAATATCAAGCAATAATATAAACAGGGATAGCAAGACATGCAGGTATGAGTATGAGCAAGAATATAACAAGAATATATAACAGTGAGTATGTCAGCATAAGTGACGTGCAGTGATATCTAAACTGTGCTACGGGGTTATCTATTCTAAAGTCTTCGAAACCAAGTAATGTAATTCTCATCGTAACCCATCGATGATTATTCCGTTACGCCCGGAAAAACGGCAAACAATAGGTATTCCGTAAAGCCCGGAAAAACGGCAAACAATAGGTATAAATTAAAACATATGAATGCACGGTTATCTATTTGAGTTAGGGTTATGGTTTCAATACTAATTAAATACACTTTATCAAATATGGAATGTTAAAATCTCATTATTACGTATTAAAGGATTTAGGAATTCAATTGTATAATGGATGCAAACGGTGTCTGAAAGGTTATAAACAATTAAAAGAGTACTATGGGCTATACAAGTAATCATTATGTGATATAAATATGGACGTGGGTACCAAGTATTGTAAACTAAAATGCAACATGATATGTTTCAAGTTCTAGGTCTAAAATGATATATGGAACATCGATAGGTTTAAATGGAACATGCGGCATTAGATTTAATCTACAGGCTTAGTATGCAATTAAATACGTATAAAAATAATATAAATTGCATGTAGCAAGTTTTACTTACCTCGACAGATCAAGAAACGGGTATACGGAACATCACACGTCGGCGGAAAAAGTCGCGACGCACGCACGATGCACGGAACGGATCCAAACAATGTACATGGGGATCACACAGGTCAGATACGCTCACTGGGTCGTCGGGATCGTCGACGGCACGACCAGATTCCGGCGATCAAGAAAAACAGTGAACATATAAAAAGAAAAGAGAAGTATAGAAAGAAAGAATAAAAGAAGAATGGAAGGAGGAAGAAGATGAATGAGAAAAGAAGCACACTGTGGTTTAGAGGGATGTCGTGAAGTGTCGACGGCGTCGACGGAGCTCCGGCGGGGTGGTTTGGTGATTAGGGTTTTGCTAGGGTTTGGCTCGGGTTTGGTATGGGTTTCTTGGTGTGCAGTGGTATTGGTGAGGGAGAAGCAAAGAGGAGAGGGAGGGGAGGAGAGGAAAATGGTGGTGGTGACGGCGAGGTGAAGGGATTGCCGGCGGTAAGGTGTTCTGTTGAGTGGTGATGGGTTCTCGGGTGTGCAGGGGTCACAGGAGGTGCTCGGGAAGGAGGAAGAAGAAGAAGGAGATGGCGAGGAGGAGGAGGTTTGGTTGAGGGTTGAGAGGTGATGGAGTTTTTTTTTAGGATTAGGGTTTCGTAGCTGTGGGTTTGAGTGCTCGGGTTTTTAAATAAAAAAAAATAAGAAGAAGAAGATATGAAGAAAAGTGGTGAACACAAGCGAATGAGGGAGTGCTTGGATCCTTGGTGAACAGGGATCGCGAGAGCAGTGAGAGAGAGAGAGAGGGAAGAGAGAGAAAGGGAGAGAGAGATAGAGAGAAGAGAGAGATCGAGAGGAGAGAGAGAGAGGAAGGGAACTGAGGAGAGATGCGTTTGGATTTAGTGGGGGAAAAGAGAGAGAAAGAGGTAGCGCACGCGGGGGGGAGAGAGAGAGACGTGTGGGCCAGGGAAAAAAGAGAGAGAGAATTGGGTTTAGGAGTTAGGATTTGATTTGATAAAATTTTTAAAAAAGATTTAAATTAGTTTCGAAAATATTCTGAACTGTTTAAAAATATTATAATTAAATTTAAAATTTAAATAATTGAATTTTAGCGGGATATAAAATTTTCAAAATGCGTCCGGTTCGGGTCTAAAAATTTAGATTTAAAATACGAAAAATTATGTGCAACTTCCAAATTCTAAAATGAATGATTAGGTAACGAAAATGCATACCCCAAGAACGGACGCACGTACGTGCGCGTAGCCATCCAAACACGTCTGTTTCACTGAACGGGACAAGAACAAGATGCATGGACGCTACCACGGGGTTAGGGGTATCATGCCGGCTAAGAAATGCAATTCTAATTTGTTTTACGTGATCTAAAATTTTATATGATAAAATACGCGATGCTAGATGAAATGTTAATATGCAGTATACATGAGATGCACGTGTCTATGTAACAAACCAGGGTAGTCTATAAGTATGAATCAACAGGTTCGAGCAAGCGGGTCGGGTCGAATGCAAAGTAAAATGTAAACTACCATTCGCACCCAAACAAGATAAATCAATAAAATACCACAGATATATAAATACGGGAACTGAAATTGGTATAACTGAACTCGGTTGTTACAGATGTGTTTAAAACAGTGTTAAACACTGGAAATGAAATGCTTAAAATAGTGTTAAACACTATAAAGGAAGGGGGCATGTGAGGGCACCCAGAGGTGGGGCCAGACCTCCTTTATTTTGTTCTCAGAACTGCAAATAAGTGTTAAACACTTTTTAATCTTCTGTCCATCACGTGTTGACACGTGATGGCTATTCATGTATTGATTATTATCGTGTTTATTAGCAGTCACGTGAGGACACGTGAGAGCGCCCAAAGCCAGTACTGCTTTTGCTTTTGTTCTCTTTGTTTTGGAAGTCACGTAGGAGCACGTGAGGCATTGCCTCCAATCTTTTCCCTTCTCATTTTGGGAGATTTGTTTAGGGGTCACGTGGGGGCACGTGACCTAGTTTTATTCTTTCTTTTCTGATCACTGCGGATTGGGATCACATGTCATCGTGTGACCAAGTTCTTTACGTGCATGGAGATCTTTCAAGTCTCTTTAAGAATTAAATTCTCCGTAGGGTTAAACCCTAATTATGTTTTAGAGGAATTAAATTCCTATGTATGTGGAAGAATTAAATTCTCATGTAGGGTTAAACCCTGATTCTGTCTTGGAGGAATTAAATTCCTGTGAATTTGGGAGAATTAAATTCTCATGCAGGGTTGAACCCTAATTTTATTTGGAGGAATTAAATTCCTATGAAATTGGGAGAATTAAATTCTCATATAGGGTTAAACCCTAGTTTTATCTTGGAGGAATTAAATTCCTGTGAATTTGGGAGAATTAAATTCTCATATATGGTTAAACCCTAGTTTTATTTGGAGGAATTAAATTCCTATGAATTTAGGAGAATTAAATTCTCTAAACTCAATTCTCCCTCTAAGTTTTGGATCTGCATGACAGAATCTCCCCGATAAGAATTAAATTCTCAACTTGTGGGGAGATTTGCTTCTCCAGATCTTCAACCAGAGGAAGAACTAAGTTCTTTTGCAGAAGAGTTAAACTCTTAGATCGAGAATTAAATTCTTTTTTTTGTTTTATGGAGCTTCGATCTATTTCCCCTTTCTCACCTAGGGTTTCTTTTCTTGAGAATTAAATTCTCCTTTCTTTTCTCTCTGCTATTTTCTTTTAGAAAATTCCAAGATCCAAAAATCTATATCCCCTTCTCCTCTTCTTGGCTCCTATTTATAGGAGAAGGAAAAAAATCAATTTTGTTTAGTGAATCTTTCGTTGAAAGATTTTGTTTGTTTTCGTAACTAACATGA
The DNA here is from genome assembly GCA_030015575.1 of Agapanthus africanus. NCBI lineage: Eukaryota > Viridiplantae > Streptophyta > Magnoliopsida > Asparagales > Amaryllidaceae > Agapanthus > Agapanthus africanus. The sequence goes on from JASDDO010000014.1 coordinate 13,261,679, forward strand.
TCTTTTAGATCACTCGGAGAATTTTATTCACCATTGGATTTTTAATCCAGAAGATATTATGTTTGTTATTCTTGGTGAAATTTAGGGAAATCTTTCATTGTTTAAAATCTTTACGATGCTCCACCTTACAGAGCATAATCCTTTTTGTTTGGAAAGATTTAAAGAAATACTTTCCCAGTTAGGGTCTTTGATTTCCCTTAATTAGAATTTAATTCTATAAACTCAGAAGGCTTTTAAAGCCCATCACGTGATGGCACGTGATCCCAATGTTTGACCATTGAAATAGAATTTAATTCTAGCAATTAAAGAGCTAAGGGACCTGTCACGTGTTGGCACGTGACCCTCTTTTATTCAGAATTTAATTCTGCCTTTAACAGAGCTAAAGGACCACCACGTGACCCTTGGTCACGTGCGAGCACGAGATGCCCCATTGGGGTTTTTCCTTAGCTATTTTATTACATTTTTGTTTGATTAGAATTTAATTCTATAAAATAGAGATCACAGGAAACAATCATGTGTCAACACGTGACCCTTGGTCACGTGTTAACACGTGATACCCCATTGAGGTATTTCCTGATTTTTATCAGGGAACAGACTCATAAGTGATTGATGAGTTGACCTTCTCCCGAGTCAAAGTATTGCTTTAACGGGGAGTTTCGAAGGTTTACTCTGGCTATTTCCCACGGAGTCAGAATTGACTTTAGCCATGTTCTACAGGGCAAGGAGGGGTTGACTTTGTCCGTACGGAGTCAGGATTGACTTTCGCCATACGGGGTCAGGGGTTGCTCTGGCCGTTTCCTACGGGGTCAGGATTGACATTAGCTGTGTTCTACGAGACCCGGATTTGCTTTGGTCGTTTCCCATGGGGTCAGGATTGCCATTAGCCGTGTTCTACAGGACCAGGAGGTGCTCTGGGCGTTTCACACGGGGTCAGGATTGACTTTAGCTATGTTCTACGGGACCAGGAGGTGCTCTGGGCATTTCCCACGGGGTCAGTATTGACTTTAGCCGTGTTCTACGGGACCAGGAGGTGCTCTGGGCGTTTCCCACGGGGTCAGGATTGACTTTAGCCGTGTTCTACGGGACCAGGAGGTGCTCTGGGCGTTTCCCACGGGGTCAGGATTGATTTTAGCCGTGTTCTACGGGACCAGGAGGTGCTCTGGTCATTTCTCACGGGGTCAGGATTGACTTTAGCCGTGTTCTACGGGACCAGGATTTTCTCTGGGCGTTTCCCACGGGGTCAGGATTGACATTAGCCGTATTCTACGGGACCAGGATTTGCTCTCTCGGTTGTCTGTGAACCGTCGAGATTTGGAACAGGGAATTTGCCATGGCTCTAAAGCTGATTGTCGCGTCTGAATCCTACTAGAATGAGGAGGAACGTTGTTGGTGATCTCTAGGCTGTTTGTGAACTGTCGAGATTTGGAATAGGGACTTTGCCGTGGCTCCGAGGTAGTCTCTAGGTTGTCTGTAAACCGTCGAGATTTGGAGCAGGGACTTTGCCATGGCTACGAGGTAGTCTCTAGGTTTTCTATGAACCGTCGAGATTTGGCTCTCTTTCTGATGGAGTCTGGTGGGAAGGTATGGTTCCCTTTTTGTTTGTGCCCCTGGATTGTATACAGGGATCGATGTGATCTCACATGTAGGGCAAAAAGTTTCATTTTATATATTTTTTCTTTTCGCGGTGCTCTATCATTTCAGCTTTAATATCGCGAAAGTCGCGATTGCCCAATCATTTCGGCTATTTTTCGCAGTGCCCAATCATTTCGGCTATTTGTTTTATTTACTCGCTGCTTTTTATTGCGAGTTGCCCAACCATTTCGGCTATTTTGTATGCATATATTTTACTTGCTGATTTTATTGCAAGTTGCTCCATCATTTCGGCTATTTCATATGCATTTGTGGCTCGCTGACTTTTCGCCGCGAGTTTAGGATTTGATACCAATTTAGGCATCAGCATCGCTACAACTGGGATATTGCCAGGAGAAATTATCATCTGCCTCTGTCGATGTCGAACAAAGGTGGCTTAGCAAACAGGGTTAGGATCCTATTGACTAAGGCTTTTTGATTTTACGAGCCGTAAGGGCCTCATAAAGGTACTTCTCCCTACGAGTCGTGAGGATCTCGTAGGTGCGTTTTCTCCTTAGGAATCGTGAGGATTCCTAAGTGTGTGTTCTCTTATAAGTCGTAAGGATCTTACAAGAGTGTTTTCTCTTTATAAGTCGAGAGGAGTTACAAGGGCTGTCCACTGTGTAAACATATCCCTAGTCGTAGGTGGGACTTTGTTAGGGAAATGTTTATTCGCGCCCGTGGATTGTATACAAGGGTCAGCATTGAACCGCTTGTAGGGCAATCTGGGGATTGTGATGTCTTAAGAACGAGTTCAGATCCCTGTAGATTAAGGCTTTTGAATCTTATGAGCCGTGAGGGTCTCATAAGAGGGTTCTCCTTACGAGTCGTGAGGATCTCGCAAGTGTAATTTCTCCTTAGGAATCGTGGGGATCCCTAAGTGTGTTTCTCCTTTATGAGTCGTAAGGATCTCACGCAGGTGGTTTCTCCTTACAGGGTCGAAAGGACCTTGCAAGTGTCTTTTAACGAGATTGAGCCCTTTCGGGTTTTCACAAAACTCTCCGGTAGTCCTGCTGTTTTTGCTCACGGGGCCCTTTAGGGTTTTCATCCGTTCCCATTTCGCTTATGGACGTACCGTTTTTTTTGTCAGCCTTAGGATGATGAGGTCCGTAGTAGTTTATAGACGCTTCGGTCAACAGCTAGTTTTAGGACATAGTGGTCCATCGTTAGTTTAGGGACGTTCTGGTCCGTAGCTAGTTTTAGGACATAGTGGTCCATTGTTAGTTTAAGGACGTTTCGGTCCGTCGTTAGTTTGCGGACATTTTGGTCCGTTGTTAGTTTAAGAACGTTTCAGTCCATTTGCCGGTTACTACATATAGAGTTTGGACTTGGGAATATAGCGAGCGGACATAGGCATCGTCATCTATCGTTGACCTAGGTCATGACTCGTCAGGCATAGTTTTTTCGGGAAGCGACCGTTTATTGGCCTGAAAGGTCTTTCACCATGCATGTCCATGAGTAGATAGGCTCCACCCTGGTAAACTTTGTCTATGATATACAGGCTTTCATAGTTTGGCTCGAATTTCCCCCGCTTGGCACGATTAGGGATCATGGGTCTTTTGACCACTAGCACGAGTTTTCCTTGGCGGAATGTTCTCGGCCTAGTCAATCTCTCGTATGAGCGTGTCATTTTTGCTTTATAAGCTTCCAGGTTTTGCTGCGCCATGAGCCGGGTTTCATCAAGGGTCTCGAGCTCCTCAAGCCGAAGATGAGCATTATCTTCGTCTGTTATCTCATAACGAACCGCCCCTCGTAGTGAGGGTAACTCTATCTCGAGGAGGAGTACCGCTTCTATGCCGAATACCAATGCATATGGCGTTGTGTTTGTAGCCATTTTGAACGTAGTTTGATACGCCCAGAGAGCTTCATGTAGCCTCTCGTGCCAGTCCTTCTTATTTTTGGACATCGTCTTTTTCACGATCTTTGTCAAGGTCTTGTTGAAAGCCCCAGCTAGACCTTTAGCTCGGGGATTGTAGACCGAAGAGTATCTCCAGTCTATATTATGCCGTTGTGCGAAGCGGCTGATCTTGTGGCTTCTGTAGGCTGTCCCGTTATCAGAGATAATCCATCGCGGAGTGCCGAATCGGTAAATGACGTGTGTCTTAAAGAAATGGAGGATATTCTCCGTCTTCACTTCTCTTAGCGGTATTGCTTCCGACCACTTAGAGAAATAATCATTTGTCACCAATATGAACCGATGTCCTCTGGATGATGCCGGTTCGATGGGCCCGATTATGACAGTTCCCCACATTTCGAATGGGCAGCTAGCCACCATTGGATGTAGTGGATTTGGATGCTGGTGGATAAAGTCCCCGTGAATCTGACATGAGTGGCACTGCTTCGCGTATTCAAGGCAGTCTTGGATCATTGTGGGCCAATAATAGCCCATCTTTTTTATCTTCAGCTTCATCTTCGGCCCGGCTTGGTGAGAACCGTAGAGTCCGTCGTGAGTTTCTCGGACGACTCTCCTTGCCTCTTCAGGTCCCATGCATCTTAGCCACAGAGAATCAAATGATCTCTTATACAGAGTATCATTGACGAAGGCAAAAGATAGAGCTCGTTTTATGAGCTGATGTTTTGAGGACGCATCTTCAGGTGTTCGACGGGATTTGAAGTAGTCTATAAAGACTTCTCTCCAATCCTTAGCCTTTTCCTGGTCTTTTATTTGTAAGGTCGTTTGCTTGGTCGCTCCTTTTTCTTCGGACGACTACGGAGATATTTCTACCGGTACCAGAACCCGACGGCTTTGCCCAACGATCCTCACGTCATCGAGATTCTCGTCGGCCAATTCTTTATCGAGTTTAGCTAATGCATCTGCCTTGCTATTTTCCGCATGCGGTATGCTTTCTAGGGTGTAGGCAGGGATTTAAGTCAGCAATCGTTGCACTCTCTCACCGTACTTTACTAACTCCGGTTTGCACGTCTGATAGTCACCGTTTACTTGGCTGACGACCAGTTGGGAGTTTCCGTATATGAGGAGGTTTTCAATTCCCATGTCGACAGCGATCTCGAGACCTGCTATCAAAGCTTCATATTCGGCTTCATTTTTCGTCCTCGGCTCTGTTAAGGAGAAGGCAAAGCGCATTATCCATCCTTCTGGAGTCATGAAGATGAGGCCCATCCCGGATTTGACTATGGGGGAGTTGTGCTTTCACTTTTTTCATAGAAGATGCTCCGTCGAAGTAGAGTTCTCATCGGGTATCACTCCTTCTTTTCTCCCCGTCAATCGTGTCAAACGTGTGCTCGTCTAGAAATTCGCAGTTCAGGGGAGAATCGACGAGTATCGGATGCTCAGCGAGGAAGTCGGCGATAGCCTGACCTTTCACTGCCTTGAGAGGACGATAAGTTATTGAGAACTCCATCAAGAGCAGGGCCCATTTAGCTAGTCGCCCTGTTAGTATGGCTCTTAACATCAAATACTTGAGAGGATCCACTTTTGATATGAGGTGGACCTCATGCGCCAAAGCAAAGTGTATAAGCTTCGTTATAGCGAAGATTAACGCCAGACAATGTTTTTCGATAGGGGAGTAATTGTTTTCTGCCCCCAGGAGAACTCGGCTCAAGTAGTAAAGGGGTATCTCCTTCACTTGGTCATTTTCTTGTGCCAATAGTGCGCCTAAGGAACACTCAATGGCTGTTGTATACAGAATAAGAGGCTTTCCCTTGACCGGAGCGGCCAGTACTGGCGGATTCTGCAGGTATTGCTTGATTTCTTCCAGTGCGCTTTGGCATTTGCGATCCTAGAAGAACGGGGTAACCTTCTTCATTAAGTGACTGTAGGGACGGTATTTTCCGGAGAGGTTAGCTATGAACCGTCGGATATATGTGAACTTTCCTTGGAGAGATCGCAGTTGCTTGAGAGTTCTTGGCGGAGGCATTTCTATAATCACCTTGATCTTTGATGGGTCTATTTCGATGCCTCGATGTCGTATGATGAAACCTAGGAATTTTCCCGAGGAAACTTCGAACGTGCATTTGAGGGGGTTCATTTTCAAGTTGTATTTCCGAAGACGTTGGAACACGATTTTAGATGCTCCCAATGCTCCTCGTGCGATTTGCTTTTCACCACAAGGTCATCGATATAGAACTCGACAACATCATGTATGAGGTCATCAAAAATCTTCGTCATGGCCTTCTGATAGGTGGCGCCGGCGTTCTTCAGACCGAAGAGCATCACTTTGTAGCAGAATATGCCTAGCGAAGTCCGGAAAGCGGTATGCTTCTGGTCTTCGGGATTCATCTTTATTTGATTGTACCCTGATGAGCCGTCCATGAAGGATAAAACTTCGTGAGTGGACGTGTTGTTTATCATCAGCTCAGTAACCGGTACAGGAAAATCGTCTTTCGGGCAAGCTTTATTGAGGTCCCGAAAATCCACACAAATGTGCACCGTCCCATTTTTCTTCATCACTGGGACAATGTTAGCAATCCAGTCAGGGTACTGAACCTCTTGGATGAAACTGGAGTCTATTAGCTTCTTAACCTCGGCGTTGATGCTCATTTCAAGTTCGAGCCGCATCCTTCTCGGTGCTTGTTTGACCGGCTTGACGTCTGGAGAAATCGCCAATTTGTGGACAGCAATCTCTGGATCGAGTCCCGGCATCTCTGAATAGTTCTATGTGAAGCAGTTTTTATACTGCATGAGCACGTCTTTTAGCGTAGCCACCAATTCTTCAGACAACAGCTCACTGACGAATGTCGGCCGTGGGTCGCTTGCCGTCCCCAAGTCAATTTTCTTGAGGTTATCTGCAGTAGTATGTATCCCATCTTCCAGCTCTTTTGGCGCCGGTGGAAACTCTGAGATCACCTCGTCATCATCGTTTTCGAAGCACCAGGGGAGGTCGTCAATATTCTCACGTACTCCTTCTCCTGACAACGTTATCGCGTGACAGGTACGAGATTGCTTCCAAGACCGATGTTGGTCTGGTTCTACTCTTGCTGCATACGTGCCTTTCAGTTCATGCTTCTGTAGTGGGGTTACCTTCCAACTGCTGGATAGAGCAAACCTGCCTTGCTGATACTGGTTTTCGACCCAGTATTTGAATGTAAAGCAGTCTTCGAGAGGATGCCCTATCGCTTGGTGATAGGAGCAATAGTCCGAATGATGGACCTCACCTGCTTGCTCGGGGTTCTTGGACTCCGGGAGCATCATTATCTGATGTTTTATGAAAAGATCGAATATCTTCTTTGTCTTGTCTTGGGGAAAAGAATATGCTCGACTCATCTTCTTCATAAGAGACGGATCTCTGCTGCTCAATTCTCGATCGCGTGGCTTCTTAGACCCGCTTTGCCGCTGTCGAACATCTTTTCCATTCTTTAACTTGTTTTTACCTCTGTGTCAGGTATTCTGTATGACGAGCTAGCGACGAAGAGCATCGTCATTCTCCGTGTCCTGCTGAAGGAGGCGCTGCGTCCTGGCTTTCTCATAAATGACCATTTCGCGGCTGTGGTCGTCCCGGACTTTTTGACCCGCTTCCCTTATAATCTTGTCTATATGTTCTTCGAACGACGGACTTGGCACTTTCATGGAGAGACCTTGTTCTGGTTCAGGGTTAACATCTTCCCACAGAGCATCTCTGTCTTCGTCAAAGTCATGTACGACGTAGCAGCCACGGAATCATTCCCGTTTCTATGATTGAATATATCCAACCCCGCTCGTTTCCATTCTCCCGTTGGGCAATTTTCGCTGAATTCCGGGGACGTTCCAGATCCTGTTGTAGAACCGAGCTTGTTGAGCAGTCTATTTGAAGGGTACGCCTTAACACCTCAACAGCCTTTTTAATCATTATGTGTAGTATCTGGGCAGACGGATGGGCTGGAGCCTGTCAAGAGTAGAATCGGCGCCATGCCAGATTTCTTTCTCCATTTTGGTTTCCACGGATCGATAAAAGAGGATCGCCCTTTCGTCTTTTCGCCTGGGAGGGACGTAGAACGTCTGCAGTTCTTGCACACTATAGGTATCAAGTGCGTCGAGCTCTTTGTAATTCTCTTGCGGAATCAGGGCGATCTGCAAACTCTGATCATCGCCAACGAAGGCTTGTATTGATGGCCAAATAGAAAATACGGCACTGACCTCATCTTCCGAGTCGCTACTGAAGACCAGAATAGGGGTGGACGGTCCCGGCTTGTTGCATTGGGGCGGCCCTGAATAAATTATTTCTTCTTTCTCCTCGGCATCACTCCCGAAGACTGGGATAGTGGTGATAGCTTTGTTCTTCGGTTTGTGGCATCTCTCCGTGTCTTCGAAATCTGGTAAGAAGTATTTTGCATCTTCGTACTTTCGGACTTCATTCACGGAGAATGGGTTCAACTCCCCTGTCACGGTATATTCGAGACCATCCTTGAAATACTTCATACACTAAAGTTGTGTAGAAGGGATGATATTGTACTCATGTAACCAAGGCCTGCCGAGCAAAGCATTGTAACATGTCTTGGCGTCAATGACGTGAAATTTGATGTTCGTGACAAGCAGCCTAAAGTTTAACGTCAGTATCACAGACCCGAGCGTCCGTGACGACTGAGAGTCAAAACCGGAGATGGTGATTTTATCACGAGCGAGATGCTGATCGTTCATGCAGATTTCTTTCAACACTCTTACATTGAGGAGGTTGACGAAGGACCCATTGTCAACCAGGATTTTGCCTATCTTGATATCATGACAGTATCCGGAGACATAAAGGGGATGGTTATGCTCGCACGTCCCGAGGAGGAGATCTTCATCGCCAAAAGTGATATCGGCCGTGTGCGCTTCTTCCAGCTCGTCCTTCATCTTTTCTTTGGCGAGGAAAGATTGAAACTGGTCAGGCTCTTGTAATGCCTTGATTATAGAATCTCTCGCCTCTTTGGATAGCAGAAGGGCGTCGAGAATGCTTAGCTGTGAGGGTATCTTCCTCAGGTATTCCAAGACATTGTAATCCACCTTATTTTTCTTAGGCGGGTCCTTGGCTGTCAGCTCTTCGATAGCTTGGTCATCGAGAGTGATATCCTCAGAGACCTTTTCTTTTCCCTTATCCTTTTTGTTCGACCCCTTGTTTACGGGTTCGAGATTCTTTTCAAGTAGCGTGCGGTTGCGCAGCTGAATGTTCTCGCATCTCTTCGTTTCTTCCTCTTTTCCTGAGGTGGATTCTTTGAAGAGAGGGCCGAGAGTCATTTCTTCTTCTAAATCGCTCCTGAAGGTGAGAACTTGTGATCCCCTGCTATCAACCATGTGACAATTGCTGGCAGCTCCTCTACGTTCGCCTGTTGCATTTTTCCGCTGTCGATGAGCTTTACACTTCATCCTCTTGAAGTGCTGCCTGTGAGCGACATATCCTTGCCACCAATTTTTAAAGGCGTTGCATTCTTCAGTATGGTGCGCAATCCTTCGATGATATAAACAGTAATTAGGATGCGCATCCTCTTCATTAAGGTGTATCTCATCAGAAGTGTTTCCTTTGGAGGGTGGCAGCTTCATTCCCATCGATATGGCTTTGGAGAACCTCTTCCTTATCTTGAACCTACTTTTATTTGCGGAGGATGTGCTTTGATCTGGTGGGAGTGTTTTAACCCTTTCGTCCAGTTGCCGGCGTTTGGCCTTTTCAAATATGGCCATTTCGCACTCTCGATCAGCTTTGCTTTTCAGAAGAGCTTCGTTCAGGAATGCGTCAATCATTTCGTCTGACGGTCCTAGGAGCTCCAATTCGGGATCTGCCCCCAGTTTCTCTGCGTCGGGAGCTTCTTCACTGTCTATCGACGAGTGAGAGATCACATGGCAGCTTGCCACATAATCCTTAGATTCATCCGCCGAGTCTTCTCCATTATCATCATCTCCGTTCTCAAGGACGTGGCTGAGAAATTCTTGGAGTGTGACTGGGGTCCGCGCTTTCTGGTTATATTCCTCCAGTGCGTCAATATGTTTTTGCAGGTCCGAGCGCTGTCATTAGGCTTCACGGGCTTTTTGGTCTTTTTCTTCTTCTTCGAAGACTTTGACGGCTGGGTATGGGCGCTTTGACTATCACCATCAATTTTTGGAGTTAGGCACGGCTTCAGCATTCCCTTGATGACTTCGGGTTCCAGCGGACTTTTCCATTTGATCGCCGGGCATGCATGGAGATCCTTTAGCATTCTTTTCGTTTTGGCTGAAAGAACGACCTCCCATGGAGCTTCTTCTATAAAAGAGCATGATGCCCTCGGTGTGTCCGCTTTTTTGAGAGCGTGCAGGTTGGGCGGATTTACTTTCCAATTCTCGAACAGTGCGAATTTGCCCTGTTGGTATTGGTTCTCAATCCACCCTTTGAAGAAGAAGCAATTTTCGATTGGATGGCCTATCGCTTGGTGATAGGGGCAATAATTGGGATTATTAGCCTCACCGGATTGCAATGGGCATTTTGGATCTGGCAAGCTGATGAGCCTGTTGCGCACCGCCAACTCGAACAATCTTCTCGTTTTGTCCCGGGAAAATGAATAAGGGCACTTCATTTTATCATTAAAGAATCGCCGTCTCTCTTCTTGGCGATTAGTTAATTTTGGGCCACTGGGCTGCTGTTGAGCATTGGCGACGAAGGTCGCTTTCCCTTTTCCTTTTTCGTTTCAAGATTCCAATTTTGAAGAAGATGGCTTATGACCCATCTGATCCATTTAGGCTAACTTTTCAATCAAGGCATGGAAAGTAGTTGGCTTGATAAACATCATGAATTGGGAAATGGTGGCTTGAGGGTCGAGATTCCACATGAACATACATACCGCAGGCGATTCTTCAATGCGTTGCTCGCACTTCGACCATAGATTCCGCCACCGTATCGCGTATTGCACCCATGTTTCGCCTGGCTTTACTCTAGCGTTAATTAATGCAGTGATCGGGGTGCGCTCGCTAGCGCTTGCGAACTTCTGTGTAAAGAGTAACTCCATTTCTGTGAACGTCTTAATGGAGTCATTCGGGAGCTCGGAATACCACTCAAATGCTGTCTCTGACAAGTTGCCAACGAATTGGCGAAGCTGTAGCTTATCATCACCTCCGGTGCTTCCGCACAGAGCCCTAAATTGAGCAACATGCTGGTGTGGATTTCCCGTCCCCTTATATACGTGGAATTTGGGGATCGTGTATCCCAGCGGGTACTTTATCTAGTCGTACCAACCCGGATAAGGTCGTCCAGTCTTAACAATTTGCCCAGCCGCTTCATTCGCCTAATGAACTCGTCGTATCTACTGAGCGATGTAATCATCCAGGGCAGCTTTTGAGATGGTCTCCTCTTTGGAAGCTGAACAAGCTGGAAGAGGGTTTGACATCTCCGCTCGGTCGTCTTCGAGGATAATCGGAGGATCTTCAGCTGGAGGATCCGGCTGTAATATCATCCCGAACATATCTTGGAATAAGAACGCCATTCGTTTTATGTTGGCAGCTTGTTCCGCTGCCTATTTTTCCTTCTTTTCGAGGATTCTGTGGAGGAACTTAGCATCAGTTTCTTGTTCTTGGCGTTGTTCCGATGATGTTTCAGGGCTTTCTTTTGGCCCTGTGAGTATGTCCATTTGCGTCAAAATTTCCTGGAGCTTCTGTTGTTGCTCCTGGGCCTTTGTTACGGATCTGATGAGTGGTCGATGGCCCGTAGAGATACGGCTATCCTCTTTCCCGGATGCCATATAGACAGTATGTACCACCATGCCCCCAGACTTGGGGCGTTTAGATTCAGTGTTCTTGCGATTCGTCGCAGACACCGGGATTTTCTCCGGCTTTCTCCTCTTGTAAGCGGTTGAAGTTGAGGGGGCCGTTGCAGTGGGCACCCAAATAGCTGTCGCCTTCTGTGGTTTGACAGGGTGGTCCTCTTCTTGTCGAACCTTCATCTTTTTCTGTCGACGGGGATAGTCTTGATCTACAACAGAGTCCTGGACCTGTTGCCAAACTTTATAAATTTTAGAGGACAGCCGCTGAGGGAGCTGCTCCAGCTTCGCCTTTGTAGCGTTCTCCATTGGTGGAGGAGATCTTTTCAGCACATCAGTTGGCGAATTCCTGCGCACCCTGTTAAGTAGTTCAAAGCTGTTCCCAGTTGGAACATCAGCATCAACTTCCACCATTAGAGCTTGCAGAGTCAGTCCAGAAGGGGAATTGCCCCCACCTTTCCTTACTCGGCGCCAGTGGCGACGTCGAGCATGTCGTGCGGCCGGGATAACCTCCACTGTTGGATCAGCTTTTCGATGCCCCCATGTTCTGATGAGAGTCTGTTGTTGGCCCCAGCCTGTCAAAGACAGATGCTCGCTGAGGGGGAATGGTCAACCTGTCAAAAGCCGACCTTCGAGTAGGGAGAGCGGCTTGGACGACCTCCACTGTAGCAGGAGTTGTAGTGTCCTTCTCTGGTATTGCGAGCCTCTTCGCGGACCCAATTGAGCTTTGACCCATCCTGTTGAAGACTGAGATATTGGAGTTGGACGACCCGCTGAGAGGGGCCGTGGTGGTTGCAAGTCGATCAAAGACCGACTTCTTCACAGCTTCCTGCGACGGCATCTGAACACTGAAGCTCGTTGGTGGGATCATGGTCCCGAAGAATAGCCCGGTGATGGCTTGGGTCACTTGTTCCACCGGCATTGTGAAAAGGGAGGCCGCTTGGGGCCCGTAGGTTACTCCTCCAGATGAGATGGAACGGGAGTTGTTGTCGTTGTTGCAGCTTGTGCAGTTGAAAGCCTGATTGGTTCAAAAGAGTGTTTTTGTAGTTTAACCGCAATCAGAACGGTGTCGCGCGTAGCTAGACCGAGGTGAGTACGGGTCGTCCTTAGGGAAACGTTGAATATTTTACTCTTACTTTAGATGTGTTGAGAAAGGGGGAAGAAATAAGAATCTTGTGGAATGGTTTCTAGATCTACATTAAGCAAGAATGCAAAAATATAGATCTAGATTATTTTAGGGATGTAGTTAATATAATAAGGGGGCTTGTAGGGTTCGTTAGGATTTAGTAGTCATGGACGATTAATTAAAAGTTACCCTTTTTATCCTTTAATAGATTTAAAACTATAACGACGGTGATGCGTGTAGATTAGGGTTTCTGGAGGGCAAAGGAATCCCACTCTTAACCCTTATCTCAACATGGAACTCCGTTCATATCTAGCCTTTACCAAAACAATCATTAATCTAATCTCTAATCGCGGTCGAAACTAACAAAGAATTGTTAGCGCGCCCAATTAGGATGTTAATGATTGTTTTGATAAAGTTCATAAACTTTATAGGACTTAAAAAGGGTTTAGGGATGTTCATCATCCATTAGCCTACCCTAATCCTACGAACCCTAACAAGCAGAGAATTACTCGCGCATGTTGGGAGAAAAAGAGATGGAAAGAAATTGCATAATTAAACTACCAAGAAATAGAATAAGAAAAAGAAAGCTACCTTTATTAATCAACAATATTCATTACACTTGAATCCTTAGAAAATGATTACAATTTCTAGTTGCTTCTCGATCTCTTCTAAGGAGGTAGACGAATAGTTGATGATCAGCCTGGATGCCTGAGCCGTCTTGGAATTCGTGATCTCGTCGGCTTGATTATTTTTCCAAGAGGCTCTCGGTCCATATTTATAGTCCAAAGCCAGAAACCTTTGCTTCCAAATTAGGTAAATAGTAGTAGAGAATCTCCCAAAATTTGCGCAGCTTCAATCTCCTCTATCTCGCCGCGGATCCGCGGCCCAAGGGGGTATGGCCGCGGATCCGTGGCCAATGGTCAAGAGCTCTTGATCAAAATTTTAGGGCTTCATCTGTGTGACATTTGGCTATCTCTAGAGGCTTTGGAACTTGAAAATCTTCTCGTGGTTGCTGCCATACTTGGTATCCAAGTTTTGCTTTCTTAATTAGGCACGTTTCCTTTAACAACTTGGTTTCTTGGAAAATTCTGCACAACTTGGAAAAATTCTGCACAACAACTTAAATAATATTTAGTAGAGTTTGTTCTACTAGAATTTGGTCAATGATATTATTTACATACATTTTCCTACCAAATGCTAATTATAATATATCAACACATGGAAAATAGTATTTTTACACATAAATCCTCATATGTATGATATATTATAATAAAGACCTTTTTTAATATGAAAATGGTAGGAAAAATGTAATAACAAATGTGCAGTTTTATCAACTGAACAAATACCCCCAAACTTATCTTTGATCGTCCCGAGCAAACTAGTTTATTCAAGAGAAGGAGAAAAAAGAAAGGAGAAAACTAAGCACACTTTCGTAGGCAAACACGATTGCACTGAGTACGTGCAACAAGCCGTTAAACCTCTATGTGTCCCTAGTAGGAGGAGTGTTGTCTCCTGAGGGTTTTCAGCAGATTACACCTACAAAATCTTATAATAAAAGAGAGATGGTGAAATTTACATATAAAGATAAGAACCATAAAAGAAAGATATTGAAAATAAGAGTTTCCAACTATACTAGATTTTCAGTTGTCATGAGCCTTATCTTAATAGTCATGAAAAAATGTTGGAAATCGCATCATCCCTCAATAAAACATCGTCTTTATTCTTCATTCCTATCTTTCATCCAAATATCGATCATATACCCCTACGTAGGTGAAATGGACATCCCTACACTCGGAGAATTCAATTCAAGCTATCATGCTCTTGTCCATCTACCTCAGTACTTTTTAACTTGATGAATATTTAGATTTGCTCACACATTTTCATGCGACCGTTAATATTTCTTGAGGTACCAACCGACCGATTACTTATGTGCTTGCTGATTAGGTGATAGTATTTTCCTCGTCTTGCACCACCTAAGGCTTAGCAGTGACTCCCAAACCAGTTGGTCTAAGGCACTAGGTGATGAAGCACCCTCGCTATATTTTTTTATTGCTGCCTTGGCGATAACAAAACCAGTGTTCATTTTTTTTCTTCACCATTTTATATTTTTTCTTTATTTTTTTATTTCCTTCATACTTTGGCTTTTAGACAAGAGCATTTCAAGGTATCCTCTACTATCCCGAGTTTCAAGACGTGTATAATTGCGTATAGTAGGGTATCAATATTCAAATGTTTGGCGTCCAGAATAGAAACTATTTTTCAGACTTATTTTTATCCTCAGATTAGTGACTTCCTTCATCTTACTAACCCTTGGGACAACAGCTCATAACTACTTATTACTAGTTCGTTTAAGAAATGTAACACCCGAGCCCAATACTTCTATTTTCTGTTACTGGTTGAGCATTAGATATTACTCATTTCATTTAGCTTGCCTGTTTGTCACTTGCTGTAAAATTTTATCTGGCAAAGTCATTTCTGCATATAACAAATTTTAGCACCTAAAATAAAATTAAAAATATCTATCTTGGCCTACTCGACACCACTAGCCTCGTGGTAGCGTCCGTACATCGAGTTCTCGTTCCGTTCGATGAAACGAGCGAGTTTGGAAGGCTACGCGCGCGTAAAGGTGTCCGACTTAGGGGTATGCTTTTTAATCATAAAGCATCTCATTTTAAAATTTGGAACCCGCTTAAAATCCTATTATTTAAATTTCGAATTTTTGGACCCGACCTGGGCGCGATTTGAAAATGTTTCATTTAGCGCCAAAATCCCAAATTTAATATAATATCCAAACCATATAATATTCCCTTAACCTAAAAATCCTTACTGGTTAATTTTCCTAAAATCTTTTAGTTATTCTTTTAAACTTTGCAAATCTTTCCCCTGACCAATCTCGTGGCACATAAACCTCGTGGGCCCCCTCCTTTAACTCCTCTCTTTTTCTCTATCTCTCTCTCTCTAATTTCTTTACCTCCCTCTCTCTCTTCCCTATATATATATACATTCCCTGCATCTTTTTCTCCACACGAGAAACCCATTCGAGCCTCAACGCAAACCCTAGCCGCCTCATCCCCGTCGCCGCCGCAACCCATCTCCGACGACACCAGCACCTTCGCCCGCGCCTCCTCGCCTCAACCAACCCTCGTCCTCCTTCCCGTGCGCCTGCACCCTCGCAGCGGCCTCGCCCTCGCCGCTACAACGCCTGCTCACCACCCGCGACCACCTGCAACCGTTCGAGCATCTCGTCGCCGACGATCACCTCGTCGTCCTTCCCTCACCCTCGTCCTCCTTCTCCCGGTGCACCCCGACCAGACCCACGACCACCTGCACACCAGCCGCAGCCACCCGCAGCCCTGCACGCCGTCGAACCGCCGTTTGTCGCCGCCGACGACCCCGTCCTCTTGTCCCCGACCTCGCACGCTCCTCGGTAAGATACTTCCTTTCTCTTTTCCCTTCTTCTTCCTATCTCTGCTAATGCATTCATCGGCAGTTTTTTTCCCGTGATCACTGTTCACCGCCGGAGCTCCGGTGACGTCTTCAACCTTCGCAACCCCTCTGCTGATCATCGTAAGCACTCGCTCAGATCCTCCTCCCCCCTTTCTTTGTATTTTCCTTGCGTTTCTTGCTTCTTGTTTCAAACCATAATCTTTCGTTCACTGTTCTCTTTCTCGCCGGAATCCGGCGATGCCGACGACGTGATCCGACGTTCCAGCGAGGTACCCCGGTCCGTGTGGTCCCATTGTTCGTTGTTTGGGTTCAATCCGTGAACCGTGCGTCCGTCGCGAGTTTCCCCGCCGAAGTTACATTCCGTTTTTCCCGGGTCGCGACCCGTCGAGGCAAGTATCACTTGCTACATGCTATACTATACAATTATATATATTTTGACTCATTAAACTTGAAAAACTTAACTCGGTATAGTTAATTCTCATTTGGTTGTAATATGACATATATCATTTTTACAGTTAACATAAAATTACAGTTTGCCACTTTCAACCTAAGAACCAAGTTTACCTGTTAATCACATTTTACCGTTTAATAGATTGTAGCACTTTCCCATGTAGTTCTATTACATTCGGATATTCGTATTCAAAGGCTTGATATAACTGTATTGCATCATCATTTAAACTGTTGCACCGCTAAGGGTGCTCAAAACCTGTTAATATAATAAAACGGCTGCACTATATTAATGCACTATTGTGATTGAATGAACTGCTTATTGTTGTTTAATTTATTGCTTATTTCCTGCTGTTAATCCCCTGTTCGATTATATATCTGTTGTGAGCACACCCACGACATTGTTACGTCTTGACTTGACTTTGTTACACATGATATATATTGATACACCTGACATGGTACCGTTTACTGTTGACTTGACCTGATGTACCATGACCTGACCTGTTACCTGATCTCGTGTCTAATGCCAACAAACCCGACATGTAGTCCTCATGGACCATTCCTGTTGTCTATCCAGACAAACCTGCTGTTACCTGATCCTGTGTTGGCATTAGTTCTTGATTACTGAATACCTGACTTGACACATATAACTTGGGGGTATGGAGAAATCAAAAGTGTAAACTAAAGTGTAACTTAAAAGGGTATTACTTGATCCGTGGTCCCTCAGGGTAACGGGACAGAGCCATTCGTGACTCTTACATTTTCCTGATCCGTGGTCCCGGAGGGTAACGGGACAGAGCCATTCGTGACTCTTACATTTTCCTGATCCGTGGTCCCAGGGGGTAACGGGACAGAACCACTATTGGTTCACATATTCCTGATCCGTGGTCCCGGGGGGTAACGGGAAATATCCTTTGAGTTACATGGAGGATTACTCAAATTGATTTCAAAGACTTTAGAATAGAAAACTTGATAGAACAGTTTAGTTACCCACTGCACACTACCCTGCACTGCTTGATTCACATTATTTGCTACTCTCATTTTATTCCTGTTTATTTTGCATTGCCTGTTACACTGTTCATATTATATTACTTGATGACATGACGCGCTGACGTCTGGGTTTTGCATGGCCCAGATTCTGTACCGCTGTTGCAGTCCGAGCAGGAGTACTTCAGCCAGCAGGCTGAGCTGTGAGTTCAGTAGTAGTTAGTTTTATTTCCTGCATTTATTTCCTGATGTGAGCCCGCATTATGGGACACACTTTTCAGTTATTTGCATTGGATCATTTGCTTCCGCATTTATTTATTATTGACTCCTGTTATTCTGGATTATGGACATGTTTTAGATAGTTTTATCTTGTTCTTGATATCTCTACAGCCGTAATGTGACTGTGGATGGATACTTCCTACCCACAGGTAGCATGGTTGGCTATGTCACGTGCCCAATCTAGCGTACTCTGGAAAGCGGGGCGTGATATGGTTCTTTTGGTATCAGAGACATAGGTTAGTTGGGTTGATTCTTTTGTAGTTGGGTATTGTACCCAATACACGAATCAGAATACCCGTGTTAGGAAACAAGTCCTGCCACTTTGCTGTTTACCGTTCTTGAATCACATCCTTCCTGATTATATCTTTTGCGACGTGCAAACTTACTTTGCATGTCGACTCGAAAACCTGATTTCTTGTTATCTCTAGGACTTAGGCGACTTGGGTAGAGTTAAGTAATTGTGGCTATGATACCGCGGCATAGTTACAATGCGGTACTCTATTTAAGTATCTTGGAGTTCTAGCCTTGATCCATATTCAGAATCTATCATCATGCTAATGTTGGGTGTTTTGAGTTCAGGATTATGGCAGGTAAGAATTTGAAGACGTACCAGAGGCGTGTGGACGAAGCCGCCATGCTTGGAGTGATAAGAGGAATGCTGGAGAATCAAAGAGACAGACCGAGCTGATCCAGCAGCAACCAGACTCGTTCCAGGAAGGTTTGCAGATCGTTCAGCAGTCTGTAAACAACGTTGGCGCTAAACCAGTTGACCGGGTAGGGACCGTGGCAGATTTCAGACGTTTGGGTCCGACTACATTCACTGGTTTGGAGGAGCCATTGCCAGCCGAGCAGTGGCTAGTCGACACGGAGAATTTACTGATTGCGGCACAGATTCCAGAGGACAAAAGAGTTGACGTGGTACGCATTCAGTTAGTGGACTACACCCGAGAGTGGTGGCTTGTGGAAGAGACCCGCTTGCCCAAGCCAATCAAGTGGGTGGAGTTTTCTAAGAGTTTTCTGGAGAAGTTCTTCCCGCGGACTGCACGGGAGGAAATGGAAGAGAAATTTATTGGGCTGAGGCAGAATGGAGCACCCGTGGATGTGCATGCAGCAGAGTGGACGAGACTCGGCCGATTTGCTGGACCTTTAGTCGCTAACGAGGCAGACAGGGCACGAAGGTTCATGCGCAGCTTAGACGTGGACATCCAGAGGCAGAGTGTCTCCCTGGGTGTGACCACTTCCTCACAAGTACTTGCGGCAGCTCGAGAACGGCAGAGCCTATCGGGAAAATTGGGAGTTCACAGCAGACAGCAGTTGCGGTAAGGAAGCAGTTCTGTCGGGCCAGTCAAGTTTAGGGCTAAGCCGACAAGCAACATTATTGCATCTATGTAAGTTGATAATAGTGAAGAGCCGGCTGTTGTTCGTGATTTTTATGGATGTGTTTGAAGATATATCGGGTTTGCCGCCGAAGCGAGACGTGGAGTTCGCGATTGACCTTATTCCTGGTGCAGCGCCAGTATCTAAAGCATACTATCCAATGGCGCCAGTAGAGTTGGAAGAAGTTAAGAAACAGGTTGCTGAATTGCTTGAGAAGGGTTGGATTCGAAGCAGCAACTCGCCTTGGAGAGCTCCAGTTCTTCTAGTAAAGAAGAAGGATGGCACAAGAAGGATGTGCATCGACTATCGAGAATTAAACCGGGTGACTATTAAGAACAAGTACCCGATCCCTCGCATTGGAGAACTTTTTGAGCAGCTTAGTGGCGCGAGGGTATTCTCGAAGCTGGATTTGCGATCCGGATACCATCAGGTCCAAGTGAAAGCTGAAGATATTTGCAAGACGGCGTTTCGAACTCAGTATGGACATTACGAGTACCTAGTGATGCCCTTCAGTGTAACGAATGCGCCGGTAGTATTCATGGACTTGATGAACCGAATCTTTTCACCGTTCTTGGACCAGTTTATCGTGGTATTTATTGACGATATTCTGGTTTACTCGAAGAGTTTTGAAGAGCATGCTGAGCATTGGAAGATCGCACTGCAGACATTGAGATAGGAGAAATTGTATGCAAAGATGAGTAAGCGCGAATTTTGGCTGGAAGAAGTGAAGTTTCTGGGGCATGTTGTGTTGGGCGATGGAATCGCCGTCGATCCCGAAAAGATTGCAGCAGTTCGAGGTTGGCCTGTTCCAAGGAATGTGGCTGAGATAAGAAGTTTCCTTGGATTAGCCGGATACTACAGGAGATTTGTGGAGAACTTCGCTCGTTTGGCAGAACCGTTGACCAAGCTTACGCGCAAGGAGGTACCTTTTGTATGGACGGATAAATGTGCGTTGGCTTTCGAGACGTTGAAGCAGAAGTTGATAACCGCCCCTATCCTGACCGTACCAGACAATTCCGGAGGACTGGTGTTTCACAGCGACGCATCTGGGAAATGATTGGGATGTGTTTTGATGCAGCATGGGAAGGTCGTAGCATACGCATCAAGACAACTGAAGACCCATGAGAAGAATTATCCAACTCATGACTTGGAGCTTGCGGCTGTGATCTTCGCTTTGAAGATTTGGAGACACTACCTTTTGGGTGAGAGAGTCGAAGTTTTTACAGATCACAAGAGTTTGAAGTATGTGTTCACTCATAAGGAGTTGAACATGAGGCAGCGTAGATGGTTGGAGCTGATGGTCGACTACGACCTTGATCTTAAGTACCATCCGGGAAAAGTTAACGTCGTGCCGGATGCGCTTAGTCGGTTACCAGCGATTCAGGTGTTAACTACGCAGAGGGAGATCATTGCAGATTTTCGAAGATTTGACTTGGAAGTTGTGCTACCGCGTTTTACGGGACAGTTGATGCAGTTGCAAGTACAGTCATCCTTGGTTGAGAAGATTAAAGCGGCACAATCGCAGGATCCTAGACTGCAAAGGTTTCGAGAGCAGGTTGAAGCCGGAACAGATTTACTGGTCCACGAAGATGGTCCGTTGAGGTATGGTAGCCGTTTGTGTGTGCCAAAGGGAGATGTTCGTGAAGAGCTTATGAAGGAGGCACACAGTTCAGCTTACTCTGTACATCCAGGAGGCACAAAGATGTACCGAGATATTCGACCACAGTTCTGGTGGGAAGGCATGAAACGGGAGATTGCTCGCTTCGTGGCTAAGCGCTTGGTATGTCAGCAAGTCAAGAATGAACACCAAAGGGTTGCTGGTTTATTGCAACCACTTCCGATTCCTCAGTGGAAGTGGGAACATATAACCATGGATTTCGTGACGGCTTTACCGCGGAGTCTAAAGGGCAACAATGCAGTATGGGTGATTGTCGATCGGTTGACTAAGGCAGCTCACTTTATCCCTTTCCGGGTTGGTCAATCAACAGAGACTTTGGCAGAACGGTACATGCAGGAGATTGTAAGACTGCATGGCGAACCGGTGAGCATCGTGTCCGATCGAAACACTCGGTTCTTATCACACTTCTGGAGGAGTTTACAGGGAAGTTTGGGGACTCGATTGAAGTTTAGCACAGCTTATCATCCTCAAACTGATGGTCAGTCGGAGCGAACGATCCAAACTCTTGAAGACATGTTGAGAGCATGCATGTTGGACTTTAAGGGTTCGTGGGAGGATCATCTACACTTGGTGGAGTTTTCTTACAACAATAGTTTCCAATCAACTATTCAGATGGCTCCGTTTGAAGCTTTGTATGGTCGTAAGTGCCGTTCACCTGTTTGTTGGGATGATGTTGGTGAACGAAGAGTACTGGGACCAGATTTGGTGGTACAGACAGTTGAGAAGGTGAATACAATCAGGAAGCGTATGAGGGCAGCTCAAGACAGACAGAAAAGTTGGGCTGACACGCCAAGAAGACCTCTAGAGTTCGCCGTGGTGATTTGGTATTCTTGAAGATATCACCGACTAGAGGGGTGATTCGTTTTCAGAGTCGAGGAAAGCTTAGTCCTCGATTTGTTGGACCCTTTGAGTTATTGGAGCGTGTTGGAGAGGTAGCGTACCGTTTGGCGTTACCGCAGTCCGTGGCAGGTGTGCACGATGTGTTTCACGTATCTCAACTACGAAGGTATGTTCGAGATGAAACACACGTTTTGGATCATTCGGAGTTAACAGTACGAGAAGATTTGACTTTTGAAGAGCGACCGGTTGAAATCATGGATCGAAGGGAAAAGGTACTTAAGAACAAGGTTATCCCCCCTTGTGCTCGTTTCTTGGGGTAACCGATCGCATGGAGAGTCCACTTGGGAGCGAGAAGATGAGATCCGGCAAATGTTTCCTCATCTTTTCCTGTAGTTTTCTATCTTGTATTCTTGGAATTTCGAGGACGAAATTCTTTTTGTAATTGGGTATAATGTAACACCCGAGCCCAATACTACTATTTTCTGTTACTGGTTGAGCATTAGATAGTACTCATTTCATTTAGCTTGCATGTTTGTCACTTGCTGTAAAATTTTATCTGGCAAAGCCATTTCTGCATATAACAAATTTTAGCACCTAAAATAAAATTAAAAATATCTATCTTGGCCTACTCGACACCCCTAGCCTCGTGGTAGCGTCCGTACATCGAGTTCTCATTTCGTTCGATGAAACGAGCGAGTTTGGACGGCTACGCGCGCGTAAAGGTGTCCGACTTGGGGGTATGCTTTTTAATCATAAAGCATATCGTTTTAAAATTTGGAACCCGCTTAAAATCCTATTATTTAAATTTTGAATTTTTGAACCCAACCCGGGCGCGATTTGGAAATGTTTCATTTAGCGCCAAAATCCAAAATTTAATATAATATCCAAACCATATAATATTCCCTTAACCTAAAAATCCTTACTGGTTAATTTTCCTAAAATCTTTTAGTTATTCTTTTAAACTTTGCAAATCTTTCCCCTGGCCAATCTCGTGGCACATAAACCGCGTGGGCCCCCTCCTTTAACTCCTCTCTTTTTCTCTATCTCTCTCTCTCTCTAATTTCTTTGCATCCCTCTCTCTCTTCCCTATATATATATATATATACATTCCCTGCATCTTTTTCTCCTCACGAGAAACCCATCCGAGCCTCAACACAAACCCTAGCCGCCTCATCCCCGTCGCCGCCGCAACCCGTCGCCGACGACACCAGCACCTTCGCCCGCGCCTCCTCGCCTCAACCAACCCTCGTCCTCCTTCCCGTGCGCCTGCACCCTCGCAGCGGCCTCGCCCTCGCCGCTACAGTGCCTGCTCACCACCCGCGACCACCTGCAACCGTTCGAGCATCTCGTCGCCGACGATCACCTCGCCGTCCTTCCCTCACCCTCGTCCTCCTTCTCCCGGTGCACCCCGACCAGACCCACGACCACCTGCACACCAGCCGCAGCCACCCGCAGCCCGGCACGCCGTCGAACCGCCGTTTGTCGCCGCCGACGACCCCGTCCTCTTGTCCCCGACCTCGCACGCTCCTCGGTAAGATACTTCCTTTCTCTTTTCCCTTCTTCTTCCTATCTCGGCTAATGCATTCATCGGCAGTTTTTTTCCCGCGATCACTGTTCACCGCCGGAGCTCCGGTGACGTCGTCAACCTTCGCAACCCCTCTGCTGATCATCGTAAGCACTCTCTCAGATCCTCCTCCCCCCTTTCTTTGTATTTTCCTTGCGTTTCTTGCTTCTTGTTTCAAACCATAATCTTTCGTTCACTGTTCTCTTTCTCGCCGGAATCCGGCGATGCCGACGATGTGATCCGACGTTCCAGCGAGGTACCCCGGTCCGTGTGGTCCCATTGTTCGTTGTTTGGGTTCAATCCGTGAACCGTGCGTCCGTCGCGAGTTTCCCCGCCGACGTTACGTTCCGTTTTTCCCGGTTCGCGACCCGTCGAGGCAAGTATCACTTGCTACATTCTATATTATACAATTATATATGTTTTGACTCATTAAACTTGCAAAACTTAACTCGGTATAGTTAATTCTCATTTGGTTGTAATATGACATATATCATTTTTACAGTTAACATAAAGTTACAGTTTGCCACTTTCAACCTAAGAACCAAGTTTACCTGTTAATCACATTTTACCGTTTAATAGATTGTAGCACTATCCCATGTAGTTCTATTACATTCGGATATTCGTATTCAAAGGCTTGATATAACTGTATTGCATCATCATTTAAACTGTTGCACCACTAAGGGTGCTCAAAACCTGTTAATATAATAAAACGGCTGCACTATATTAATGCACTATTGTGATTGAATGAACTGCTTATTGTTGTTTAATTTATTGCTTATTTCCTGCTTTTAATCCCCTGTTCGATTATATATCTGTTGTGAGCACACCCACGACATTGTTACGTCTTGACTTGACTTTGTTACACATGATATATATTGATACACCTGACATGGTACCGTTTACTGTTGACTTGACCTGATGTACCATGACCTGACCTGTTACCTGATCTCGTGTCTAATGCCAACAAACCCGACATGTAGTCCTCATGGACCATTCCTGTTGTCTATCCAGACAAACCTGTTGTTACCTGATCCTGTGTTGGCATTAGTTCTTGATTAATGAATACCTGACCTGACACATATAACTTGGGGGTATGGGGAAATCAAAAGTGTAAACTAAAGTGTAACTTAAAAGGGTATTACTTGATCCGTGGTCCCGGGGGGTAACGGGACAGAGCCATTCGTGACTCTTACATTTTCCTGATCCGTGGTCCCGGAGGGTAATGGGACAGAGCCATTCGTGACTCTTACAGTTTCCTGATCCGTGGTCCCGGGGGGTAACGGGACAGAGCCATTCGTGACTCTTACATTTTCCTGATCCGTGGTCCGGGGGGTAATGGGACAGAACCACTATTGGTTCACATATTCCTGATCCGTGGTCCCGGGGGGTAACGGGACATATCATTTGAGTTACATGGAGGATTACTCAAATTGATTTCAAAGACTTTAGAATAGAAAACCTGATAGAACAGTTTAGTTACCCACTGCACACTACCCTGCACTTCTTGATTCACATTATTTGCTACTCTCATTTTATTCATGTTTATTTTGCATTGCCTGTTACACTGTTCATATTATATTACTTGATGACATGACGCGCTGACGTCTGGGTTTTGCATGGCCCAGATTCTGTACCGCTGTTGCAGTCCGAGCAGGAGTACTTCAGCCAGCAGGCTGAGCTGTGAGTTCAGTAGTAGTTAGTTTTATTTCCTGCATTTATTTCCTGATGTGAGCCCGCATTATGGGACACACTTTTCAGTTATTTGCATTGGATCATTTGCTTCCGCATTTATTTATTATTGACTCCTGTTATTCTGGATTATGGACATGTTTTAGATAGTTTTATCTTGTTCTTGATATCTCTACAGCCGTAATGTGACTGTGGATGGATACTTCCTACCCACAGGTAGCATGGTTGGCTATGTCACGTGCCCAATCTAGCGTACTCTGGAAAGCGGGGCGTGATATGGTTCTTTTGGTATCAGAGACATAGGTTAGTTGGGTTGATTCTTTTGTAGTTGGGTATTGTACCCAATACACGAATCAGAATACCCGTGTTAGGAAACAAGTCCTGCCACTTTGCTGTTTACCGTTCTTGAATCACATCCTTCCTGATTATATCTTTTGCGACGTGCAAACTTACTTTGCATGTCGACTCGAAAACCTGATTTCTTGTTATCTCTAGGACTTAGGCGACTTGGGTAGAGTTAAGTAATTGTGGCTATGATACCGCGGCATAGTTACAATGCGGTACTCTATTTAAGTATCTTGGAGTTCTAGCCTTGATCCATATTCAGAATCTATCATCATGCTAATGTTGGGTGTTTTGAGTTCAGGATTATGGCAGGTAAGAATTTGAAGACGTACCAGAGGCGTGTGGACGAAGCCGCCATGCTTGGAGTGATAAGAGGAATGCTGGAGAATCAAAGAGACAGACCGAGCTGATCCAGCAGCAACCAGACTCGTTCCAGGAAGGTTTGCAGATCGTTCAGCAGTCTGTAAACAACGTTGGCGCTAAACCAGTTGACCGGGTAGGGACCGTGGCAGATTTCAGACGTTTGGGTCCGACTACATTCACTGGTTTGGAGGAGCCATTGCCAGCCGAGCAGTGGCTAGTCGACACGGAGAATTTACTGATTGCGGCACAGATTCCAGAGGACAAAAGAGTTGACGTGGTACGCATTCAGTTAGTGGACTACACCCGAGAGTGGTGGCTTGTGGAAGAGACCCGCTTGCCCAAGCCAATCAAGTGGGTGGAGTTTTCTAAGAGTTTTCTGGAGAAGTTCTTCCCGCGGACTGCACGGGAGGAAATGGAAGAGAAATTTATTGGGCTGAGGCAGAATGGAGCACCCGTGGATGTGCATGCAGCAGAGTGGACGAGACTCGGCCGATTTGCTGGACCTTTAGTCGCTAACGAGGCAGACAGGGCACGAAGGTTCATGCGCAGCTTAGACGTGGACATCCAGAGGCAGAGTGTCTCCCTGGGTGTGACCACTTCCTCACAAGTACTTGCGGCAGCTCGAGAACGGCAGAGCCTATCGGGAAAATTGGGAGTTCACAGCAGACAGCAGTTGCGGTAAGGAAGCAGTTCTGTCGGGCCAGTCAAGTTTAGGGCTAAGCCGACAAGCAACATTATTGCATCTATGTAAGTTGATAATAGTGAAGAGCCGGCTGTTGTTCGTGATTTTTATGGATGTGTTTGAAGATATATCGGGTTTGCCGCCGAAGCGAGACGTGGAGTTCGCGATTGACCTTATTCCTGGTGCAGCGCCAGTATCTAAAGCATACTATCCAATGGCGCCAGTAGAGTTGGAAGAAGTTAAGAAACAGGTTGCTGAATTGCTTGAGAAGGGTTGGATTCGAAGCAGCAACTCGCCTTGGAGAGCTCCAGTTCTTCTAGTAAAGAAGAAGGATGGCACAAGAAGGATGTGCATCGACTATCGAGAATTAAACCGGGTGACTATTAAGAACAAGTACCCGATCCCTCGCATTGGAGAACTTTTTGAGCAGCTTAGTGGCGCGAGGGTATTCTCGAAGCTGGATTTGCGATCCGGATACCATCAGGTCCAAGTGAAAGCTGAAGATATTTGCAAGACGGCGTTTCGAACTCAGTATGGACATTACGAGTACCTAGTGATGCCCTTCAGTGTAACGAATGCGCCGGTAGTATTCATGGACTTGATGAACCGAATCTTTTCACCGTTCTTGGACCAGTTTATCGTGGTATTTATTGACGATATTCTGGTTTACTCGAAGAGTTTTGAAGAGCATGCTGAGCATTGGAAGATCGCACTGCAGACATTGAGATAGGAGAAATTGTATGCAAAGATGAGTAAGCGCGAATTTTGGCTGGAAGAAGTGAAGTTTCTGGGGCATGTTGTGTTGGGCGATGGAATCGCCGTCGATCCCGAAAAGATTGCAGCAGTTCGAGGTTGGCCTGTTCCAAGGAATGTGGCTGAGATAAGAAGTTTCCTTGGATTAGCCGGATACTACAGGAGATTTGTGGAGAACTTCGCTCGTTTGGCAGAACCGTTGACCAAGCTTACGCGCAAGGAGGTACCTTTTGTATGGACGGATAAATGTGCGTTGGCTTTCGAGACGTTGAAGCAGAAGTTGATAACCGCCCCTATCCTGACCGTACCAGACAATTCCGGAGGACTGGTGTTTCACAGCGACGCATCTGGGAAATGATTGGGATGTGTTTTGATGCAGCATGGGAAGGTCGTAGCATACGCATCAAGACAACTGAAGACCCATGAGAAGAATTATCCAACTCATGACTTGGAGCTTGCGGCTGTGATCTTCGCTTTGAAGATTTGGAGACACTACCTTTTGGGTGAGAGAGTCGAAGTTTTTACAGATCACAAGAGTTTGAAGTATGTGTTCACTCATAAGGAGTTGAACATGAGGCAGCGTAGATGGTTGGAGCTGATGGTCGACTACGACCTTGATCTTAAGTACCATCCGGGAAAAGTTAACGTCGTGCCGGATGCGCTTAGTCGGTTACCAGCGATTCAGGTGTTAACTACGCAGAGGGAGATCATTGCAGATTTTCGAAGATTTGACTTGGAAGTTGTGCTACCGCGTTTTACGGGACAGTTGATGCAGTTGCAAGTACAGTCATCCTTGGTTGAGAAGATTAAAGCGGCACAATCGCAGGATCCTAGACTGCAAAGGTTTCGAGAGCAGGTTGAAGCCGGAACAGATTTACTGGTCCACGAAGATGGTCCGTTGAGGTATGGTAGCCGTTTGTGTGTGCCAAAGGGAGATGTTC
Organism: Agapanthus africanus; assembly: GCA_030015575.1. Taxonomy (NCBI): domain Eukaryota; kingdom Viridiplantae; phylum Streptophyta; class Magnoliopsida; order Asparagales; family Amaryllidaceae; genus Agapanthus; species Agapanthus africanus. Next base: position 13,289,459 of record JASDDO010000014.1, read on the forward strand.
GTGAAGAGCTTATGAAGGAGGCACACAGTTCAGCTTACTCTGTACATCCAGGAGGCACAAAGATGTACCGAGATATTCGACCACAGTTCTGGTGGGAAGGCATGAAACGGGAGATTGCTCGCTTCGTGGCTAAGCGCTTGGTATGTCAGCAAGTCAAGAATGAACACCAAAGGGTTGCTGGTTTATTGCAACCACTTCCGATTCCTCAGTGGAAGTGGGAACATATAACCATGGATTTCGTGACGGCTTTACCGCGGAGTCTAAAGGGCAACAATGCAGTATGGGTGATTGTCGATCGGTTGACTAAGGCAGCTCACTTTATCCCTTTCCGGGTTGGTCAATCAACAGAGACTTTGGCAGAACGGTACATGCAGGAGATTGTAAGACTGCATGGCGAACCGGTGAGCATCGTGTCCGATCGAAACACTCGGTTCTTATCACACTTCTGGAGGAGTTTACAGGGAAGTTTGGGGACTCGATTGAAGTTTAGCACAGCTTATCATCCTCAAACTGATGGTCAGTCGGAGCGAACGATCCAAACTCTTGAAGACATGTTGAGAGCATGCATGTTGGACTTTAAGGGTTCGTGGGAGGATCATCTACACTTGGTGGAGTTTTCTTACAACAATAGTTTCCAATCAACTATTCAGATGGCTCCGTTTGAAGCTTTGTATGGTCGTAAGTGCCGTTCACCTGTTTGTTGGGATGATGTTGGTGAACGAAGAGTACTGGGACCAGATTTGGTGGTACAGACAGTTGAGAAGGTGAATACAATCAGGAAGCGTATGAGGGCAGCTCAAGACAGACAGAAAAGTTGGGCTGACACGCCAAGAAGACCTCTAGAGTTCGCCGTGGTGATTTGGTATTCTTGAAGATATCACCGACTAGAGGGGTGATTCGTTTTCAGAGTCGAGGAAAGCTTAGTCCTCGATTTGTTGGACCCTTTGAGTTATTGGAGCGTGTTGGAGAGGTAGCGTACCGTTTGGCGTTACCGCAGTCCGTGGCAGGTGTGCACGATGTGTTTCACGTATCTCAACTACGAAGGTATGTTCGAGATGAAACACACGTTTTGGATCATTCGGAGTTAACAGTACGAGAAGATTTGACTTTTGAAGAGCGACCGGTTGAAATCATGGATCGAAGGGAAAAGGTACTTAAGAACAAGGTTATCCCCCCTTGTGCTCGTTTCTTGGGGTAACCGATCGCATGGAGAGTCCACTTGGGAGCGAGAAGATGAGATCCGGCAAATGTTTCCTCATCTTTTCCTGTAGTTTTCTATCTTGTATTCTTGGAATTTCGAGGACGAAATTCTTTTTGTAATTGGGTATAATGTAACACCCGAGCCCAATACTACTATTTTCTGTTACTGGTTGAGCATTAGATAGTACTCATTTCATTTAGCTTGCATGTTTGTCACTTGCTGTAAAATTTTATCTGGCAAAGCCATTTCTGCATATAACAAATTTTAGCACCTAAAATAAAATTAAAAATATCTATCTTGGCCTACTCGACACCCCTAGCCTCGTGGTAGCGTCCGTACATCGAGTTCTCATTTCGTTCGATGAAACGAGCGAGTTTGGACGGCTACGCGCGCGTAAAGGTGTCCGACTTGGGGGTATGCTTTTTAATCATAAAGCATATCGTTTTAAAATTTGGAACCCGCTTAAAATCCTATTATTTAAATTTTGAATTTTTGAACCCAACCCGGGCGCGATTTGGAAATGTTTCATTTAGCGCCAAAATCCAAAATTTAATATAATATCCAAACCATATAATATTCCCTTAACCTAAAAATCCTTACTGGTTAATTTTCCTAAAATCTTTTAGTTATTCTTTTAAACTTTGCAAATCTTTCCCCTGGCCAATCTCGTGGCACATAAACCGCGTGGGCCCCCTCCTTTAACTCCTCTCTTTTTCTCTATCTCTCTCTCTCTCTAATTTCTTTGCATCCCTCTCTCTCTTCCCTATATATATATATATATACATTCCCTGCATCTTTTTCTCCTCACGAGAAACCCATCCGAGCCTCAACACAAACCCTAGCCGCCTCATCCCCGTCGCCGCCGCAACCCGTCGCCGACGACACCAGCACCTTCGCCCGCGCCTCCTCGCCTCAACCAACCCTCGTCCTCCTTCCCGTGCGCCTGCACCCTCGCAGCGGCCTCGCCCTCGCCGCTACAGTGCCTGCTCACCACCCGCGACCACCTGCAACCGTTCGAGCATCTCGTCGCCGACGATCACCTCGCCGTCCTTCCCTCACCCTCGTCCTCCTTCTCCCGGTGCACCCCGACCAGACCCACGACCACCTGCACACCAGCCGCAGCCACCCGCAGCCCGGCACGCCGTCGAACCGCCGTTTGTCGCCGCCGACGACCCCGTCCTCTTGTCCCCGACCTCGCACGCTCCTCGGTAAGATACTTCCTTTCTCTTTTCCCTTCTTCTTCCTATCTCGGCTAATGCATTCATCGGCAGTTTTTTTCCCGCGATCACTGTTCACCGCCGGAGCTCCGGTGACGTCGTCAACCTTCGCAACCCCTCTGCTGATCATCGTAAGCACTCTCTCAGATCCTCCTCCCCCCTTTCTTTGTATTTTCCTTGCGTTTCTTGCTTCTTGTTTCAAACCATAATCTTTCGTTCACTGTTCTCTTTCTCGCCGGAATCCGGCGATGCCGACGATGTGATCCGACGTTCCAGCGAGGTACCCCGGTCCGTGTGGTCCCATTGTTCGTTGTTTGGGTTCAATCCGTGAACCGTGCGTCCGTCGCGAGTTTCCCCGCCGACGTTACGTTCCGTTTTTCCCGGTTCGCGACCCGTCGAGGCAAGTATCACTTGCTACATTCTATATTATACAATTATATATGTTTTGACTCATTAAACTTGCAAAACTTAACTCGGTATAGTTAATTCTCATTTGGTTGTAATATGACATATATCATTTTTACAGTTAACATAAAGTTACAGTTTGCCACTTTCAACCTAAGAACCAAGTTTACCTGTTAATCACATTTTACCGTTTAATAGATTGTAGCACTATCCCATGTAGTTCTATTACATTCGGATATTCGTATTCAAAGGCTTGATATAACTGTATTGCATCATCATTTAAACTGTTGCACCACTAAGGGTGCTCAAAACCTGTTAATATAATAAAACGGCTGCACTATATTAATGCACTATTGTGATTGAATGAACTGCTTATTGTTGTTTAATTTATTGCTTATTTCCTGCTTTTAATCCCCTGTTCGATTATATATCTGTTGTGAGCACACCCACGACATTGTTACGTCTTGACTTGACTTTGTTACACATGATATATATTGATACACCTGACATGGTACCGTTTACTGTTGACTTGACCTGATGTACCATGACCTGACCTGTTACCTGATCTCGTGTCTAATGCCAACAAACCCGACATGTAGTCCTCATGGACCATTCCTGTTGTCTATCCAGACAAACCTGTTGTTACCTGATCCTGTGTTGGCATTAGTTCTTGATTAATGAATACCTGACCTGACACATATAACTTGGGGGTATGGGGAAATCAAAAGTGTAAACTAAAGTGTAACTTAAAAGGGTATTACTTGATCCGTGGTCCCGGGGGGTAACGGGACAGAGCCATTCGTGACTCTTACATTTTCCTGATCCGTGGTCCCGGAGGGTAATGGGACAGAGCCATTCGTGACTCTTACAGTTTCCTGATCCGTGGTCCCGGGGGGTAACGGGACAGAGCCATTCGTGACTCTTACATTTTCCTGATCCGTGGTCCGGGGGGTAATGGGACAGAACCACTATTGGTTCACATATTCCTGATCCGTGGTCCCGGGGGGTAACGGGACATATCATTTGAGTTACATGGAGGATTACTCAAATTGATTTCAAAGACTTTAGAATAGAAAACCTGATAGAACAGTTTAGTTACCCACTGCACACTACCCTGCACTTCTTGATTCACATTATTTGCTACTCTCATTTTATTCATGTTTATTTTGCATTGCCTGTTACACTGTTCATATTATATTACTTGATGACATGACGCGCTGACGTCTGGGTTTTGCATGGCCCAGATTCTGTACCGCTGTTGCAGTCCGAGCAGGAGTACTTCAGCCAGCAGGCTGAGCTGTGAGTTCAGTAGTAGTTAGTTTTATTTCCTGCATTTATTTCCTGATGTGAGCCCGCATTATGGGACACACTTTTCAGTTATTTGCATTGGATCATTTGCTTCCGCATTTATTTATTATTGACTCCTGTTATTCTGGATTATGGACATGTTTTAGATAGTTTTATCTTGTTCTTGATATCTCTACAGCCGTAATGTGACTGTGGATGGATACTTCCTACCCACAGCTAGCATGGTTGGCTATGTCACGTGCCCAATCTAGCGTACTCTGGGAAGCGCGGCGTGACAAGAAAACTTCTAATTTTCTTGGTTTTCTTAAACTATTCCTATCTTTCGGATGTAATTTTTCACTTTCCACTCTTTTGTTATAATTTTTTTTTGTGCTTATGCAAAGTATGATGCAAATTGATGTGTAAATAAGCACAAACCTCCCCCAAACCTGTTTACAGCAATGTCCTCACTGATATCATCCGTTAAGCTCAAAAACCTGTAGACTTGGGAGGAATTTATTAATGGGGGCAAGAATATATGAAAGTGAAAATCCTCCCCCAAACTTATTTTTGGCTCACAATTTTGTAAAAATTATTTTCTTTCAAGAGCCAAAATATCCCCCCCCCCAAACTTGAGTTAAACTATGTTAATCTTTTAAAATCACACGAGGGGGTCAAGGTTATTGGTCAATTCCAAGCTTTGCAAAGACCGAAGGTCAACACCAACCATTCAAAAATTTTATCGATGAAGCACCAAGGTTGGTGGAAGAACATGTCACCTTTCGACGTAAAGAAGTGAGGAGGTGATAAGAGGTGTAATGAAAAATGATTGCGTCTCAATTTGGAGAGACGACGCAGTGATAGTAATGATGGATTACTCGCATTATCCAGAAAAAAGGGTGGAGGTTCAATTTCTTTATCTTGGAGTGGATTCATCTCAACACCCGGATTTTTTAAAAATGTGAGTTCATCAGCGAAAATTTCCTCAAAACTTTCATCGATTCCTCGAAGAATAATGTCATCAGAAAAAATGGGGTGATCGTCAGACTCTATAAAAAGTTCCTCATCAGCGTTAGATGTTGACCCGGACAACTCGATGGAAGAGTACATGGTTGGGTCAAACAACAACATATGAAAAGAGTCAGTATCATGAGGTTGATCAAATTCGCTGATGTCGACATCCATTAATTCGATAGAACACACATGAGCATAAGGTTCGGAGGGTTCACTTTCCAACTTGTAAATGTTAAGCTCGATTGACTTCTTTCTAAAGGATAGGGACATAGAGCCGTTTCTACAATTGATTACTGCGTTGGAAGTGGCCAAAAAGGGTAGACCGAGTATCACCGGGATTTGATTGCGTGGGTTTGCCACAGGCTGTGTATCTAAAACAATAAAGTCCACAGGGAATATAAATTCCCCGACTTTGATTAACACATCCTCTAGCTCACCCCTAAGTTGGGTGATAGATCGATCGGCCATCTGAAGAGTGCAATGCGCAGGTTTTAACTCTCCGTTCCCTAATTGCTCATAAACAGAATACGGAAGCAAGTTAACACTAGCACCTAAATCGAGTAGAGCACGATCGATATTTTTACCCCCAATAGAAATAGAAATTGTAGGACTTCCGGGGTCCTTTCGTTTCTTGGGTAGTTGTTGTGTAAAAGCAGTGCTCATATTGCTCGCAAGGAAAACTTTTTTGGGTACTTGAACTTTTCTCTTCCTAGTGCACATGTCCTTTAGGATTTTTGCATATGACGAAACTTGTTGAATAGCATCTAGAAGAGGAATGTTTATGTTAACTTGCTTAAAAATTTCCAAAATCATCTCCATTTGTGGACTTGGTCTGTTTCCCCTTAACCTGTTTGGATAAGGTGCTTTATCAATAAGGGTTTGGTCCAACATTGAAGAGTATTGTGGGGATGGAGTGGATCCCAGAATTGGAGAGAGGATCGTTTTAGGTAGATTCGAGGAAATGGGCAAAGGGTTCAAGCCTTGGGGAAAACGGAGAATAGGCTCGGGTGAAGGAGACTAGACGAATTAGGGGAAGAAGAAGAAGCTGGGGTATCATTGGTGTCACTATCATCACATTGCTCACCCACTCGGTTATTCAGCACTTTTCCCGATCTCAACGTAGTAACGACACTCACATTATAACTTTGTGAGTGGCCAGGATTAGGTATGGGTTGAGATGGGAGTTTCCCTTTCTCTCTCGCACTCATAGCGGCGTTTAACTGTGCAGGTTGGTTTTCTATTAATTTAATACTCTCACCATGGGAGGTGGAGTCTTTCTTTATGGTATCAATAGAAGACTTCATCTCAGCCTACAATTGCATGGAATGTTTCATGAACAAATCCAAAGTTTGTGCAAGTGAAGAGTTGTCAGTACCGGCCACTTGTGGTGTAAAGGTGTTGGCCGGATTTTGAAAATTTTGTGACTGAAAGGGAAGCTGATTTTGTGGTTGTGGTTGCTGTGGAGGAGGTCTTTGATAATTGCTTTGTTGGTTTTGGTTCCAAGCAAAGTTAGGATGATTCCTCCATCCTTGATTGTATGTGGAAGAATAAGGATCGTTTCTAGGTCGCTGCTGAAAAGCAGCATTAGTTTGCTCGTGACCTTGAAACGGTGCATTCATAGGACATTCTTCCGTTAAGTGTGAAGGATCTGAACAGCAACCACAGACGGTTTTGGGAAGCATGACCTGATTTAGGGAGACTGATGAGAATCTGTTCTCAATAGCGTCGAGTTTCTTCTGCATCGCTGCCATTTCGGCTTTCACTGCGATGGAAACATCGAGCTGGTGAACACCTCCCCTAGATGAAGGTGGTCTTACGCTTTCCCACTGCAAAATGTTTTCAGCGAGATCTTCCAGATATTTCCAAGCTTCGCCGTCATCTTTAGACATGAAATTGCATTGACACATTGTTTCAAGCATCTGCTTTGTCGCTGGATTAATGCCCTCATATATAATTTGGCATAAATCCCATCTATTGATTTCATGAAGAGGACATTGGACAAGAAGATCTTGAAACGTTCAAAGCACTTCCAAAATGGTTCATTGGGAAGCTGGGTGAACTGTTTGATCTCGCTCCTAACATAGGCGGTCTTATGGTTTGGGTAAAACTTCTTAAGAAATGCAATTACGAATTCATCCCAGTTAGTGATAAAGTGTGCGGCAGTATTATAATGCCATTTTTCTGCCAAGTCGCACAGTGTGAATGGGAGAAGACGCAAGCACATAGCATCCACACTCAATTGTGAAGTACCCATCATTGCGCATACATTTTCGAATTTGGTGATGAAAACGTACGCGTCTTCCGACTCAAGCCCGTGAAATTTGGGCAGCAGATTGATGTAGTGGGGTTTAATTTCAAAATTATCCCCGTTAGCTGGTGGAAGAGATAGACAAGTAGGAAGGGGACCACGGATAGGATAGCATCTCTCTTGGAGAGAGATGCGCGGTGGATTCTGCGCACCTACGGGCGGTGGCAGCGTGGTGTTATAATCTGATGGAGTACCGTCCATCTCGGTTGTGGTGTGTGGTGGAGGAAAAGAAGATGAAAAAGTACCGACTTCGCGTCGATAGCTGGAACGCAGACAAGATGGGCACTAGAATCCCGTGTCCAGCCGAGCATGCACTAAGCGGGTTTAGTGCAAGTGGCAGCGTGTGTGATTTAAAATTGGTCTGTTTTGAAAAAAGTGGGACTCAAGAAAAATTACTCTAAAATGCACAAACAACCCTAGAACTAAGGTTACCTAGGTCAGTCTCTAGACCGCTCCTAGACTTCCAAAGGACAAGCCGTAGGATCAATCCTCTACCACCTCTTTACTACTCTTGTGGCCAGGTAAGTGCCAGGTAAGTGGGAGGTATCCGCTATACGAATCACCGAAAATAGCGGGCATAATTAAGTAAACACTTGCCTTAGACACACTTGCCTAGGCACCACAAAAGTAATGCGGATAAGCGATAGATTACCCACGACCTTCCTCTGTCCTTATTGAGAGCGACAGTCCTTAGAGTATGGTCTAGATATGTTTTAAATTAATGAAGGGTTGATCTAGATGCTCGGTTTGTGATTTGTGGGGCTTAGGAAGGGTAGTGAAATCCCCACCTAATCTTGATTTGGTCTTTACCCCTTAAACTCCGTATTAAAATATGCAAAAAAAACCAATCACAAAACTTTTGCAAAAAGATTTTTGAGCGGCGCTATTTTGAAAAGAATCCTGCAAAAAATAGATTTTATTGGATTTGAGAGGAGAGAGAAGGAGTTGATAAAGATACCAGAGAAGTGTGAACCCTAGATCCTCCAATTGCACCGCGCTTCCGCCGCAGATGCTCTCCTTTGCCGCGGTTCCGCCGCAGGAGAGAAGGATCTATTGCTGAAATTTTTTCTGTGCCCTTCTGTGCTCCTCTGGATCTCTAAGAATGTCTCTGTCTTCTGTTTTCCTTAATTCTGTGACTCCAGATCTCCTTGCAAAAATTCACGCACAAATCGTTAAATATGCAATTTGCAGTTTTGTTTCAATTATGATATGAATCAAATAAGAATTCAACACAAATAGTAAGAATAAAAAATTACGCACATATCCCCGGCAACGGCGCCATTTGATTGGTTCGAAAGAGTGTTTTTGTAGTTTAACCGCAATCAGAACGGTGTCGCGCGTAGTTAGACCGAGGTGAGTACGGGTCGTCCTCAGGGAAACGTTGAATATTTTACTCTTACTTTACATGTGTTGAGAAAAGGGGAAGAAATAACAATCTTGTGGAATGGTTTGTAGATCTACGTTAAGCAAGAATGCAAATATATAGATCTAGATTATTTTAGGGATGTAGTTAATATAATAAGGGGGCTTGTAGGGTTCGTTAGGATTTAGTAGTCATAGACGATTAATTAAAAGTTACCCTTTTATCCTTTAATAGATTTAAAACTAGAACGACGGTGATGCGTGTAGATTAGGGTTTCTGGAGGGAAAAGGAATCCCACTCTTAACCCTTATCTCGACACGGAACTCCGTTCATATCTAGCCTTTACCAAAACAATCATTAATCTAATCTCTAATCGCAGTCGGAACTAACAAAGAATTGTTAGCGCGCCCGATTAGGATGTTAATGATTCTTTTGATAAGTTCATAAACTTTATAGGACTTAAAAAAGGTTTAGGGATGTTCATCATCCATTAGCCTACCCTAATCCTACGAACCCTAACAAGCAGAGAATTACTCGCGCGTGTTGGGAGAAAAAAAGATGGAAAGAAATTGCATAATTAAACTACCAAGAAATAGAATAAGAAAAAGAAAGCTACATTTATTAATCAACAATATTCATTTCACTTGAATCCTTAGAAAATGATTACAATTTCTAGTTGCTTCTCGATCTCTTCTAAGGAGGTAGACGAACAGTTGATGATCGGCCTGGATGCGTGAGCCGTCTTGGACTTCGTGATCTCGTCGGCTTGATTATTTTTCCAAGAGGCTCTCGGTCCATATTTATAGTCCAAAACCAGAAACCTTTGCTTCCAAATTAGGTAAATAGTAGTAGAGAATCTCCCAAAATTTGCGCAGCTTCAATCTCCTCTATCTCGCCGCGGATCCGCGGCCCAAGGGGGGTATGGCTGCGGATCCGCGGCCAATGGTCAAGATCTCTTGATCAAAATTTTAGGGCTCATCTGTGTGACATTTGGCTATCTCTGGAAGCTTTGGAACTTGAAAATCTTCTCGTGGTTGCTGCCATACTTGGTATCCAAGTTTTGCTTTCTTAATTAGGCAAGTTTCCTTTAACAACTTGATTTCTTGGAAAATTCTGCACAACAACTTGGAAAAATTCTGCACAACAACTTAAATAATATTTAGTAGACTTTGTTCTACTAGGATTTGGTCAATGATATTATTTGCATATATTTTCCTAACAAATGCTAATTATAATATATCAACACATGGAAAATAGTATTTTTACACATAAACCCTCATATGTATGATATATTATAATAAAGACCTTTTTTAATATGAAAATGGCAGGATAAATGTAATAACAAATGTACAGTTTTATCAACTGAACAAAGCCATTTGATCTTTTGTTTTTTTGCACGGAGCAGGATACCAAATCTTAGTACTTCACATCCAAAGGCAACCATATCAAACCGCGACTTGTTCGCGAAACACGACACACGAAGTGTGGAGTGGAAAAAGGAAAAGGACCCACCGGGCGTGCCAGAATCTGTTCGCCGCCGAAAGGACGCGACCGGGACGTTGGGACGTCCGGCCTGGATTTCGAGGGCAGATGCTAATTGGTGCCATCCGTCTACCTCTCCGAAGATGCCAAGTTGATTTATGACACCATTATCGAAGGTTTAAACGGATGTTGACGATGTAGCAGACTTCGTCAGATTCCCCCTCGTTGAGGGGTTTTTGATTGTGGGGACGCTCTTCCCTGCAAGCGTAAGCCCCTGCAGTTAATTACGCTACCACATCACGGTAACCACTTTCTCCTTCTCCAGATGGTCACTTCGTGTCGTATGTGTTTTTTTTGTTTTTGGTTGCCCGTGGATTGTATACAGAGACTAATTTATGTTGTCGCCCGTAGGGCGTGGATTAGTCCAAATCCGTATCTTCTTAGATTTTGGTTTGGGGTTGGGTTTAAAGATACGTTAGTCTCATTTAAGTCTAAGATCAACTTAAACGTTTTTTAAGGATACGTTAGTCTAATTTTAGACTAAGATCAACTTAACGGGATCGTTTAGATCCAACAAAAGAGCATTTGGGCTCTATTGTTTTAGTTTAGGGACTTTGCGGTCCATTAGTTTAAGGACATTACGGTCCAAGGTTAAGGACATCATAGTCCATGGGCTTAAGGACCCCACAGTCCAAGGTTAAGGACATCATAGTCCATGGGTTTAAGGACCCCACAGTCCGAGGTTAGGGACATCATAGTCCATGGGTTTAAGGACCCCATGGTCCGAGGTTAAGGACATCATAGTCCATAAGTTTAAGGACCCCACAGTCCGAGGTTAAGGAAATTATAGTCCATGGGTTTAAGGACCCCACAGTCCGTGGAATGTCTGGTTGACGGGACCCGTCACCTCTCTGACGACGTTGAAGGATTACAACGACAAATATCAGAGGAGTGAAGAGATGTACCCTTGAACCGATTTTGGTTAGGAGATCTGTAGTCCAATTTGGGACTAAGATCCGTTAAATGATTTATGACAATATGGGCTCAATTAATCTGAATGAGGGGTTTATGGCCAACTTGGGTTCGGCCCACTCAGTTAAAATGTTAAACATTCGACAATGCTGAACGTTGATTTGAGTTCTAACAATATTTTTGTCTTTTACTGAATGTTGAGCATTCATCATAGCTCTAGGGCTTTATTTATAGAACAATTTATGTTCTTTTAGCGTACACGTGAGGAGCACGTGGCGCGCTTGGCGCTTTGCGCCAGTCAAAGAGCGCAGAGCGCTTCTGCTGGGTAGTGCACACGTGAGGAGCACTTGGCGTGCTTGGCGCTGAGCGCCAGTCCATGAGTACAAAAACCTAGTTTATGAGCGCAAAGCGCTATTTGTTCAGTGGCGCACACATAAGGAGCACGTGGTGCGCTTAGCGCTGAGCGCCAGTCCATGAGCGCAAAGCGCTATTTGTTAAGTGGCGCACACGTGAGGAGCACCAGGTGCGCTTGGCGCTGATCGCCAGTCCAAGAGCGCAAAGCACTATTTGATCAGCTTTATGATCTAAGAAATAAATTCTCGTTTATAAGAGGCTTTGTCTCAAGGTTCTAAGAACAAAGTTCTTATTTTATAGGAGATGTTTCAATCTCTTATTTTGGTGAAAGCCTTTGCCTTTATGGATCTGTGATCCTTAGAGAATTGAATTATTCTCCCCCCTTCTTTGTAATAAGATGTTCATGATCTCTTTTCGTAAAAGAACTTAGTCTTGTAGATCTATGATCTGTGAGAAGAATTATGTCCTTCTTCTTATTTTTTTATGACGATATCCTTTATTCTCTTTGTGAAAGACCTTGGTCTTATAGATCTATGATCTTAAAGAAAGAAGTGAATTCTTCTTTTTATATGAAACAATTTCGTCTTTCTATTCTTTTTACCTTGAAGAAAATCTTCTTCTTCTGAGTGCTTGCGCTTCTGTCTGAGATTTCTCAAAGTTTATAGGAGGTTCCTCTATTTTTTCTCTGTCTCTGAGACTTGAAGTCTTGGGGCCTTTATATAGGGCGAGCTAATTTGTTCAATATGTTAAGGAGATATTTTCTCCGATTGATTTGGGGATTTCCCCACCGTTGGATCTTTGATTCAAGGGCTTATGATTTACAGAAAGCAATTTTCTTATTTTTAACAAGATTGGGAAATCTTTCCCCATATAGAATTTATTCTGTAATTTTGGTGATTTTTAATCATCTTTGGATCATTGATCCAACGGTGCTCTGATTTACAGAGCACAATCTTTTTGTTTGGAAAGATTTTGAGGAATCTCTCCTTAACAGAAAATGATTTTCAATCATGTTCGTTGGATCTTTGATCCAACGGTGAAGAACATTTAGTTCTAGCGCTAGCGCACTCGTGCTTTGCACGTGGTGCGCTGCTTAGAGTGCAGCGCTCTTAGCGCTAGCGCACACGTGCTTTGCACGTGGTGCGCTGCTTAGATTGCAGCGCTCTTAGCGCTAGCGTACACGTGGGGCGCAGCGCACTTGGCACTGCTATGAAGCGTTGCTTCGTTTCAAAATTTGAAATTTGAACAGAGCTTTGCTCTGATTGGGGGAAACACACGGCACGTGACAGAGCCAACCATGCTACCAGTGGTTAGGAATCATCCCTCCACAGTCACATTACGGCTGTCAATCGGATATCAAAAAAAGTAACATAAAATCTAGCTATCCATCTGCCACAGTCGATAAAATCAAGAAAACGCATAAAGCGGAAACGAATCAAGATCCAATAAATAATAGTATCTGAATCACTTCTCAATATGGGCTCACATCAATAAAAATAAACTGCTGAAATAAATAAACTAAGAGTCTCTAAACTAAATAGCTAGCTCCTCATTGCTCGGCTTGATTGCTAAAGTACTCTTGATCTACCTGCGATAAAGGTAGAGGAACTGGGCCATGTAAAATCCAGACGTCAGTGTGTCATAATATCAAAATAATCGTAATAACCAGGATATGATGATATAATTAAACATGAATATAAATAATAAACGTAGATATGAATAGTGAGCTATATGTATGTGATGTGTATCCTAAAGTCTGTGCATCTAGGTTATCTATTCGAGAATTCTTTGAAATCAATTTAATGGAATCGTCGATGTAACTCAATAGTATCTCGTGCGTGCCCGGGACCACGGTCAAGACTCTCGGGCAGAATCCGAGACGTGCCACTAAGCGGTAAACATGTAACATGTATAGACGAAAGATGTTAGCAACATCATTCCGGGGCTGGCCGAGCCCGTGAAGACTGATTAGTATAATCATTGAACTGTTGAATTACAAGTCAGGTTTCATTATTGATTTCCCCTTACCCACAAGGTATTGTGTTCAAGTCAGGTATTGGTGATGTAAATCTCATGCCAACACAGGATCAAGCAGGTACATGTTTTGTCTATGCAGACAACAAGTCACGTCCGTCAGAACAACAATCAGAATTGTTGGCATTAGTAATAATATCCAAGTAACAAGTCCGGTAATGTGTCGTGAACATGTCATGTAATATATATTACCCAAAATAGATGCCAATGTGAAACTATAATCCATATCGGAACATGGTAACAACAACTGATGCCATAATGTATATGTATCTATCTGTAATAGCCATAATATGTCCATTACTATGTATGATACAATCTAGATAACATATTGTACCGATATAGTAGTATGATGATATCATGATATTTCGGCATGAAACTAGATATGCTATTATCAGTACGGATATAGACGAATACCGTAAAACTATAAATCTGTAATATTTGCTGAATAATAAAACACATGCACTATTCTTATTCATACAAATATTGATATAATCACATAGCATGTTGCATATTTAAAACTTGCCAGATCGGATCTCACGTCGAGATACGGATATCACGTTCGACGTCGAAATAACGACGCGATGCAAGACTTACGTGTGCAGGATTGGACCTAATTGAGTAGTGACGTGACGTAGTGACTGGGCTAGATGATGACGATGACTGGGTCATCTGGATTGTCGGCGACGTGCACAACTTCGGCGAGACGACCGAAAAAGAAAAGAAAAGAAAGAAGAAGAAGAATAGCTGTTAGGGTTTGCTGGGGTTCTGGGGATTTAGCGAGGACAGAGGAGATGGTGGCGATGAGGTGAAGTCATCGGCGGCGAGGGGCGTGATGTGGGTTAGGGTTTGTGTTTGCGGGTGAGGACGTGAAGGAGAACAAAAGAGGGAGAGAAATGGTGAGATTTAGTTTCATAATAGGTTTTATTATATATATATATATATAAGAAAGAGAGAGAGATAAACGACGAGAAAGAGAGGGGGAAAGAGACGAGAGAGATAGAGAGAAAGAGAGAAAGATGAGAGCAAGAGAGACACACGGAGAGAGAAACAGAGGGGGGAAGAGAGACGTGAGAAAGAAAGAGAGAAAGAGAGAGTTAATAAATTTAATTAATATATATATATATAACAGATTATATATATATATATATAGGTTATATAAAATATTATATCTATCTATAGGATTTTATAGATAATACCAGATTGCTCCAAATATTACCCGCATCCATTCAAAATTCTAGTTTTTCAATATGGAGAATATACGTAAAAATTTAAACCATAATGCAATATCTTGTCAATAAAAATGTATACCTCTAAGTACAGATCTACGTAAATATACGTAGTGATCGATTACGAGTCTGTTTTAACAATTAGGGTATGGACAAGATATATAGGTGTAACCACATGATATGGGGTGTGATGGCATGCAAGGCTAGATGTGAAAATATATTATTTGATTTTTATTTTGTATTATTAAAAGATATGTGGAATATATTATATATGTGTATAAAATCTAGATTTGCATAGATCCTCTGTACTAGAAAATATTTTATGTAATCTCGAACCATGATGGGTTTTAAACATGCGGGCCGGGTCGGATAATAACCACAAGTGCTAATTACACTATCCGCAACCCAAAAGAAACAATAAGAAGAAATTTACCGCAAGATTTGAATACCCCAAATAAATAGTATAACAGTGCTAGGGTGTTACAAAATACTCACGAGCTAGTGCTGACCGCTAGCCTGCGACCACTTCTCTTGGATCGGGATAGCTCGGTCTCTGACGCCGTTGTTCCGGTTCTTCCTGTTGCAAGACGATACCGCCTTGCAAATATAAAAAAGATAATATTATATATCATGGAATATGATTTCATGTTATTTTATTATAATCTTAAAACTTAAATTTATACCCGAATATTATCGCGCTCGTAATACGCGACCAGCAGCGGCTAATTTTCTCTCGGGACATCCCGAAAAATGACGTCCATCATCGCCCCCCACTCCTCCTTAGTCGCCGCGGCCCAGGGAATGTAATGATCCTTCTTTATTTCATATTGGCATCTCCTCTTGATATCCTGACACTCGGATATGACCCTGTCTATGGCGATGAGCATTGAATGGCGTAGGCACGGTATTCTCGCCGATGACGCTGATTAATCTGTAATGTTCCTGAGTCTGAAATAACAAATATATATATATATATATATATATATATATATATATATATATATAACGACGATTAAATTTAAATGTATAAAAGGGTATGTGATACCGTGGCCACTGCAAAAACTGCCGAACATAATCGGTCTGGCGTGGGCTCTACCTAATATAGAGTGGGTACCTATAGTAAGTATGGATCGCCGCTCCTATATAATCCCCCATTTGGTTGAGTTATCACTAACAAGCACACTTGAAATGGTCCACCCTCATGCGTCATGGAGCAGCGCTTGGGGCTGGCCTGGAGAATGAGGGCCTAGTAGAACCCCTCGTCTTAACACTGATGGAGCCTGCAAAAAAATAGATATACAGACACAATATTATAATATTCAGAGTATATATATAGCATTTGAAAAATTTAAACTACAATCGTTATTTAAAAGTTTTAAGCAATAATGATTATACTTGCCATCCCTGGCGTGGCATTAGAACCGATGCCAGACCCTATCTCGTCGGTACTATACGGAAATGCAAACAATAAACTGTTAGATGATTCGATAGAATTATTTTAATAGAAAACTAAAAAATGAATAAATAACTATATACTATATGCAGGAGGAGTGATTGGGGTAGAAGAATCTGCTATCCCGCTAATAGAGGTAGGTGTTTCCCCAATATTTAACCTAATAAAGAACAAAGCTCTGTTGGAACTCAATGAGGTAGTGCCTCACGTGCTCTCCACGAGGGTCCTAGCACCAAATCCAATATTATAGGATTAAAATCCTATGATGGCGCCTCATGTACTCCTCACGCGGATGCCTATGTGCAAAGCACAGAAGCACTTTCTGAATAAATAGTCAAACTCTTAGAAGACGCTTCACGTGTTATCCACGCGGGCGCTAATGTGCAAAGCACAGAAGTGCCCATCTTAAGAATTAAACTCTTAAGCGGCACCCACGTGCACAACACGTGTGTGCCAGCGCCCAGGTTAATATCTGTAGAATTAAATTCTACATTTCTCCAATAAAGATTGGGATATTCTCTGTTAAACAGAGTCATTGGATCAAAGATCCAATGGAGAAAACATCTCCCAAATCTTTCTAAATAAGAAGGATACTCTCGGTTGGATCAATGATCCAACAATAGAATAAAATTCTATTTCTTGGGAATATATTCCTCAACCTTTCAAAATAAGAAAGATTGCTCTCTGTTAAACAGAGAACCGGTGGATTAAAAATTCAATGGTGATTAAAAATCACCATTTCACAGAATAAAACTCTGCATATGGGAAAATATTTCCCCAATCTTGCTAAAAAAACAAGAAATAGACTCAAGGATCAAAAATCCAATGGTGGGTAAAATTCCACAAATCAATTGGAATCTCTCAATGAGATATTTCCTCAAAGCTAATTAACAAATTGCCTCTATTATATAAAAGACCCAAGACTTCAAGTCTGAGAGAGAGCAACCCCCCATAAGCTTCTAAAAAAGGAGACAAAAAGCTTCAAAAGGAATAGAGAATTAAATTCTCAAGGAAGAAAATCTCTCTCCTCAAAAACTCTAGGTAAATAAAAAAATAGAGATCAAAACATTTCATTTACCTATTGAAGGGTTTAATCCTTTTAAAATAACTTAGTTCTTTGTCTGGATCTGAGATCCGCGAGGCAAGTCTCTCACAAGTTGAGAATTTAATGCTCATCGGGAAGAACTTGTTCTTGAGAATCAAAGATTCAGAAAAGAACCATAAATTGAGTTCCTAAAAAACAAAAGCATACAAGAGAAACCTAGTTCTTACAAAAGAGCTTAGTTCTTAAAAATGAAACTTGATCCTAAATCTTCAAAACAAAGATCCCGGTGATCATTAATAGGCAAAAATGCCATCAACAGAGGAGAAAGGAATTCAGCGTCCCATGGACTTCCGATATGGACGCCTCTAAAAACGCCTAGCGCCTCACGTGGGCGCCACAAAAAAGATGAGTGCTTAGCACTCATTGGGCAGCGCCTGGCACCCAACGCCGCACGTGAAAATTACGAGGGCGTCATAAAGTGCTCAGCACTCCATAAGAAAAGGAGAGAGCCAAACGGATGAGTATCCAACACTCATTGGGCAGCGCCCAGCGCCTCACGTGTTCCTCACGTGGATGCCATAAAGAGCGCCTAGCACTCCATATAAAGACAAAATAAGTAAAGTGCTCAACACTTATTAGGCAATGCTCATGACTGAAAGCTCCACATGTTTATATGTGAGTGTCAGAACTCGTATAAATGCTCAGCACTTTTTGCATAAAAAAAGAGGGACTAAATAAACAGAGCCCAAGCTAGTGCTTAGCACTTTTTTTTTTAAAAAACGGGGGAGACTAAACAGACTAAAGCCTAAATTGTCTAAGTTGCTAAGGTCTTGCAAGTGAGTCCAAATGCTCTGTTGTTGGATCTCAACTAAAATTTGATGATTCTTAAATGTTGCTAAGTTGATCTTAGTCTCAAATAAGACTAATGTATCCTTAGTTAAAAATAAATTGATCCCAAACACTCATATGTTTAAGTTTATCTTAATCTCAAATTAGATTAACGGTCCTTAAACCAAACAAAACAATTTTAGCCCAAATTGGCTAAGCATATATTTATGATATCCAAACTGATCCTAGTCTCAAACATGACTAATGATCTCCCATCGATGATATCAAAAATGATATCCATCTCGTGTCTCCTAAGTTAATCGTAGTCTCAAATATGACTGACGATTCTTAGGTCCATCACACCATTTCCCCTCAAATACGGGATTTGGTTCTAGGGTACATCTCTTCATACCTCTGATATATGTCGTTGTTATTCCTCAACGTCTTCAGAAAGGTGGCGGCTTCTTTCGTTGATACACTTCCAAACTGGCGTGCACGCCTCAAATCGGATCGTGCCCCAAATTGGGCGTATTCCATATCTCCATTGTTCACTCTGCCACGTAACAAATAAACGTGCGCATAGGGTGAATGACGGACCGAAATGTCCCTAAACTAACATTCGCCCCCAAATACGGCGATAATGGACCGAATTGTCCCTAAACTAACATTCACCCCTAAATACAGCGATAATGGACCGAAATGTCCTTAAACTAATATTCGCCCCCAAATACGGCGACAAAGGACCGAAACTCGCTTAAACTAACATTTCGTCTCAAACATGGTGATAATGGACCGCGATGTACTTAAACTAAAATAATCGAGCCCAAATGCTCATATATTTAAGTTAATCTTAATCTCAAACCAGATAAACGATCCTTAAATCAAACCAAACCCATATCTAAGAATATATGGATTTGGACTGATCCACGCCCTACGGGCGCAACATAAAATAGTCTCCGTATACAATCCACGGGCAACCAAAATAAAACAAATATACACATGACACGAAGTGAACCTCCGGAGCAGGAGAAAGTGTTTATTGCGATGTGGTAACGTAATTAACTGTAGGGGATTGCGCCTGCAGGGAAGAGCGTCCCTACAATAAAAAAAACCCTCACAAACGAGGGGGAATCTGATAAAATCTGCTACAACGGCCGCATCCATCCAAACCTCCGATATACGGTGGCATAAATCAACTTGGCATCTTCAGAGAGGTGGACGGATAAATCCAAATAGCATCTGCCCCCAGGATTCAGGCCGGATGTCCCGACGTCCCAGTCCGTCTTCTGGCGGTGAACAGATTCTGGCACGTCCGGTGGGACTTTTTCCATTTTCCACTCCACACTTCGTGTGTCATGTTTCGCGAACATAATCGCGATTCGCTATGATTGCCCTTGGATTCTAGGCACTAAAATTTGGTGTCGTGTTTCTCTATAGAAGAAGAAAAATCAACGGCTTCCAACTGCACAACTTGCAACAACAACTCCCGCTCCGCCCCAACCAGAGGAGTGACTTACGGGCCTAACTTGGCCTACATATTTTCAATACCGGTGGGGCACGTTACGCAAGCCACTACTGGACTAATCTTCGGTCTTACCAATGAGCGTCGGTGCCTCAACGCCGCAACCCGATGTTCCCAAGAAGTCGGTCTACCACTGACTGACAACCGCAACGGCTCCTCTCAACGAGCCATCCAAAAAGGGGGTCTCGGTCTTTAATAGGCTGATCCAAAGCTCAAGCGGGCCCGTAAAGAACCCCGTGATTCCCGAAGGGGATACCCCAAAAAGTATAGTGTAGGGTGTTTTTCGTCACCCCATTGAGATGGGAATACACGCGTGCTTGTCAAGTGCATTACAGATTCCCCTGCTTAGGGTAGAATGGGGTTTATTGATTGTGGGGATCCGAATCTCCGGTATCCGCGGACTAAGCTGCCGTTAATTACCCCTCGCCTTTGGAGCGAGAGAACCTCCGATTGACGGGTCAAACAGGTCATGCGAACTCAATGTGCAGTGTCATGTTTTGAAGGAGTTTTGGATATATCGGGGGGCCTCGCAGAGTTTTTACGGGGTCCTGCTACCCGGATAGCAGGCTGGGGGTCAAAGGGGCTAGCAGCTATCCGCCCACCTTTGGATTTAAGGGAATAGGCGTCGGCTGTCTTTCATGCGGTCCGCCCATCTTTCATACAGTCCGCTCATCTTTGGATTTGAGAGAATAAGCGTCGACTGTCTCGGGACACCGTTTCCCGGTTCATGAGCAGAGCCATGCGCTTGATTGGGCGGCTAAGAGCCAAGTTGGGCCGTTAGCTGTAAGACGATGTTTGTCAAGTCGTCAATTTTTTAGTAGAGCTTGGCCATCTCCTTGTCTTTGTTTCTGAGCTGCTTTCGGAGCTTCTGGAGAAGTTGTTGCTCTGCGGTCTTAGGATAGAAAGTTGGCCCATCTTCGCTTTCCGAGCCCGACTCTTCATGAACTGAGGGCTCTCTCTACTTATCAGCCTCACTTGGAGCATTTTCAATACCTTCAGGAGGATGCTGGTCTTAGGAAGTGACAGCCACATTCACACCGGATTGGATTTGAGATGTAGTGTCCCCATCCTTGCTCTTGCAGCGCGTGCCCACCATGTAGACAGTGTGGACCACATATCCAGCCATTTCCTCTTCTTTGGCGTGGTAACCCTGTTCTTGGAAGCTCATGAAGTTCAGCCTAGCATGAGCCCTAGCCCTTTTGTTGGCTCTGTATCTGAGTCTTTTCTGTCTTAGCTTCTCAATCTTGAGGGCTTGACGGCCATCCTTCATCTAGGAAGCCATCGTGAGTCAATTAACGGGGAGCTTAGAGAAGATACCCGATTGAGCAGTTTTCAGGGGCGTCGCTGGCGCTTGTCCAATATGCCTTGTCGCTTTGTTGGTATTGATGACCTTGCCCCCAGCTGGGGCCAAAGAAAGTCTTTCAAATACCGACTTGCGTTTGGGTAGTGGTGCCCTCGAGATAACCATATTTGGCCTCCTGCCCTTCGAGGCCGGTCTGTCTGTTACTGGAGCTTGAAAAGCTGGGATGGTGCTAGCTGGCACGAACAAAATAGAGCCGAACTGTAGCAGCCGCTCCTCCCACTGTCGCCCAAGACTGGCAGGGAAGACCGTCCTAGCATCCATCTTCATCGTGTAGGAGATGGGAGCTGAGTTCATCTTTAGAGACATTGTTGAAAATTGATTGCTTGAAAACCTGCATGAAAGAGCATTATTTTAGTATAAATATAGATATGTATATTGATTGAGTTCGCATGAATATTTAACCCGAATTATGGGAGGAAAGATAGGTCCCACCGGGCGTGCCAGAATCTGTAGGGTGTTTATCGTCACCCTATTGAGATGGGGATACGCACGCGCTTGTCAGACGCATTACAGATTCCCCCTACCTAAGGTAGGCCGGGGTTTATTGATTCTAGGGATCCGAATCTCCGGCAGCCGCGGACTAAGCAGTCGTTAATTACCCCTCGCCTTCGGAGCGAGAGAACCTCCGATTGACGGGTCAAACAGGTCATACGAACTCAATGTGTAGGGTGCGGGGCAGCGCCCCGTTAGAATTTTTTTCTAACGGGGGATGTATTTTTAGTGTGGAGTGTATACACGCGCGCGCGCGCGCGCACACACACACATATAAAGGGGAAAGGGCATCCAAAGGACGCGTAGGAGAAGGCGCCAGCGCCTCACGTGCATGGCATGCGGGCGATGGGCGCCAGCACCTCACGTGCCTGGCACGGGCGCTGTGCGCCAGCGCCTCACGTGCCTGGCACGCGGGCGCTGGGTGCCAACGTCTCACGTGCCTGGCACGCGGGCGCTGGACGCCAGCGCCTCACGTGCCTGGCATGCGGGCACTGGGAACAAGGCGCCAGCGGAAAATAGGGAGGCTCAGCCCCCCGTACAGGGGGTTGTACTCCTATTGACTTTTGGAGTTAAACTCCTTAAAAAAAGATGTATTATTATTGTTTGTTTGTTTTTATGGAGTTAAACTCCCAGAAACTTTGATTTGTGGAGTTAAACTCTAGGGAATCCTTGTAAATGCTCATGGGGACCTTTTTCTTCTCTTTTGAGCCTTAGATCTTCCCCAAAATGGGATCTTTAGAGATGAGTCTCCTTCCTCCTCTTTTGTTGACTGGATCTTGGAGAACAAGAGGGGTGAGATTTTAAAAATCTCTCCTTTTTAAAATCTGATGGAAAATCCGAGCTTCCTTTTATGGGTTTTGTGGTGGAAAACTATTTATTTTGGAAGAGAAAGAGTTAAACTCTTGATTTAATTCAAAAAAAAGAAAGAGAAGCTTTAGAACCTTGAGGAAGAAGAAGGAGGCATAAAAACCCTAGAATTTTATAGAATGAAAAGGTTATCATTTATTTCTTCATCATGTTGCCATATATAGGCTTACACATTTACATATATCCCCTTGGGCTTTACAAAATGGCATTTTGCCCATCCCATGGCTCATGTGCTCACTTCTTTTGCACATGAGCCATGGGTTTTACAAAAATCTGGCTTTATGCCCATTTTTCTTACATTTATTTATAAAATAAAATAAAAGAAATACACCAAATTTATTTATTACAAAAATTTTATTTTGGCATGGGGGAGGCCGGCCGCTTCATGTTCGAGCTCGGCTTGGGCATTGGCCCACTTGATCTGGGCTTGGGCCCACTTGGCTCGGGGGTTAACTTTGATTTTGACTTAGTCAACCAGGGTGTAAATTTTGACCCCAACAGATAGCCCTCCCAATTCCTGCTGCAAATAAAGCCGTCAAAAGTGCTTCATCAATCAGGAGATCGGTATTCGAGATGCTAACCGTCTCCAATCAAATCTTGCCAAGGACGTCGGTCTTTAACAGGCTGGCAACTGCTGGAGATCCTCAACAAAACCAGGGGAAAGCTGCAACCGCTTCCAAAACTGAGGTGGTCCCTTCAACAAGGCATGCTCGATGTCGCCACTGGCGCCGAATAAGAAAAGTCGAGGGCAGCTCCCCTTCTGGACTTACCCCACTAGCTCCAATGGTGGAAGACGATACTGCTGTTCTAACCAGGAACAGCATTGAACCGCTGAAGAGGGCACGTAAAAACTCCCCCACAGCGGTACTGAAGAAATCACCTCCTCCTGTTGAGGTCCCTGTGCAGGAAAAGCAGGATTGGCCCCATCAGCGGCTCTCCTCCCAAATTCACAGAGTCTGGCTAAAAGTCCAGGACTCTGTGATTGACGAAAACTACTTCCCCGACCGAAGAAATCAAAGGCTCGGCAAAAGAAAGATTATCCCTCCGTCATACAGGGAGGGGTTTCTTCTACAGAGGTGCCTATCATAACAGCTCCTTCAACTTCGACCTCCCACAAAAGGACGAGGCCGGAGAAAATTCCACCGCCGGCAGCAAACCCCAAAGGCGACTGTCATGCCCCGTTTCCCAGAGTACGGAAAGGAGACGTGACGGGTCATGCGACGTATTTACTCAGAAGTAAACATGTTAAGCGTATATAAGCAATATAATGTAAATGTACACAAGAAAGATATGAGATGTACATGAATAACAACTTTTTATTTATTAAACATTCTTTACAAAACAATGTTGCAAAGTAAATACAAGACTGGAAAGCAATGCCTAAACAATGGCATGAAACTGAAAATAAAAGTATATATAAGTGTCTAGAGCTCTGGGTTGTCGACGAACTGATCCAAATCTTCTGAGCTGGGCTCGATCTCCAGAGCGTCGGGTCCTCCTGAAAACATTCCAAAGAAAGAATAGAAAAGGAATGTCGTCAGCGAAAAATAGCTCGGTAAGTCCCAAAGAGAGATGGAAATAGACTGAACAAGTAAAGAGAATATATCTGGTATAATGTATGATTATTATGTTAATGCAGTTGTTTTTAGCTTGGTATAAAATATGCTAGTGTATACGATAGGAGTCCAGCTTACCGCGTAGACTATGGTATAAGGAGTACAAGGCCCCGTCAAAACTCACGAGACAACGGCAACGGATATTCAAGTTAGGTGTATTAAAGTGACCGTCTCATACCACTTTAAACGCATTTCGTACCAATCTACCCCTTTAAAACCCCGTAATGATTATTGTATTGTTTGGTAGTGATTTGTAAATATAAGACTTACCAAAACCATGATATCAACTGTTCATGTAAACGGATAAGGATATAAACGGATAGTCATGTAGACAAGTCAAATGTATATCCATGGATCGGTCAAATCAAGCCATGTTAATATATATTGTATTCTGGTATAAAAGAATTCATATTGTATTGGAGTTATATTGAATTGTATACATGGATGGATTGATTTCAGATTAGACTGAGACTCTGATTGAGTCAGACACTTAAATAGAATTGAAGACCTGAATTAGTTTTGGAGTTATCGGTAACTGCTGCACATGGAGGGAAGGATTTGTGAATTTTTCCAAGCCAATTACCATTCATAACCCAGTTTTAGTTGTCTACCTTAAATAGGCAAGCACCCACATTCTCCGGCTCCTTGAGGCTCAAGAGAATTGATCCCGCTTAAACCTACATTTACTAGGATCTTTATTGTAAATTAATATAACTTGAGGGGTTTTATTGAAAATTGTTTTGATATATTTTCAAAATAAATCTCAAGTATTTAATTATCGTCTTTAGCGTTTTCATAGATGTAATTTTAAAAGTGATGAGATAGTCTAGTGGATATAAACCTAACTAATAGTATAGGGTATTTTCATGTAATTTGACTTGTATTGATTCTTGATGGTATTTTCATGAACTTTTGTGATTCTTTTCTTTTGATTTAGAAAACATGGAATTATTAAATATATTTAAAATAGATATTTTAATAATATTTATATATATATATATATTAAAAATAGAATTTATTTATTAAATAAAAATCACGTTTTCTAAAAATTATAATATAAATTCCATCGAGATCGTATGCTCCGTGAGGAGGTCTGCATTCCGCCCTACTAGTCCGATGGATGTGCGATAACCCGCACCAACAAAATTAGATTCTCCAAAATGGGTTGTAAGGACATAATTGTATGGAATTTAATTAAAACAATCTTAAAGAATACGGTTTTTAATAGTTTAAGGTATTTTATCATAAAATTGTATTAGTCCCAAAAATATTGTAAAGATACAATCGTGCTATGTCATGATGAGTGTAGTGATGAGGTAGGTCATTACATCATGAGTTTTCTAAAGGTAATATAAGTAATATGAAGAAGTAATGTCGAATAGAAGTTTGTGGTATTTAACCGTAAAAGTGCAATAAAAGTATTTTTATATGGAGTTTTGAATTGAAATTTGTTTCTAATTATAGTTTAATGTTTAACAAATTAAGTACAATGATTTAGATACATAGTTCTTAAGAAAAATTGTTAGTTTAAAAAGTTTTAGAGAAGAATGTCGGTTTAACTATACTTACCGACATCATTGAAAAGAAGAAGTTTTGAGAGATGAAAATAAGAGAGTAGAAGGGACTTAATGGATTAGGGTAAATAGAAGAGATGGAGGAAGATTTTGAAAGCGTCGTGGAGTCGCGGTGTTGCCGAATTTGTCCTGAAACGTCGCCGGAAGTTGATCTTGGGCTAACTCCACTTGTACAACTTTTTGGAGTTAGAAAATTTTGAGATTTTTGATACTAGATTTCAGAATGAGTAAGGTTAGGGTGTAGGGTGGTATTTATAGGGTAGAATTAAGATTTAGGGTATTAAATATGAGAATTAAAATGCATTAAAATTTGAATTTAAAGCTCATTTTAATTCTCTGTTAATATGCATGAAAATCAAATAGAAGAGGAGTAGTGGGGGGAGTTCAAGGGGTGCTAAGGCAAAAGATGGGGGCATTAGGGACGGGGGACTTTGTGGTGCCGGCCCTGAGCCCAATCTCACCGGCCATCTTGGTGAGATCGGGTGTGGGATTGTTGCCACGTGTCGGGGTCTGTTTAATTAGCAATTTCCACATGTTTGATTTCTGAGACTTTTCATTTTTACATGTGTTGCACGTGTAAACTTTTGGGCTTCCAAAAAGTTTAAAAGAAAAATCTGCAAAAATAATATATGGCTGGAGGGATTTGAACACAGGGTCTACGTCACAGCAGTGCAAGACTTTACCAATGAGCTACAAGTGATTTCTTGCTGTTTAAAAAGATCAAATTTATAACTTGTGCTCAGGATTTACAAATACTCCATTTGTACATCAACTTTATAAAAAATTTGTACATTAAAATAAAGTCGTTACATTCTGCCCTCCTTACAAAAATTTCGCCCTCGAAATTTACAATTATTTAAGAACTAATTTACAAACAAGTGAGGGTATCTTGCACGCATGTTGTCTTCTCTTTCCCACGTTGATTTTACTGATGAGTCTTTTCTCCATATCACCCGAACCAAGTGTACTTCCTTGTTCTGAAGTGACTTTACCCTTCTGTTCAGGATTTCAATGGGTTGTTGCTCACAAGATAGGTTCGTCTGTACCGTGATCTCGGAGTTATCAAGAATGTGACTGTGGCCACTCACATATCTTCTGAGTTGGGATATATGGAACACATTGTGCACTCCTTCCAATGACAGGGGAAGTGCCAAGCAGTATGCCACTTCTCCGACTCATTCGAGTATTTCGAACGGTCTAATGTATCTCGGACTTAACTTACCCCGCTTTCCAAAGTGAATCACTCCACGGTTTGGAGAAATCTTCAGAAAGACATGATCTCCCGGATGGAACTCCAAGTGTTGGAGCTTTGCATCAGCCCAGTGCTTCTGTCGATCTTGGGCTATGCACATTCATTCCCTGATAGTGCAAACTACATCTACAATCGCCACAATCATCTCAGGTCCAAGGAGTTCTTTATCTCCGATGTTGTCCCAACTTAATGGTGAATGACACTTCCTTCCATATAGAGCTGCAAAGGGTTCCATTCCAATACTTGATTGGTAGCTGTTGTTGTATGAAAACTCCACAAGTTGTAGGTGACCTTCCCACGATCCTCCGAAGTCTAGCATACAAGCTCTTAGCATATCTTCAAGTATATAAATCGTTCGCTCAGATTGACCATCTGTTTGTGGATGATAAGCTATGCTAAAGTTCAGACTCATTCCGAAGCCAGCTTGCAGACTCTGCTAAATTTACGATCGGAATATGGTGTCACGATCGGAGAAAATACAAACCGGTACTCCATGTAATCTCACAATCTCCTGCATGAGTTCATGCGTATCAGAGATAGTACACATTGAAGAGTTAAATTTTACTTAGATTCAAACTTACCCCCATATACTTTTTTCTCTAGTGTCTCGGTAGATTGGCCAACTCGAAAGGGAATAAAATGAGCTGACTTTATGAGTCGATCCACAATAACCCATACAGCATCGTTACCTTTCATGCTGCGAGGAAGTGCAATCACGAAGTCCATGGTAATATGTTGCCACTTCCATTCTGGGATAGATAACGGTTCAAGTAAACCAGCAGTCCTGTGATGTTCAACTTTCACTTGATGACACGCCAAGTATCTGGCTACACTTCTAGCTACTTCACGCTTCATTCCGTGCCACCAGTAATGTTGATATAGATGTTAGTACGTCTTTGTACCACCAAGGTGTATTGGGTATGGGGAGCCATGAGATTCTTTCATCAACTTTTCCCGAACAGGACCTTGTGGTACACACAATCTACTGCCATATCTCAAAGATCCGTTTTCATGAATGATGAAGTCTGTTTGAAGTCCACTTTCTACTTGTTCTCTGATCTTTTGCAACTTGGCATCACTTGCTTGAGATGCTATGATCTGGTTGAAAATTGTAGACTGAACTTGTAAGTTCATCAAAATTGAAGCGTTATATGGTATGACCACTTCTATCTCCATCTAAAGCAAATCTTGTTGTAGCTTCCACTGTGCGGTGAGATTCATTGATAGTGGTTGACGACTAAGTTCATCAGGTACTACATTCACTTTTCCTAGATGATATTGTAGGTCGATGTCGAAGTCCGCTATGAGTTCTAACTATCTTCTCTTTCGCATATTCAACTCTTTCTGAGTAAATGTTCAGACCATAATATTGCATTATTATATTCCCCATTCTTATTCTTTTTATAAATAAACGGGTGCTTTTGACGCATGTCTGCTACATGTTACAGGTTACAGGTTCTTGGACAGAAAACAGTGCAAACGATGTAAAGACGATAAAAATGTGAACTTTAACCAACAAACAGAGAATCTTGATCAAGCCTACGTAAGGAACAATTCACAAAGCAAGATTCAAGATATCGAATCAAAGCGAACGGTTAAAAAGCCAGTGTAAATTTTTCACTGAAGATCTGGAACAACCTAGAAGCCCAAATGGAAAAAAATATATAGAACATAGAAGCCCAAGCCACTAGAAATCGGCCCAAGAAAACTAGAAGTCCAATTCCTTCTTTTGGCCGCGGAACAGCGGCCAAACCAGGCCTTGAGCCGCGGTTCCGCGGCGGTATAGGGCAATCAAGAGATAAAAGTTTTATCAAAATGTGTCGGCGGCTTTGACTAGTCAACTTAGGGCTATTTTTGTAATTGTAGACATGCGGGTCAAATGTAAATCTAGGGTTTCCTATTCTTTATAAATAGGAACTCTAATCATTGTAACTCTTTATGCCTCCTTTTAATAATAAATTCCAGAATTCTTTATGGAGAGCATCGGTGCCTCTCTTCAATGCATCTATTCAGATCTGACAACCCTGCGTAAATGTTTGGTGAGATCCATCTGTAAAGTAAGTAGATTTGTTTATTTTCTTGCCCTAGATAATTTCAATTCATGCCCTAGATTAAATTTATTTTCTTGCCCTAGTATAGATTTTATTTATCTGCCCTAGTTATAACTTTCAATTAATTGCCCTAGGTAGAATAATTAGGTTTTTAGTAATAATCAATCCGAACACCCATCGGAATTAACTCGTTAGCGCGACTAGGAAATTCACAAAATCCCTGTGGACCGACCCGTACTCACCGGCTAGCTTCATGCGACGCCGTTCTTGATTGCGGTTTAGAAATAGTTTTTGACATACAAATCAGTAAACACATACTTCAGACTTTTATGGTCTGTGTATATATCTACTTGTTCTCTAAGAAGATAATGACGCCAAATCTTGAGTGCAAAGATAACGACTGCCAATTCCAGATCATGCGTCAGATAGTTGCGCTCATGAACCTTCAGCTACCTTGATACATAAGCTACAACTTTACCGTGCTGATGTAGAACACATCCTAATCCCTTACCGGATGCATCGCAATGCACTACGAAACCTCCAGATTGGTCCAGTATTACGAGAATAGGTCCTGATGTCAATCATGACTTGATTTCTACGAAAACTTGTTCACATGCTTCTGACTACAGAATTCTTCATCTCTGCGTATGAGCTTGGTCAGGGGCGTTGCAATCTTCGAAAATCCTTCAATAAATCTTCGATAGTATCCTGCTAATCCCAAGAAACTTTGAATGTCCTTCGCTGTCTTTGGTGTCGGCCATTCTCTTACTGCTGATATTTTAGCTGGATCTATGGAGATTCCTTCACCTGAAACGATATGTCCGAGAAATCCGACTTGTTCTAGCCAAAACTCTCACTTGTTGTACTTGGCATAGAGTTGATGCTGTCGCAAAGTCTCCAGGACAATTCGTAAATGTTCAACATGCTCCTTCCAATTCTTTGAATATAGCAGGATGTCGTCGTTGAATATGACAACGAACCTGTCTGGGTACTCTCGGAAAACTTGATTCATTAGGTTCATGAATATGGCTGGTGCATTGGTCACTCCAAATGGCATCACGAGAAACTCATAATGTCCATAGCGAGTCCTAAATGTCGTCTTTGGAATATCAGACTCTTTGACCTTCACCTGATGATAACCCGAACGAAGATCTAATTTTGAGAAAACGCAAGACCCACTTAGTTGATCGAACAGATCGTTGATTCGCGGCAGTGGATACTTGTTCTTAATTGTAACAACTCCAATTTAAATGTACAGAAAATTTATTTAAAAGTTAATGTTCAAATGGAGTATTTGCAATCCTGTGTATGCTATAAGTATTTAATTACTTTTGAACAACAAGAAAAAACTTGTAGCTCATTGGTAAAGCCTTGCACTGCTGTGACGTAGTCCCTGTGATCAAATCCCCCCAGCCACATTATCTTTTAGTTGATTTTTCTTTTAATCTTATAGAAGTCCAAAGGTTTACACATACACTACACGTAAAATGAAGAGTCACAGAGTAATCAAACATGTGCACCGGGGTATACCAAGCGATAGGGAAATATGGCCAAAGATCCATCACCCATCACCGGTTTTTGGCCAACGAGTTTTGCCCTACGGCCGGCACCGTCGGGCCCCTCATATGGGATGGTCCCCAATTTCTAACTGCACACACCCATTGGCATCCCCTCTTAACCCCGGTACTGTTTGTTTTTATTGAAAATAAACAAAGAATTAGAAAGAAGCATTAAACCAAATTTTAAATGCATTTTTAGTTCTCAAATTCATCACCCTAAACCCTAATTTTCCCTATAAATACCACCCTCCATTTTACACCTCCTCACTCAGAATTTCCCTGCCAAAACTCTCTAAAAATTCTCAAGTCCAAAGTTGTGCAAGTGGAGTTAATAAGAGGCGAAGTTCCGGCGACGTTCCAAGAAGAATCCGGCAACGAAACGACGCCTCGACGGTTCCTAAAGTTTCCTCCTCCTCCCCTCTATCTTAATAGCTTGTAAGTCCCCTCTCCCTTTCTCTTTTTCTATACTAAAAACTTCTCAAACTCGTCGGAAGCGAAGTTATTCCGACTTCCGATTCGTTTTTCTTTAAAAACTCCCTTTTTTCTTAAACAATAAAATACCATATTCTCTCATAATGTTTAACAAACATAAATAAATACATTATCACAAGTTTCATCTCAAAATAATTCATGTTGCAATTTTTATTTCACCTTTACAGTAAAATACCATCATGCTACATACAACTTGTAAATATTCAATTTAACCGTATTACCTTTAGATAACTCACGAGGTAATGACCTACTTCATCACAACACACATTTTTTACATAGCACGATGAATTTTGGGATTCTAGATTATGGGAAAATACGCTTTTACGAATAAATACCTTAAACAATTAAAAATTGTTTTCTTTAAAAAGGGCGTTAATTAAATTCCTTGCAATTGTGACTCTACAACCCATTTTGGGGAACCCTGATCGGGATGGTGCGAGTTATCGCACATTCTCGGACCTAGTACAGCGAGATGCAGACCTCCACTAGGAGCATTCGATCTCGGTAGAATTTTTAATGGAATTTTTAAGAAAATGATATTTCTACAAAATAAATAAAATTTATTTTTATTAAATATATATATTTATAACTATCATCAAAATATCTATTTTAAAATATATTATAAATATTCCACATTTTCTAAATCAAAGGGATCACAATTTCATGAAAATACCATTACAATTCAATACAATATCAATATTACACTAAAATACCATATACAATGAAAACTAAGTTCTATTCACTAGAAAATTTCACTTTTATAAAATATACATCTATGAAAACCCTAAAGAGGATAATTAAATACTTGAGATGTATTTTGAAATTATATCAAAACTATTTTTACATAAAACCGTCTCAAGTTATACTAAATTACAATAAGGACCCTAGTAAATATAGGTTTAAGCGGGACCAGTTCTCTTGAGCCTCAGGGAGTCGGAGAATGTGGGTGCTTGCCTATCTAAGGTATACAATCTAACAACGATGTTATCATACGGTAATTGTCTTGGAAAAAGACACAAATCCTGCCGTACATGTGCAGCAGTTACCGATAACTCCAAAACAATCAGGACTTCAATTTTGTTTAAAAGTCTGGCTCAGTTCGAGTCATGGTCAAATCTGAATTAATCTGACTTGAATATGATTCAAGTAAAAACTACAATACAACAGGAATCTGTCTATACCAGAATTCAATCTATATCAATATGTCACGACCGAACCGAACCATGGATATACTCCGTTTACATGTCTATCCATTATATCCATTCCATTTACCCGATATCATGGTTTCGGCAAATCGTAAAATCTATATAACAAAACAATAAAATCAATACAAAAGACATTACGGGGTTTTAAAGGGGTAAACTGGTACGGAATGTGTTAGAAGTGGCACGAGATGGTCACTTTAATACACCTAACCTGAATATCCATTGTCGTTGTACCATGGCTGAACGGTTCTTTATGCTCCGTATACCTTAGTCTCCGAATAGTGGAACTCCTCTCGTATACACTAGCATATTCTGTACCAAGCTATAAACATCTACGTTGACATAACAATCAAACATTACTAGTTATACTCTCTTTCTGCCTTTTATATCTCTACCCATCTTTAGGACTTACAGAGCGATTGTTCGCTGACGACATTCCTTTTCTTCTTTCTTTGGAAAGTTGTCAGGTGGATCGGACTCACTGGAGATCGAGCCCAGTACTGAGGACTTGGAGCAGTTAGCCTTTGACCCCGAGCTTTAGATACTTGTATATACTTTTCATTTTCAGTACCTTCAGGAGGATGCTGGTCTTGGGAAGTGACAGCCACATTCACACCAGATTGGATTTGAGATGTAGTGTCCCCATCCTTGCTCTTGCTGCGTGTGCCCACCATGTAGACAGTGTGGACCACATATCCTGCCATTTCCTCTTCTTTGGCGTGGTAACCCTGTTCTTGGAAGCTCATGAAGTTCAGCCTAGCATAAGACCTAGCTCTTTTGTTGGCTCTGTATCTGAGCCTTTTCTGTCTTAGCTTCTCAATCTTGAGGGCTTGACGGTCATCCTTCATCTAGGAAGCCATCGTGAGTCGATTAACGGGGAGCTTAGAGAAGATACCCGATTGAGCAGTTTTCAGGGGCGACGCTGGCGCTTGTCCAATATGCCTTGTCGCTTTGTTGGTATTGATGGCCTTGCCCCCAGCTGGGGCCAAAGAAAGTCTTTCAAATACCGACTTGCGTTTGGGTAGTGGTGCCCTCGAGATAACCACATTTTGCCTCCTGCCCTTCGAGGCCGGTCTGTCTGTTACTGGAGCTTGAAAAGCTGGGATGGTGCTAGCTGGCACGAACAAAATAGAGCCGAACTGTAGCAGCCGCTCTTCCCACTGTCGCCCAAGACTGGCAGGGAGGACCGTCCTAGCATCCATCTTCATCGTGTAGGAGATGGGAGCTGAGTTCATCTTTAGAGACATTGTTGAAAATTGATTGCTTGAAAACCTGCATGAAAGAGCATTATTTTAGTATAAATATAGATATGTATATTGATTGAGTTCGCATGAATATTTAACCCGAAATATGGGAGGAAAGATAGGTCCCACCGGGCGTGCCAGAATCTGTAGGGTGTTTATCGTCACCCTATTGAGATGGGGATACGCACGCGCTTGTCAGACGCATTACAGATTCCCCCTACCTAAGGTAGGCCGGGGTTTATTGATTCTAGGGATCCGAATCTCCGGCAGCCGCGGACTAAGCAGTCGTTAATTACCCCTCGTCTTCGGAGCGAGAGAACCTCCGATTGACGGGTCAAACAGGTCATACGAACTCAATGTGTAGGGTGCGGGGCAGCGCCCCGTTAGAATTTTTTTCTAACGGAGGATGTATTTTTAGTGTGGAGTGTATACGCGCGCGTGCGCACACACACACACATATATAAAGGGGAAAGGGCATCCAAAGGACGCGTAGGAGAAGGCGCCAGCGCCTCACGTGCATGGCACGCGGGCGATAGGCGCAAGGCGCCAGCACCTCACGTGCCTGGCACGGGCGCTGTGCGCCAGCGCCTCATGTGCCTGGCACGCGGGCGCTGGACGCCAGCGCCTCACGTGCCTGGCATGCGGGCACTAGGGACAAGGCGCCAGCGGAAAATAGGGAGGCTCAGCCCCCCGTACAGGGGGTTGTACTCCTATTGACTTTTGGAGTTAAACTCCTTAAAAAAAAAGATGTATTATTATTGTTTGTTTGTTTTTATGGAGTTAAACTCCCAGAAACTTTGATTTGTGGAGTTAAACTCTAGGGAATCCTTGTAAATGCTCAAGGGGACCTTTTTCTTCTCTCTTGAGCCTTAGATCTTCCCCAAAATAGGATCTTTAGAGATGAGTCTCCTTCCTCCTCTTTTGTTGACCGGATCTTGGAGAACAAGAGGGGAGAGATTTTAAAAATCTCTCCTTTTTAAAATCTGATGGAAGATCCGAGCTTCCTTTTGTGGGTTTTGTGGTGGAAAACTATTTATTTTGGAAGAGAAAGAGTTAAACTCTTGATTTAATTCAAAAAAAAGAAAGAGAAGCTTTAGAACCTTGAGGAAGGAGAAGGAGGCATAAAAACACTAGAATTTTATAGAATGAAAAGGTTATCATTTATTTCTTCATCATGTTGCCATATATAGGCTTACACATTTACATATATCCCCTTGGGCTTTACAAAATGGCATTTTGCCCATCCCATGCCTCATGTGCTCACTTCTATTGCACATGAGCCATGGGTTTTACAAAAATCTGGCTTTATGCCCATTTTTCTTACATTTATTTAAAAAATAAAATAAAAGAAATACACCAAATTTATTTATTAAAAAATTTTTATTTTGGCATGGGGGAGGCTGGCCGCTTCATGTTCGAGCTCGACTTGGGCATTGGCCCACTTGACCTGGGCTTGGGCCCACTTGGCTGGGGGGTTGACTTTGATTTTGACTTAGTCAACCGGGGTGTAAATTTTGACCCCAACAGATAGCCCTCCCAATTCCGGCTGCAAATGAAGCCGTCAAAAGTGCATCATCAGTCAGGAGATCGGTATTCGAGATGCTAACCGTCTCCAATCAAATCTTTCCAAGGACGTCGGTCTTTAACAGGCTGGCAACTGCTGGAGCTCCTTAACAAAACCAGGGGAAAGCTGCAACCACTTCCAAAACCGAGGCGGTCCCTTCAACAAGGCACGCTCGACGTCGCCACTGCCGCCGAATAAGAAAAGTCGGGGGCAGCTCCCCTTCTGGACTTACCCCACTAGCTCCAATGGTGGAAGATGATGCTGCTGTTCTAACCAGAAACAGCATTGAACCGCTGAAGAGGGCGCGTAAAAACTCCCCCACAGCGGTACTGAAGAAATCACCTCCTCCTGTTGAGGTCCCTGTGCAGGAAAAGCAGGATTGGCCCCATCAGCGGCTCTCCTCCCAAATTCACAGAGTCTGGCGAAAAGTCCAGGACTCTGTGATTGACGAAAACTACTTCCCCGACCGAAGAAATCGAAGGCTCGGCAAAAGAAAGATTATCCCTCCGTCATACAGGGAGGGGTTTCTTCTACAGAGGTGCCTATCATAACAGCTCCTTCAACTTCGACCTCCCACAAAAGGACGAGGCCGGAGAAAATTCCACTGCCGGCAGCAAACCCCAAAGGCGACTGTCATGCCCCGTTTCCCAGAGTACGGAAAGGAGACGTGACGGGTCATGCGACGTATTTACTCAGAAGTAAACATGTTAAGCGTATATAAGCAATATAATGTAAATGTACACAAGAAAGATATGAGATGTAAATGAATAGCAACTTTTTATTTATTAAACATTCTTTACAAAACAATGCTGGAAAGTAAATACAAGACTGGAAAGCAATGCCTAAACAATGGCATGAAACTGAAAATAAAAGTATATACAAGTGTCTAGAGCTCTGGGTTGTCGACGAACTGCTCCAAATCTTCTGATCTGGGCTTGATCTCCAAAGCGTCGGGTCCTCCTGAAAACATTCCAAAGAAAGAAGAGAAAAGGAATGTCGTCAGCGAAAAATCGCTCGGTAAGTCCCAAAGAGGGATGGAAATAGACTGAACAAGTAAAGAGAATATATCTGGTATAATGTATGATTATTATATTAATGCAGTTGTTTGTAACTTGGTATAGAATATGCTAGTGTATACGATAGGAGTCCAGCTTACCGTGTGGACTATGGTATAAGGAGTACAAGGCCCCGTCAAAACCCACGAGACAACGGCAACGGATATTCAGGTTAGGTGTATTAAAGTGACCGTCTCATACCACTTTAAACGCATTTCGTACCAATCTATCCCTTTAAAACCCCGTAATGTATTATTGTATTGTTTGGTAGTGATTTGTAAATATAAGACTTACCAAAACCATGATATCAATTGTTCATGTAAACGGATAAGGATATAAACGGATAGTCATGTAGACAAGTCAAATGTATATCCATGGATCGGTCAAATCAAGCCATGTTAATATGTATTGTATTCTGGTATAAAAGAATTCATATTGCATTGGAGTTATATTGAATTGTATACATGGATGGATTGATTTCAGATTAGACTGAGACTCCGATTGAGTCAGACACTTAAACAGAATTGAAGACCTGAATTAGTTTTGGAGTTATCGGTAACTGCTGCACATGGATGGAAGGATTTATGAATTTTTCCAAGCCAATTACCATTCATAACCACGTTTTAGTTGTCTGCCTTAAATAGGCAAGCACCCACATTCTCCGGCTCCTTGAGGCTCAAGAGAATTGATCCCGCTTAAACCTACATTTACTAGGATCTTTATTGTAAATTAATATAACTTGAGGGGTTTTATTGAAAATTGTTTTGATATATTTTCAAAATAAATCTCAAGTATTTAATTATCGTCTTTAGCGTTTTCATAAATGTAATTTTAAAAGTAATGAGATAGTCTAGTGGATATAAACCTAACTTTAACAGTATAGGGTATTTTCATGTAATTTGACTTGTATTGATTCTTGATGGTATTTTCATGAACTTTTGTGATTCTTTTCTTTTGATTTAGAAAACATGGAATTATTAAATATATTTAAAATAGATATTTTGATAATATTTATATATATATATATATATATATATATATATATATATATTAAAAATAGAATTTATTTATTAAATAGAAATCACGTTTTCTAAAAATTATAATATAAATTCCATCGAGATCGTATGCTCCGTGAGAAGGTCTGCATCCCGCCCTACTAGTCCGATGGATGTGCGATAACCCGCACCAACAAAATTAGATTCTCCAAAATGGGTTGTAAGGACATAATTGTATGGAATTTAATTAAAACAATCTTAAAGAATACGGTTTTTAATAGTTTAGGGTATTTTATCGTAAAATTGTATTAGTCCCAAAAATATTGTAAAGATACAATCGTGCTATGTCATGATGAGTATTGTGATAAGGTAGGTCATTACATCATGAGTTTTCTAAAGGTAATATGAGTAATATGAAGAAGTAATGTCGAATAGAAGTTTGTGGTATTTAACCGTAAAAGTGCAATAAAGGTATTTTTATATGGAGTTTTGAATTGAAATTTGTTTCTAATTATAGTTTAATGTTTAACAAACTAAGTACAATGATTTAGATACATAGTTCTTAAGAAAAATTGTTAGTTTAAAAAGTTTTAGAGAAGAATGTCGGTTTAACTCTACTTACCGACATCATTGAAAAGAAGAAGTTTTGAGAGATGAAAAGAAGAGAGTAGAGGGGACTTAATGGATTAGGGTAAATAGAAGAGATGGAGGAAGATTTTGAAAGCATCGTGGAGTTGCGGTGTTGCCGGATTTGTCCTGAAACGTCGCCGGAAGTTGATCTTGGGCTAACTCCACTTGTACAACTTTTTGGAGTTAGAAAATTTTGAGATTTTTGATACTAGATTTCAGAATGAGTAAGGCTAGGGTGTAGGGTGGTATTTATAGGGTAGAATTAAGATTTAGGGTATTAAATATGAGAATTAAAATGCATTAAAATTTGAATTTAAAGCTCATTTTAATTCTCTGTTAATATGCATGAAAATCAAATAGAAGAGGAGTAGTGGGGGGAGTTCAAGGAGTGCTAAGGCAAAAGATAGGGGCATTAGGGACGGGGGACTTTGTGGTGCCGGCCCAGAGCCCAATCTCACCGGCCATCTTGGTGAGATCGGGTGTGGGATTGTTGCGACGTGTCGGGGTCTGTTTAATTAGCAATTTCCACATGTTTGATTTCTGAGACTTTTCATTTTTACATGTGTTGCATGTGTAAACTTTTGGGCTTCCAAAAAGTTTAAAAGAAAAATCTGCAAAAATAATATATGGCTGGAGGGATTTGAACACAGGGTCTACGTCACAGCAGTGCAAGACTTTACCAATGAGCTACAAGTGATTTCTTGCTGTTTAAAAAGATCAAATTTATAACTTGTGCTCAGGATTTACAAATACTCCATTTGTACATTAACTTTATAAAAAATTTGTACATTAAAATAAAGTCGTTACATTCTGCCCTTGTCATGCCCCGCTTCCCAAAATACGGAATACGAGGGGTAGACAAGGCCAACCATGCTCCTACGGTCAAGAAAATGTCCTGCCGTAGTCACACTTCGGCTTCTAGTTTTTCATGGTAAACAGTAATTAATGCGCAGGTAATGCGAAATGCTGTAACTGGAACAAAACGGTAAAATGAACTGACCTGATGGGAAACAAAAGATATAACTATGGATAGCTAAACAAGATGTCCGTGATGTGCGTCTAGTCCTGGTCCAGGCTAAATCTTCGCCTCACACTGAGTATGCATACTCAGGTCGTCAGAGCGACACAATAGCAATATAATATATATAAAATCATGTGACAATTCTAACAGTGATAATAGATATATATATAACAGTAGATCAATGGCAGTATGGGTATGCACATGCAGTAATCAATGCAACGGAACGGTAAAAGCAGTAGAATGATATGCCACATATGTCAACACGGTATGTATGTATTTCAATGCCATCATCCCTATCAGTCTCTAAGTCTCACTGTACAGGTCACTAAACATATCGTCAGTCCAAGTGTGAGAATCAACCACTCGCGAGTGTCCTCCACCCAAGGGTAGAACCCAAGGGCAAGGGACCACGGGCCCAACATGTATATCACGGTAACAATCACATACCCTGTAAATCTCCATATATCTCCCTAAATATATAATCCGGCATGGGACTCCCGAGATTCTGTTGAACTCACACTTAAACTACCCCACATCCCGTGGTCTACATCAAACGCTAAGCATAACCCTAAATACTAATCGGTCCGTGACAAGTCTGCGCGAGAACTGGAGGCAGGACCTCCATCAAGCACGTCCCGACTAATACCTAAGATAAATGGCAGTGTCTGGTGCCTTATCTGTGACACCCGTGCAAGAGCTTCCATAAGTGTCCCATACCAGTTATAGTCATACATACACGCATCCCACAGACGTCGACAATGCAACAGAATAATAAGGTTCACTGATTGTGTACAAGTACGTATCAATTTCACTTAATCACTTATACACGAACACTAACGTACTTGCCACAATCATCACTAATACCTAACACTGGATAATGCACGTTATCACTGGGTTATCGATGCAATAACATGTGTATGATATGATGCGTGAACAGTATATAAAGCATGTTTAGGATGTCATGAATTAGTAATCTACCACTTGAATAATTTATCATAAATCCTACAATTACAGTTTAGCGAAATGATAAATAGGTAATAATTAGTATGTTCAGTTATCTATCCATCGAATTTAGTTTCATGCTAATCGGGTTCCAGGATCATTAATTATAGTCATTTCATTTTAAGCGTTCGCGGCTGGAAATCCGGTTTCAGAATCGGAAGTCCGTTTCGCAACGCATTTTAATCCCAATTGGGATCATATTTTAGCAATTCTACAGTTGAATGAAATCTAGGGTTTTGAGTAAGGTTTTCAACGCAATAGAAGGATATTCAATCGCATCTGTACGTCAAGAGTTATACACTGTTTAACGCTAGTATGTCGATTCTGATTCTGTTGGGACTGTTATACGTCCCGATCTTTTAAATTACAAGTTAAATAACAAATGATAACGAAACAGGATGAAATTAATTGTGTTCTCTAGCTGACAGATTCACCTATAATTAACAGTGGAGTTCCGCAATCTACGAGTTAAGAAAACCAAGTGGTACCCATTACGGGACAGCAACCAACAACTGGAGTCGCTCTGGACTGCAGTCCAGAGTCGCACTCCGATCCAAATATTGACACCGTTTAAGTACAGAAACTATTATAAACTTGCACAGGGTTAAATTTCGTCGAGTCGACTTCAATTTGAGCCCTTGAGCGCATCATTCTAGTATGTATATAATTTATGGTGATTTTAATAGTTTTCAGGTGCAAGAAAATTCCAGTTTTACGAGTAAACTTGAGGGTAGTTGTTTTAGTTGTTAACGGTCATATTTTCCAGCGAAATTTGCACAAGGTATTCATAACAACAAGGGACAATACAGACAATCTAATTCCGTCAAAATAGACAAGTATTTTCATTGGGAACACACCTCGAACAGGTATGGCACATAATTGATCTAAAATTGTAACTTCATGATCTATGTAATTAAAGATTGTAACTTGAGTATATAGCATGTAAGCAGGTAAAATACTTGCCTGGGGATGTGTCGATAATAATACTACAGTGGTATCAGCACGATCGCGCCATGAACGCAGCACCGGCTCAGTCCTTTGGAATCCGACAATTTCACTCGATCTAGCTGCTCTTCGTGCCCTCCTTTTCTTCACTGCTTCACGATGTTCCTTGATTTGATGTGAGGGAAGATGAGACGCTGATAAAGGGAGAGATATTTAGAGAGAGAGGAAGAGATTAGAGAGAAAGAGAGAATTAGAGAAATTGAGAGAGAGAGGGAATTAGAGAGAAAGAATGTGGGTGAGATGAGAGAGGGGGAATAGAATGAATGAGAATTAAGTGGTGATTAATAGGATTTTAAAAGGGATTAATGGAGGAAATTAATTGGGATTAAAGAGGCATTAACTTGGTGGTTTAATAGGAATTTATAGAGGAGATTTGGGTTTGGATTTGAAGAGATTTAAAAGAAATGAGGTGGGATAATTGTTATTTTAATAGGCTGGGGAGGCAAAATGGGCTCGGGCCAAGGGATAAGATAGTAGGGAAAAGAAAGGGGCTGGGCTTGGGATTTTAAGTGAATGAGAAAAGGATTAGAGGAGTGGGCCGGCTCTGGGCTGAAGGAAATGGCTGAGGGTAAAATATGAGAGAAATTATTTGATGGTTTGGGTTTTTTATTGATAAAAGAATAAATGGGGATTAAAATAAATAAAATTATAAATAAAATAAATAGAATTATAAATAAAAATAAATAGAATTCTAGAGTAACAAAATACAGGTTTTGGTACAAAAGGGGCTGGTATTACATCATACCACCCTTACAAAAATTTCGTCCTCGAAATTTAAAATAAAAGATAAGTTATACAAACATATGCGAAAGCTATTATATTGCAAGCTAACACATAAAGATTTACTAGAAATACGTGGATGAAGAAATTCGAAGACATAAATATATAAGAACGACATACGAAAGGACAGGTCTAAATATGTATAAGGCAGGAATAACTATAGCGGCAACTAACTATATACAAGAATAGCAATAACAACAATAACGCACAATGATATTCGAGGCGTATTCGATAAAATCGAAACTCAAATATGTACACGTATAAGTATATCAAAAGTAGTACGGCAGGAAAATAAGTATAAGGCACAATCATTTATAATAGTAAACGTGGGCACAAAACTCGAAAATAATGTAACGACAATAAAATAGTGAAAATTAGTCGGTAGATTAAAACATTTTAGGATAATGTATCGATAAAATAGGTTTAAAATAATTTAGAAAACTTGTATAGTGAAATTAAGAAACATAGACCAAAAGTATGCGCGGTGTAAAGTTGCGCTACTGAAAACTGAGGGTAATAGTAGTGTGCTTATCATACATAAAACTAATTAGTCAATAACACGCACTCTTCGATAAATACAAAACACTGAAAACCAAATTTCGAATAATAAAGTCTCCAAATATATATATAGGGTAATAGGAAACCAGAAATGTATAGGGCTAGCTAGGGTAATGATTACAAAGAAGTGCGGCTCATTCAGAAGGTCGGTGTGTGGCGGCTTTAGGTTGAAGATCGAGGAGATTGGGATAGGGTCAGCACAGGAAATAAGGATGAGTAACAAAGGACTACTAGAAAAAGTATGGGGAGGATAACAGTCGGTACATCATATGAATCAAAAATTTGAAGGGTTAGCTAACTCGGAATTTCATAAGAAAGGTCCTCCTCCCAGAAGGATCTCAAACGGGGCACATACGAAGGATGAAGGGTGGACCTCTAAAAGATCAGGTGTGGTTGGTTAATCTCAGTGAGTGTTAAGACAATGTAAGGAGTAGGGGTGGACAGATCGCAGTAGGAAAAATAATTGTATAGAAGAAATAATCAAACATCAAGGGAACTAAGAAGATCGATAGATTAGCGAACTCAACAATTTATTTCATTTCAAAAGATTTTAAACAAAGCATTCTCAAAGACGAAAAGTGGCCCTAAACTATACACAGTTTTATTTGGCCAAAATAGACAACATCTAAAAGAAATCCCGTCAGTCGTGGTTGTGGAGATTCAGCAGGTTGCGGTAGGTTCGCACGCTCAGGTAGGGGCGTCCATTCCCATATCGCCTTGCAGGGATCGCCATTAGGAGTTCTTCCACAACAGGGTCTTGATCTTCTGGTTCTTCTTCCTCGGATAGAGCTTCTTCATCGAGGTCCGATTCCATGCAATTCTCTTCTTCTGGATTTCCTTCCACGGGATTTTCCTCCACTGGATTTTCTTCTATCGGGTCTTCCTCGGGATCTTCCTCTATCGGGTTCTCTTCCGGGTCTTCTTCCTCTTCGTCGGAATCGCTTATCATGTCAAACTCTGGGGCGGCTGCTCCTTCGTCCTCTGACTCGCTGTTTCCGAAAATGACCTGGGGACCGTTGATCTCATCGTCAGACTCATCAGCGTGCGGTCTAAGGAAACACATGACTGCGCATCCTCATCTAGATCCCGCGCTGCTCCAGGGTGGGCCATGGCCTGAAAAGAAAGATTCATGATTAGACAGTGGAATACATCAAGAAAATAGCTCAGGGTACAAAGTATAGGAAAATATGCGGTGGCAGGAACCGAAAAATCAGGATAATAATGCTGTGATAATGAATATTATAAATAAGGGAAAGGACAAGAGAAAGATACATATATTACGATTCAAGTTTTATTGCATTCAACTAAAAGTTCAACGGATACAAGATTTCAAACGGAAAGAAATATTCATAAGGGGATGACAACATAATGCTGAAATTAGAAAACAGGAAAATTCTTCTTTAATTGCTAGGCCGCTGCATTCTCCTCACGCGAGTTGAAACCTGTGTTGGGTCCGCCTTATCCTCGAAATTCGAACTACGCAGTAATCCTCAC
Organism: Agapanthus africanus; assembly: GCA_030015575.1. Lineage (NCBI taxonomy): Eukaryota > Viridiplantae > Streptophyta > Magnoliopsida > Asparagales > Amaryllidaceae > Agapanthus > Agapanthus africanus. Next base: position 13,332,989 of record JASDDO010000014.1, read on the forward strand.
TTGGCAGAAGTAGGGAGTGTGAACGAGTTTCCTCCCTGTAGTTCTTTCCTTTCTGGGCAACCATTGATGAGATGTTTGTTGGACCCGCATATCAAACATTTCCCTTGGGCGCGGCGACAATCCCTCTGAAGATGTCATGGCCTCTTACAGTACTCACAACATGGGGTCTTCTGCTGCTTCTGTCGCGGGGAAACAAATTGGCGCTTCATTTTCTTTTCTTTTCCTCGTCTAATGGGGATCCCTTTATGATTGGAGACTCCCACTGGTGCCTGATTCATCTGTCTTCTCAGTCCTTCAGCCAACAAGTCGTTTGTTCGCTCCTGGGTTTCCTTTAGACCTTGCAGTACACTCAGAATCTCGATGGTCTGATTCTGGGGAGCGGATATAGATGAAGAGTCGTTGGAAGACATGATCCTGAAACAACAATTTTTTAGGATGATATAAGTCACAAGCTATACGAATCAAAATATAATATGGATAGGATAAAGATTCAAGAATATCAGAGGTGATGAATTTATTACAAGTGGAGAATCAACTGTATGACTTTAAGTCAATTAAACATAATATGGTAGTGCAATTGCAACCACGTAACCTTGCCAGGTCACCCGAAACCCTAGCGAATGGATAGCAGAACACTCAATGTGAATATGGATCAAGGATATCAAGTTTACAATCTAGACTAAGGGATGTCATAGATTGTCAAGCTCTACAAGGAAAACTGCAATCCCAATCGAAGCAAAACCTGGGCTCTGATACCAACTAAACCATGTCACGCCCCGCTTCCCAAAATACGGAATACGAGGGGTAGACAAGGCCAGCCATGCTCCTACGGTCAAGGAAATGTCCTGCCGTAGTCACACTTCGGCTTCTAGTTTTTCATGGTAAACAGTAATTAATGCGCAGGTAATGAGAAATGCAGTAACTGGAACAAAATGGTAAAATGAACTGACCTGATGGGAAACAAAAGATATAACTATGGATAGCTAAACAAGATATCCGTGATGTGCGTCTAGTCCTGGTCCAGGCTAAATCTTCTCCTCACACTGAGCATGCATACTCAGGTCGTCAGAGCGATACAATAGCAATATAATATATATAAAATCATGTGACAATTCTAACAGTGATAATAGATATATATATAACAGTAGATCAATGGCAGTATGGGTATGCACATGCAGTAATCAATGCAGCAGAACGGTAAAAGCAGTAGAATGATATGCCACGTATGTCAACACGGTATGTATGTATTTCGATGCCATCATCCCTATCAGTCTCTAAATCTCACTGTACAGGTCGCTAAACCTATCGTCAGTCCAAGTGTGAGAATCAACCACTCGCGAGTGTCCTCCACCCAAGGGTAGAACCCAAGGGCAAGGGACCACGGGCCCAACATGTATATCACGGTAACAATCACATACCCTGTAAATCTCCATATATCTCCCTAAATATATAAGCCGGCATGGGACTCCCAAGATTCTGTTGAACTCACACTTAAACTACCCCACACCCCGTGGTCTACATCAAACGCTAACCATAACCCTAAATACTAATCGGTCCGTGACATGTCTGTGCGAGAACTGGAGGCAGGACCTACATCAAGCACGTCCCGACTAATACCTAAGATAAATGGCAGTGTCTGGTGCCTTATCTGTGACACCCGTGCAAGAGCTTCCATAAGTGTCCCATACCACTTATAGTCACACATACACGCATCCCACAGACGTCGACAATGCAACAGAATTATAAGGTTCACTGATTGTGTACAAGTACGTATCAATTTCACTTAATCACTTATACACGAACACTAACGTACTTGCCACAATCATCACTAATACCTAACACTGGGTAATGCACGTTATCACTGGGTTATCGATGCAATGACATGTGTATGATATGATGCGTGAACAGTATATAAAGCATGTTTAGGATGTCATGAATTAGTAATCTACCACTTGAATAATGTATCATAAATCCTACGATTACAGTTTAGTGAAACTATATACAGGTAATAATTAGTATGTTCAGTTATCTATCCATCGAATTTAGTTTCATGCCAATCGGGTTCCAGGATCATTAATTATAGTCATTTCATTTTAAGCGTTCGCGGCTGGAAATCCGGTTTCAGAATCGGAAGTCCGTTTCGCAACGCATTTTAATCCTAATTGGGATCATATTTTAGCAATGCTACAGTTGAATGAAATCTATAGTTTTGAGTAAGGTTTTCAACGCAATAGACGGATCTTCAATCGCAGCTGTACGTCAGGAGTTATACACTGTTTAACGCTAGTATGTCGATTCTGATTCTGTTGGGACTGTTATACGTCCCAATCTTTTAAATTACATGTTAAATAACAAATGATAACGAAACAGGATGAAATTAATTGTGTTCTCTAGCTGACAGATTCACCTATAATTAACAGTGGAGTTCCGCAATCTACGAGTTAAGAAAACCAAGTGGTACCCATTACGGGACAGCAACCAACAACTGGAGTCGCTCTGGACTGTAGTCCAGAGTCGCACTCCGATCCAAATATTGACACCGTTTAAGTACAGAAACTATTATAAACTTGCACAGGGTTAAAGGTCGTCGAGTCGGCTTCGATTTGAGCCCTTGAGCGCATCATTCCAGTATGTATATAATTTATGGTGATTTTAATGGTTTTCAGGTGCAAGAAAATTCCAGTTTTACGAGCAAACTTGAGGGTAGTTTTTTTAGTCGTTAACGGTCATATTTTCCAGCGAAATTTGCACAAGGTATTCATCACAACAAGGGCCAATACAGACAATCTAATTCCGTCAAAATAGACAAGTATTTTCATTGGGAACACACCTCGAACAGGTATGGCACATAATTGATCTAAAATTGTAACTTCATGATCTATGTAATTAAAGATTGTAACTTGCGTATACAGCATGTAAGCAAGTAAAATACTTGCCTGGGGATGTGTCGACAATAATACTACAGTGGTATCAGCACGATCGCGCCACGAACGCAGCACCGGCTCAGTCCTTTGGAATCCGATAATTTCACTCGATCTAGCTGCTCTTCGTACCCTCCTTTTCTTCACTGCTTCACGCTGTTCCTTGATTTGATGTGAGAGAAGATGAGACGCTGATAAAGGAAGAGAAATTTAGAGAGAGAGGAAGAGAGAATTAGAGAAATTGAGAGAGAGAGGGAATTAGAGAGAAAGAATGTGGGTGAGATGAGAGAGGGGAAATAGAATGAATGAGAATTAAGTGGTGATTAATAGGATTTTAAATGGGATTAATGGAGGAAATTAATTGGGATTAAAGAGGCATTAACTTGGTGGTTTAATAGGAATTTATAGAGGAGATTTGGGTTTGGATTTGAAGAGATTTAAAAGAAATGAGGTGGGATAATTGTAATTTTAATGAACTGGGGAGGGAAAATGGGCTCGGGCCAAGGGATAAGATTGTAGGGAAAAGAAAGGGGCCGGGCTTGGGATTTTAAGTGAATGAGAAAAGGATTAGAGGAGTGGGCCGGCTCTGGGCTGAAGGAATTGGCTGAGGGTAAAATATGAGAGAAATTATTTGATGGTTTGGGTTTTTTATTGATAAAAGAATAAATGGGGATTAAAATAAATAGAATTATAAATAGAATTATAAATAAAAATAAATAGAATTCTAGAGTAACAAAATACTGGTTTTGGTACAAAAAGGGGCTGGGTATTACAGCCCTCCTTACAAAAATTTCGCCCTCGAAATTTACAATTATTTAAGAACTAATTTACAAACAAGTGAGGGTATCTTGCACACATGTCGTCTTCTTTTTGCCACGTTGATTTTACCGATGAGTCTTTTCTCCATATCACCCGAACCAAGTTTACTTCCTTGTTCTGATGTGACTTTACCTTTCTGTTCAGGATTTCAATGGGTTGTTGCTCACAAGATAGGTCCGTCTGTACCGTGATCTCGGAGTTATCAAGAATATGACTGCGGCCACTCACATATCTTCTGAGTTGGGATATGTGGAACACATTGTGCACTCCTTCCAATGACGGGGGAAGTGCCAAGCAGTATGCCACTTCTCCGACTCATTCGAGTATTTCGAACGGTCTAATATTTCTCGGACTTAACTTACCCCGCTTTCCAAAGCGAATCACTCCACGGTTTGGAGAAATCTTCAGAAAGACATGATCTCCCGGTTGGAACTCCAAGTGTTGGCGCTTTGCATCAGCCCAGTGCTTCTGTCGATCTTGGGCTATGCACATTCGTTCCCTGATAGTGCGAACTACATCTACAGTCGCCACAATCATCTCAGGTCCAAGGAGTTCTTTATCTCCGATATTGTCCCAACTTAATGGTGAATGACACTTCCTTCCATATAGAGCTGCAACGGGTTCCATTCCAATACTTGATTGGTAGCTGTTGTTGTATGAAAACTCCACAAGTTGTAGGTGACCTTCCCACGATCCTCCGAAATCTAGCATACAAGCTCTTCGCATATCTTCAAGTATCTAAATCGTTCGCTCAGATTGACCATCTGTTTGTGGATGATAAGCTGTGCTAAAGTTCAGACTCGTTCCGAAGCCAGCTTGCAGACTCTGCTAAATTTACGATCGGAATATGGTGTCACGATCGGAGAAAATGCAAACCGGTACTCCATGTAATCTCACAATCTCCTGCATGAGTTCATGTGTATCAGAGATAGTACACATTGAAGAGTTAAATTTTACTTAGATTCAAACTTACCCCCATGTACATTTTTCTCTAGTGTCTCAGTAGATTGGCCAACTCGAAAGGGAATAAAATGAGCCGACTTTGTGAGTCGATCCACAATAACCCATACAGCATCGTTACCTTTAGTGCTGCGAGGAAGTGCAATCATGAAGTCCATGGTAATATGTTGCCACTTCCATTCTGGGATAGATAACGGTTCAAGTAAACCAGCAGTCCTGTGATGTTCAACTTTCACTTGATGACACGCCAAGTATCTGGCTATACTTCTGGCTACTTCACGCTTCATTCCGTGCCACCAGTAATGTTGATATAGATGTTTGTACGTCTTTGTACCACCAAGGTGTATTGAGTATGGGGAGCCATGAGCTTCTTTCATCAACTTCTCCCGAACAGGACCTTGTGGCACACACAATCTACTGCCATATCTCAAAGATCCGTTTTCATGAATGATGAAGTCTGTTTGAAGTCCACTTTCTACTTGTTCTCTGATCTTTTGTAACTTGGCATCACTTGCTTGAGATGCTATGATCTGGTTAACAATTGTAGACTGAACTTGTAAGTTCATCAAGCTTGAAGCGTTACATGGTATGACCACTTCTATCTCCATCTGATGCAAATCTTATTGTAGCTTCCACTGTGCGGTGAGATTCATTGATAGTGGTTGACGACTAAGTGCATCAGGTATTACATTCACTTTTCCTTGATGATATTGTAGGTCGATGTCGAAGTCCGTCATGAGTTCTAACTATCTTCTCTTTCGCATATTCAACTCTTTCTGAGTAAATGTTCAGACCATAATATTGCATTATTATATTCCCCATTCTTATTCTTTTTATAAATAAACGGGTGCTTTTGACGCATGTCTGCTACATGTTACAGGTTACAGGTTCTTGGACAGAAAACAGTGCAAACGATGTAAAGACGATGAAAATGTGGACTTTAACCAACAAACAGAGAATCTTGATCAAGCCTACGTAAGGAACAATTCACAAAGCAAGATTCAAGATATCGACTCAAAGCGAACGGTTAAAAAGCCAGTGCAAATTGTTCACTGAAGATCTGGAACAACCTAGAAGCCCAAATGGAAAAAGATATATAGAACATAGAAGCCCAAGCCACTAGAAATCGGCCCGAGAAAACTAGAAGTCCAATTCCTTCTTTTGGCCGCGGAACCGCTGCCAAACCAGGCCTTGAGCCGCGGTTCCGCGGCGGTATAGGGCAATCAAGAGATAAAAGTTTTATCAAAATGTGGCGGCGGCTTTGACTAGTCAACTTAGGGCTATTTTTGTAATTGTAGACATGCGGATCAAATGTAACCCTAGGGTTTCCTATTCTTTATAAATAGGAACTCTAATCATTGTAACTCTTTATGCCTCCTTTTAATAATAAATTCCAGAATTTTTTATGGAGTGCATCGGTGCCTCTCTTCAATGCATCTATTCAGATCTGACAACCCTGCATAAATGTTTGGTGAGATCCATCTGTAAAGTAAGTAGATTTTTTTATTTTCTTGCCCTAGATAATTTCTATTCATGCCCTAGATTAAATTTATTTTCTTGCCCTAGTATAGATTTTATTTATCTGCCCTAGTTAAAACTTTCAATTAATTGCCCTAGGTAGAATAATTAGGTTTTTAGTAATAATCAATCCGAACACCTTTCGTAATTAACTCGTTAGCACGACTAGGAAATTCATAAAATCCCTGTGGACCGACCCGTACTCACCGGCTAGCTTCATGCGACGTCGTTCTTGATTGCGGTTTAGAAATAGTTTTTGACATACAAATCAGTAAACACATACTTCAGACTTTTATGGTCTGTGTATATATCTACTTGTTCTCTAAGAAGATAATGACCCCAAATCTTGAGTGCAAATGTCACGCCCCGCTTCCCAGAGTACGCAAGATTTGGGCACGTGACATAGCCAACCATGCTACCTGTGGGTAGGAAGTATCCATCCACAGTCACATTACGGTTGTAAGGATATCAAGAACAAGATAAAACTAATCTAATACATGTCCAAATCCATAATAACAAGAATCAATAAACAATAAGTGCGGAAGCTAATGATCCAATACAATGAATAAACAGTATGTCCCGAAATGCGGGCTCACCTCTGGAAATGAAATGACATAAATAAACTAAACTCTAATGAACTCACAGCTCAGCCTGCTGGCTGAAGTACTCCTGCTCGGTCGTAGACAGTGGTACGGAATCTGGGCCATGCAAAACCCAGACGTCAGCGCGTCATGATATCAAACATATAGTATAAACATGGTAATAAGCAATGCAAGTATGAACATGAATACAGCAGCAATAAGAAATAACAAGCAGGGTAATGTGTAATGGTGACTAAACTGTCCTATCAGGTTTTCTACTCTATAGTCTTTGAAACCAATTGATGAATCGTCGATGTAACTCAATAGTATCCCGTGCGTGCCCGGGACCACGGTCATGATCCTCGGGGCTGAATCCGAGACGTGCCGCTAAGCAGTAAAAGGTAGTAGGATGGACGAGTGATGTCAGCAACAACACTCCGGAGCTGGCCAAGCCCGTAAGACTGATCAGAACAATGTATCGAACTGTTGAGTTACAAGTCGGTTTCACCTTTGATTTCCCCATACCCCCAAACTATGTATGTCAGTCAGGTATTCAGTAGTCAAGGACTAATGCCAACACAAGGTCAAGTAAAGGTAGGTCTGTCTGGATCGACAGCAGGAATGGTTAGGTTTGTCGGCATTAGGCATGAAATCGTGAGACAAGTAATGTCATGGTACAACAGGATGAGTCGGTATGTATGTATATGTCAGGTGTAGCAGGGTCAGGTCAATATGTCGTGCAATCGGGTAAGTGCTCACAACAGGTATACAATCAATAATGAATAACAGCAGGAAACCACAATATTCCATATAACCACAGTGATGTTTATATTCTCTTATTAACAGGTTCAATCATCTTTAGGGTGCAATAGCCACAAGGTAAAGCAATATCCGTAATTATAAATTAAGGAACTACATGAAATTATACTAAATATAATAATTATCTCATGAATGGTTTAACAGTTTAAGCAGATATGATTCAGTCGTTTATTTAGTTGCAATATGGGTTGATGTGGGTTGATTAATTACGAGGACTGTTGAAACGATTCCAGGTTAAGATAACAGCAATACTATGATATACATTACCATCATTAAGTTGTTTTATAGTATGAATTCAGGTGCGTGGCGAGACTAGATCTCGCACGCTAGCATGTTAGAGCAAGTATTCAATTACTTGCCTCGACGGTCTGCAAACGGGAACACGGATGCGATGTCGGCAGAAAACGCGATATGAAAGCACGGGCCACGGATCGAGTCCCAACAGAGGTCAACGGGATCACACGGACCAGGGGGCTTCGCTGGAGCGTCGGGCTCGCCAAGACGGCACGGTCGGATTCCGGCAAGACGCGACAACAAGTTAGAAACAGACAAACGATTCAATGCGATCAGCGGGGGTTTATACTGCACAAAGGAAAGATAGGAATGCTCACCGAGAGGTACCAGGGACGGCCACGACGGGCTCGACGGCGATGGGACGCCGGCGAGGCAACGGCGGCGAAGAACGGTGGCTGGAAAAATCCTAAGTTCGCTGGACGAGGGTGCTGCAGCGAGTGCGAGGGTGGTAGTCGACTCTGGTGGTCGAGGGGGGAGGGAGGTGGTCGAAGGTGGCGTCGACGAGGTCGCCGGCGCGCTTCTCCGGCGAACAACGGAGTTTTGGCGAGGGGTTAGGGCTCGTGTTGGTGTTCCGGCGAGGGGAGGAGGGCAGCGACGACGAGGTCTCGACGAGGGGGGTGAGAGGGAGTCAAGGGAGGCGTCGACGGTGAGAGGCGACGTCGACGGCGAGGTCTGCGAGGGTGGAGGCGAGGTCGGGGTTGGGTGCAGGCGCGGGTGTCGTCGGGAGAACAGGAGGAGGAAGGTGCGGCGGTCGAGGAGGCGTCGCTGGCGGCGACGGCGAGGTCGCGGTGGCGACGGCGAGGTCGCGGTGGCGATGGTGGCTGCGCGAGCACGAGGCTAGGGTTAGGGTTGGTTGGGTTTTCTCGTGAGGAAGAGGATGTGAGGGGCGGCTGCATGCAGTTGAATATATAGAGGGAGAGAGAGAGATTGGAGAGAGAAAGAGATTATTATGAGAGAGACAGAGAGAGATTGAGAGAAGAGAGAGAAAGAGATGAGGAAAGGGAGCGGGGCCCACGAGCTCAATGGGAGCTCGTGATTGGCTGGGGGAAAATATGAGAAGGATTTTAGTAGGATTTGTGAAGGATTTAACAGTTAGGAATTATTCGTATATATAAATTTAGTTTTAGATATTAAATTGAAACGGGCCCTTTTTGGCGCGAAATGAAACATTTCCAAATCGCGCCCGGGTTGCGCCCAAATATTCCAAATTCAAATTATAGGATTTTAAGCGGGTTCCAAATCTTGAAAATAGGTGTTTAATGATTAAAATGCATGCCCCCAAGTCGGACACTTGCACGCGCGCGTAGTCGCCCAAACTTGCCCGTTTAGCCAAACGGAAAGGAATCTCGACACTCGGACGCTACCACGCAACTAGTGGCGACGAGTAGGCTAACATGGACATCTTAAATTTCATTTTAGGAGTTAAAATTTGTTATGTGCCAAAATGACTTAACCGGGTAAAATTTAGCAATAAACACCAGAAAATCAGGAAAATTGGAAATGAGCAAACCACAACCTTCAAATAGTAATATAAATAGTATTATTGGGCTCGGGTGTTACAGCAAAGATAACGACTGCCAATTCCAGATCATGCGTCAGATAGTTGCGCTCATGAACCTTCAGCTGCCTTGATACATAAGCTACAACTTTACCGTGCTGATGTAGAACACATCCTAATCCCTTACCGGATGCATCGCAATGCACTACGAAACCTCCAGATTGGTCCGGTATTACGAGAATTGGTCCTTATGTCAATCATGACTTGATTTCTACGAAAACTTGTTCACATGCTTCTGACTACAGAATTCTTCATCTCTGCGTATGAGCTTGGTCAGGGGCGTTGCAATCTTCGAAAATCCTTCAATAAATCTTCGATAGTATCCTGCTAATCCCAAGAAACTTTGAATGTCCTTCGCTGTCTTTGATGTCGGCCATTCTCTTACTGCTGATATTTTAGCTGGATCTATGGAGATTCCTTCACCTGAAACGATATGTCCGAGAAATCCGACTTCTTCTAGCCAAAACTCTCACTTGTTGTACTTGGCATAGAGTTGATGCTGTCGCAAAGTCTCCAGGACAATTTGTAAATATTCAACATGCTCCTTCCAATTCTTTGAATATAGCAGGATGTCGTCGTTGAATATGACAACGAACCTGTCTGGGTACTCTCGGAAAACTTGATTCATTAGGTTCATGAATATGGCTGGTGTATTGGTCACTCCAAATGGCATCACGAGAAACTCATAATGTCCATAACGAGTCCTAAATGTCGTCTTTGGAATATCAGACTCTTTGACCTTCACCTAATGATAACCCAAACGAAGATCTAATTTTGAAAAAACGCAAGACCCACTTAGTTGATCGAACAGATCGTCGATTCGCGGCAGTGGATACTTGTTCTTAATTGTAACAACTCCAATTTAAATGTAAAGAAAATTTATTTAAAAGTTAATGTTCAAATGTAGTATTTGCAATTCTGTGTATGCTATAAGTATTTAATTACTTTTGAACAGCAAGAAAAAACTTGTAGCTCATTGGTAAAGCCTTGCACTGCTGTGACGTAGTCCCTGTGATCAAATCCCCCCAGCCACATTATCTTTTTATTGATTTTTCTTTTAATCTTATAGAATTCCAAAGGTTTACACATACACTACACGTAAAATGAAGAGTCACAGAGTAATCAAACATGTGCATCGGGGTATACCAAGCGATAGGGAAATATGGCCAAAGATCCATCACCCATCACTGGTTTTTGGCCAACGAGTTTTGCCCTACGGCCGGCACCGTCGGGCCCCTCGTATGGGATGGTCCCCAATTTCTAACTGCACACACCCATTGGCCTCCCCTCTTAACCCCGGTACTGTTTGTTTTTATTGAAAATAAACAAAGAATTAGAAAGAAGCATTAAACCAAATTTTAAATGCATTTTTAGTTCTCAAATTCAACACCCTAAACCCTAATTTTCCCTATAAATACCACCCTCCATTTTACACCTCCTCACTCAGAATTTCCCTGCCAAAACTCTCTAAAAATTCTCAAGTCCAAAGTTGTGCAAGTGGAGTTAATAAGAGGCGAAATTCCGGCGACGTTCCAAGAAGAATCCGGCAACGAAACGACGCCTCGACGGTTCCTAAAGTTTCCTCCTCCTCCCCTCTATCTTAATAGCTTGTAGGTCCCCTTTTCCTTTCTCTTTTTCTATACTAAAAACTTCTCAAACTCGTCGGAAGCGAAGTTATTCCGACTTTCGATTTGTTTTTCTTTAAAAACTCCCTTTTTTCTTAAACAATAAAATACCATATTCTCTCATAATGTTTAACAAACATAAATAAATACATTATCACAAGTTTCATCTCAAAATAATTCATGTTGCAATTTTTATTGCACCTTTACAGTAAAATACCATCATGCTACATACAACTTGTAAATATTCAATTTAACCGTATTACCTTTAGATAACTCACGAGGTAATGACCTACCTCATCACAACATATATTTTTTACATAGCACGATAAATTTTGGGATTCTAGATTATGGGAATATACGCTTTTACGAATAAATACCTTAAACAATTAAAAACTGTTTTCTTTAAAAAGGGCGTTAATTAAATTCCTTGCAATTGTGACTCTACAACCCATTTTGGGGAACCCCGATCGGGATGGTGCGAGTTATCGCACATTCTCGGGCCTAGTAGAGCGAGATGCAGACCTCCACTAGGAGCATTCGATCTCGGTAGAATTTTTAATGCAATTTTTAAGAAAATGAGATTTCTACAAAATAAATAAAATTTATTTTTATTAAATATATATATTTATAACTATCATCAAAATATCTATTTTAAAATATATTATAAATATTCCATATTTTCTAAATCAAAGGGATCACAATTTCATGAAAATACCATTACAATTCAATACAATATCAATATTACACTAAAATACCATATACAATGAAAGCTAAGTTTTACTCACTAGAAAATTTCACTTTTATAAAATATACATCTATGAAAACCCTAAAGAGGATAATTAAATACTTGAGGTGTATTTTGAAATTATATCAAAACTATTTTTACATAAAACCGTCTCATGTTATACTAAATTACAATAAGGACCCTAGTAAATATAGGTTTAAGCGGGACCAGTTCTCTTGAGCCTCGGGGAGTCGGAGAATGTGGGTGCTTGCCTATCTAAGGTATACAATCTAACAACGATGTTATCATACGGTAATTGTCTTGGAAAAAGACACAAATCCTGCCGTACATGTGCAGCAGTTACCGATAACTCCAAAACAATCAGGACTTCAATTTTGTTTAAAAGTCTGGCTCAGTTCGAGTCATGGTCAAATCTGAATTAATCTGACTTGAATATGATTCAAGTAAAAACTACAATACAACAGGAATCTGTCTATACCAGAATTCAATCTATATCAATATGTCACGACCGAACCGAACCATGGATATACTCCGTTTACATGTCTATCCATTATATCCATTCCATTTACCCGATATCATGGTTTCGGCAAGTCGTAAAATCTATATAAAAAAACAATAAAATCAATACAAAAGACATTACGGGGTTTTAAAGGGGTAGACTGGTACGGAATGTGTTATAAGTGGCACGAGATGGTCACTTTAATACACCTAACCTGAATATCCATTGTCGTTGTACCATAGCTGAACGGTTCTTTGTGCTCCGTATACCTTAGTCTCCGAATAGTGGAACTCCTCTCGTATACACTGGCATATTCTGTACCAAGCTATAAACATCTACGTTGACATAACAATCAAACATTACTAGTTATACTCTCTTTCTGCCTTTTATATCTCTACCCATCTTTGGGACTTACAGAGCGATTGTTCGCTGACGACATTCCTTATCTTCTTTCTTTGGAAAGTTGTCAGGTGGATCGGACTCACTGTAGATCGAGCCCAGTACTGAGGACTTGGAGCAGTTAGCCTTTGACCCCGAGCTTTAGATACTTGTATATACTTTTCATTTCAGTTCATGCCATTGTTTAGGCATTGCTTTCTATTCATGTATTTACATTTCCAGTTGTACTTGTAAAGAATTGTTAAATAAATAAAAGTTGCTGTTAATTTATATTCTTGTCTCTTGTGTTCATTTTACTTTATATTTCTTAGATACGCTTAGCGTGTTTACTTCTGAGTAAATACGTCGGGTGACCCGTCGCGTCTCCTTGCCCGTACACTGGAAAGCGGGGCGTGACATTTATCGTGACTTCATTCAAAGCTCTATAATCATTGCACATTCTGTATGAACCTTCCTTCTTCTTCAAAAGTAAAACTGGAGATCTCCAACTTGAAGTACTGGGGCGAATCCATCCTTTCTGCAGAAGTTCGTCCAGATGAGTACGGACCTCCTTCAAACCTTCAGGGCTTAACCGATATGGTGCTTTGATCACCGGTTGTGCACCAGGTACCAAATCAATTACGAATTCAAGAGCTCGATCGGGAGGCAAACCTGATATGTCTTCATGAAATATATCGTCGAACTCTCGAACTACCTCTGGTTTGTCTTCTCCTTCCTGTAGGGTTGCAATCACTGCTTTCTTCGATTTTGCTTTGTATGTGTTGGTCTCCAGGGTACGGTCTCCACTTTTGAAATAAAAGACCGGATGATCTGGAATCTCTAACACTACCCTCCTTTGACGACAGTCGATGGTAGCGTAGAAAGTTCCTAGCCAATCCATACCCAAAACTACATCGAAGTTTGGTATGTCCAGCATCTTGAAGTCAGCATAGAATTCTCTGCTGCAGACGACCACTTGACACATGTCGTATCCTATTGTTGCCTTTAGAACGCCATTCCCTGAACTGACATTCCAGTTGGATACGAGCGATTTGACTGGAATCGCATGAGTTCGGACGAACCGCTGCGACATAAAGCAATGAGATGCTCCAGTATCGAAGAGTTGTGCAGGATGTAAGGCTACTATGATCGTACCTAAGTAATGTGGGATATGTTTTACGTATAGGAAAAGATATATGGATGTAAACAAGTATTGAACAGATTTGAAAGATGGGAAGTTACCAGTGATGACTTAGCCAGTGGATTCAGCTTCTTCCACAGTCATTGTGAAAGCCTGTCGCCTCGGTACATTTCTCCTTGCTGGAGGAGCATTCCTATGTCCGTTCCTCTGTCCTTGAGGTAGGTTCCTTTGCGCTTGATGGAAGTGATGAGGAGGAGGTGCAGTAGGTTCACGAGGAGGTACAGCTGTGAGAGCAAGACGTAGTGCAGGTGCCTGAATAGTAGGCCACTGTGGATAGGTGATTACTGGTCTGGGTGCCTGATATTGATTGGGTCTTTGAGGACAAGACCCAATATCATGTTTGGATGAGCCACAGACTAAGAAGAAGAGATTAGCACGCCTACAATCCTTCGCCAAGTGTCCATTCCCTTTGCAATAAAAGCAGAAATCTAGACTGGGCCAGTTATTTGGTACTCCCGGTCTCCTGGGCATAAAAGGTGGCCTTGAAGAGGCTTGTCCTGCCATCTGAGTGGAAGGGCGCTTCACACCCGCAAAGTGAGGTCTGCCCTTCTTCTTCACTACTGCTTCTTCACTACTGTCTCATATCGACGGACAGCTTTCAGAGCTAAGTCATGGGTTGGGAAATCCCCTATAGCTAGAGTAGCTTGGATCTCCGGGTCCAACCCTTGCTGAAATCATCTGGCCCTGATCTCAGCAGTCGGAATGAGGTGTGCCGAGAATCTGTTACGATCTTGTGTTAGCTGTGCAGTATGTGATAGAAATCGAATATTAAGACATATCTTACCTGCTCAACATGGTTAACTCGGCATCATACTCTTCCACTGATTTGATCCACATAGAGACTTGTTGTAAATGGATGAATTGCTGCTCCATGTCGAATCGGGCAGTCTCTGGAAAATACTTCGCGTCAAACATGTCGTGAAAAGTCTTCCATTCGATCGGCTGGGCAAGACGGCTTTTTTCCGCCTTCCACCATACTCGGACATTATCAGTAAGTTGCAGCTTCGAAACCCTTACCCAAGCAATGTCTGACACTTGTGCTGCTGCCAGATCGTCCTCAATTGATTAAGCCCATTCTTTAGCTTCCGAAGGGCTCTCTTTTCCAAAAAATTGCTTCGGATGCAGTGCCTGGAATTGTTTCACTCCAGGTACTTCCGCTTCTGGGCGGTTCATTAGTATGGCAGTATGTTGCTGATGTCCTTCCAGGAGGCCCTTAATTGCATCGAGTAGTACGGTCTGTTCGTTGATCGGAGATACAACGGTAGGTGTAAGTGGAAGAGGTGGTGGTGTGGTATTGTCGATCACGTTGGTGCTAGTATTGTTCGGGGAATCCATAACCTTGAAAGAAAAATAGGGTTAGGATAGATTCAAGGAAAATATAAATAATGTTTAGTTGTTGTGTCTTCTAATTCTTGTGTTATATTTCTTAAGTTTCCATGCAGAACTAACCCTGCATGGTAGGGTTCCATGCAGAACCGACCTGCATGGGCCGCCAACAAAACCTGTCACGTCCCGCTTCCCAGACTACGGTAAGGAGACGTGATGAGTCACACGACGTATTTACTTAGAAGTAAACACGCTAAGGGTATATAAGCAATATAATGTAAATGTACACAAGAAAGACATGATATATAAATGAACAGAAACTTTTATTATTAAACATTCTTTACAATACAATGCTGGAAAGAAAATACAAGACTGGAAAGCAATGCCTAAACAATGGCATAAAATTGAAAATAAAAGTATCTACAAGTGTCTAGAGCTTTGGGTCGTCGACGAACTGCTCCAAGTCTTCTGAGCTGGGCTCGATCTCCAGAGAGTTGGGTCCTCCTGACAACATTCCAAAGAAAGAATAGAAAAGGAATGTCATCAGCGAACAATCGCTCGGTAAGTCCCAAAGAGAGATGGAAATAGACTGAACAGGTAAAGTGAATATATCGGGTATAATGTATGATTATTATGTTAACGCGGTTATTTGTAGCTTGGTACAGAATATGCCAGTGTATACAAGAGGAGTCCAGCTTACCTCGTGGACTATGGTATAAGGAGTACAAGGCCCCTTCAAAACCTACGGGACAATGGCAACGGATATTCAGGTTAGGTGTATTAAAGTGACCGTTTCATGCCACTTTAAACATATTCCGTACCAATCTACCCCTTTAAAACCCCGTAATGTATTAATGTATTGTTTTGTAGTGATTTGTAAATATAATACTTGCCGAAACCATGAATCAATTTTTCATGTAAACAGATAAGGATATAAACGGATAATCATGTAGAAAAGTCAAATGTATATCCATGGATCGGTCAAATAAAGTCATGTTGATATAGATTGTATTCTGGTATAAAAGGATTCATTTTGCATTGGAGTTATATTGAGTTGTATACATGGATGGATTGATTTCAGATTAGACCGAGACTCCGACTGAGTCAGACACTTAAACAGAATTGAAGTCCTGAATTAGTTTTGGAGTTATCAGGAACTGCTGCACATGGACGGCAGGATTTGTGACTTTTTCCAAGCCAATTACCATTGATAACCCCGTTTTAGTTGTCTACCTTAAATATGCAAGCACTCACATTCTCTGGCTCCCTTAGGCTCAAGAGAATTGATCCCGCTTAAACCTATATTTACTAGTGTCCTTATTGTAAATTAATATAATTTGAAGGGGTTTTATGAAAAATGGTTTTGATATATTTTCAAAATAAACCTCAAGTATTTAATTATCGTCTTTAGGGTTTTCATAGATGTAATTTTAAAAGTGATGAGATAGTCTAGTGGATATAAACCTAACTTTAATAGTATAGGGTATTTTCATGTAATTTGACTTTTATTGATTCTTAATGGTATTTTCATGAACTTTTGTAATTCTTTTCTTTTGATTTAGAAAACATGGAATTATTAAATATATTTAAAATAGATATTTTGATAATATATATATATATATTAAAAATAGAATTTATTTATTAAATAGAAATCACATTTTCTAAAAATTTTAATATAAATTCCATCGAGATCGTATGCTCTGTGAGGAAGTTGTGATGTCTTTCTTATACATTTCTTTTAAGATTAAAGAAAGAAAGCTAAAATACATATATATAGTATACCCATACATCAAAACATCAAAGTTGCGATGACACTCGAGAGATGTTTATTTTCTACACACACGGTGCACGTGCGAATGCGTCGTAGATATTTTCTTAGTTGATGCAATCATATCATGAGGACTAAATTAAGCTATTATATATATGCATATGTATTTTTCTAATCTAATATATTTCAGAGAGAGGGGGACAGTACCGATTTGGTAGAGAAATCAGGTAGCAGGACCCTGAAGAAATGGAGTCCATAGCATTGCTCATCATCAACATCCATGATCCCTTTGAAGAAATATTATCAAAAGGGGAGAATAAATACTACAAGCATTGAGAATTATTATATAAATGGGCTGAAAGATGTTTCATCTTCTTGCAAGCAGGAACAATGTATACCAACTTTTATTTTTTTGGATTTCAAATTCGTCAATGAGATCGGATCCTGACCTTTCAACTCCCCCTTATTGATAATTCCTATATATATGTGGTTTATAGGAAGGAAATTTTTTTTACTAAAGGCAGTAATATCGAATACTAGTTTATTAATTACCGTGCCGCATGCATACAATGCAAGAGACAAGGATGAAATTCACATCATCTCGATATTAATTATCGATTCTTAATCTTGTCAGGAGGTATCAAGAATAACCCGTGACCCGTGGGTCTACCCGTATCACGGGTCAAACATTTACAACACGTTTAAAAATTATTCGTACCTAGTTCTTCCGTTTTAAAATATCATTGGGTCAACTAGGCTCGCGGGTTCATGGGGTTTACACGTTTTTTGACCTGTCCGTAGGTTCGTGGGTTTTATCCGACCCGCATTGAAAATAAGAAAATCAACTGACTTATCATATTGTTTTTCTACTCACTTTCAATAAACTTTTCATGTTAAAATCACATCATGAATATTAAACCGTTGTTAGAATGTACATTCAAATGCAATTTTCATTTTTAGTTAGCGTTTTTTTCACTCGTAGCTCTCTAAAACATAGCAAATTTCTTTCTAACCTTTCAAAACTTGGTATTTACTTTTTAACCCCCCTCCACGGCACCTCGACAGATCCTTCCACGGGCGAGCTTGTAACATTTCAGAAAATATAAAATATTATTTTTGGAATTTAATATTAAAATAATATATTTCCCGAAAACTGCCCGATTTGCGAAATTGGGGTTTTCGAAAAAGGGTATAAATATATACCAATAATTGTGAAATAAATGGAAATTAAAATGATTTATTCATTTTTAGAATATATTTAAAGGATTTGGCATTTTTAAAATTTATTATATGCAGTTGGGATAAAAACCCGATTAGTGCACTGCTAATCGCGATTAAGCCAAATCCGTGTTTCTACAGTGTTCCGTGGCTAGTGCACCATGTCATGTTATATTTTGATTACATGTTGTGTTCTTGTGTTATTTTTGGGTATTATGTGATTTGGTTTTTAAATAAAAGAAAATGAAAAGGATAAAAGGGTAATTAATTGTGAGAAAGAGTTAGAATAAAAGAGGAGAGAGTGGGGGGCTGCCATATCCTCACCCCATTGTATTTCTTCATCTCCTTCTCCTTCCCCATCTCCCTCCACCTTCACCCCCTAGATCCATCTCCAAAGCTTCCTCAAAACCCTAAACCCCTTTCACTAAAGTTGATCCCATCTTCACCCTCTACACTTTGGACCCATCAATGTTGGATTTTGAGGACCTTGGGGAGCTAGGGTTTTGCTTGGCTACATTCATGAGGTATAATCCATTTCCCTTAGTTTAGTTTCAAGTGTTCCTAGCATTCTAGGTTAGTTTAGATGTTGTTTGCGAATGGGTTTGTGAACTTAGGAATTCAAGAGAAGGGTTTGAGTGTTGTTTGGAATTGGTGATGAGTAGTGGCTGCTAACAAGACTTGAGTGGTGTTTATTTGACCTGGAGTAGAGAATATAACCCAAACATGACTTAGAACTTTCCGACATCGGTTAAATTGACAGTTTGAGGTAGTATTATGGAATCTGGAGTAACCCGGGGGCACTAAAAATAATTTAGCAAAGACAGGGAGGTAAGCAGGTGATTGTAAGTGTACCAATGAAACCCTAGCCCCAAACCCCAAACCCAAGCCGTAGATTTATTCTTCCTGGACGCAATTTGCGGCCAGGGTGGGGTGGAACCCCTTCGTGTTTGGTCCATGTCTTGTTCTCCAGTATACTAGACCCTGTATATGTGCAACTTTGGCCAGTTTGACCTGAGTCAAAATCTGGGGGCACATTAGTGTGATTTTATGGATATTTTTCCGTATTTCGAATGATTAGTTTTGATATTTGGATTTATTTTTGGTTGTTGAATGTTTGTACATCAACGACTAGGGGTAATTTGTTGGTTTTGCATACGTGGGCTATAGGTTCTAACCTATAGGCGATCCGTGTGCCGTTTTGGTTTCCGGACTTGATGTTAATAGCGATTGCGATTGTTTATTATTGTAGGTACCCTCACGTCGATTCCGAGATGACGGAGCATGGCGTCATCGATTTCGGCAATCGAGGAGCAAGGTGAGTAAATCTATATCTACAGGGGAAGTCGGGTGGATGGCGTATAGCACCCCCGCAAAGTTTTGGTGGAAACCGATTTGTAGTATATGGTTAAGAAAACCTAGATTAGGAAACTAGGGTTAGAGTTAAATGATTGTTAGTGAAACCCTATTATAAACTAAAGGATAGTTAGAAGTGTTTTGATACGACTAGTATGTGGTGACGGAATTTGAGGATGACGTTTGACGATATTGTCGTTTAGGGTACTATAGGACTAGATAGCCGACGTATTTGTGTCATCCGAACCATACCTATTTCCAAATTGAAGAATCGTATGCATCTTTTAAACAGATACCTTGAAGGACGTTACGGATTTTCAAATGATATCTTTTCTTTAAAAACATCGTAGCCCCTACTTTCAAAACTACAATTCGCACCTTTCAAAAACTGTTTGTATGGTTCGGATGTGTATGTTAGATTAGATACGTATGCTAATAGTAAAGGTAGAATGGATTTGTAAAATTGACTTGATGTGGGATATAAATGCGATGAAAAGAATATATGACATGATATGATGATTTGATGATATGTTGGTATACGGATGCGAGTCGATTGAGATGATTGATACCCTGCCGGTCACCTGATATGAGATTGTTGCGGATGTGACCTGGGACATAGGTATATAGATATATTTATGCATGTTGTGAATCGTGTGTGATATGTCGTACGAGACGTTAGGTCCATACCCCTCATTGTCGCATAGGTTGATAGGATCCCTGATAGCTTAAATGCCGTCGTACGATGATTTTCCATACGTGATGAGTTTGACTTGAGGTTTGATCCATACCCTTGACTAGAGGTTGCCGTATGATGGATTATAACGTACGCGATGTTGTTAGGCTGGATGTCGATTGATAGATTCACCTACTCGGTCTTGTAGACACGTATACCTTAGCTCGTAGCTGATGATTTACCTTATGCTGCCTTCATGTTATTCGCATTGCATTACTTATACCTGTGCTAGTGCACCTCACCATTATCGATGATGCGTATGTTACACTTACAAAGATTTGTCGGTTCACTCACTTCATCATCGATAATTTTCATGTCACTACACAGTAGGATTGCTGCATCATGATATGACTCCTTGCATGCTATACTTGCGTACACACATGTTGTACACCATACTTGCGTACATACATATTGTACACCATACTTGCGTACATACATCTTGTACATCCATACTTGCCTACATACATATTGTACACCCATACTTTCGGACATACACATTTGTACGTCCATACTTGCGTACATATACATATGCACCTCTATACGATATTGCATTCGATTTTGGAAATTTGGGGAACCACATGATATATTTTAAAACTGAATTCATTTAAAAGAGTGGGTTTCCCTCGATATGTGCATATTACTGCTCTGTGTTGCATGATATACGGATATGCTTACATTTCTGTTATATGTCGCATACATCATGCTTTACGCTTATACACATTGAGATATGTTGTTTTCATGAGATTTCTGGATTTGAGAACCGCGGTCATTTTAAAAAGAAAGTATGTATTGTTTTAAAAACCCGGTTTCTCTTGATATGATATTTCAGTGCATCCACCATGCGTTTTCTCGGTTCTGAGATGTGTGATATGTGAAACCTAATTCGAGGAGCGGTAGGCACCGTCTGCGGGTATATGGTGGACCAGGTGAGGTACCCCGGGGCAAGAAGACTCGTATTATTAGACGGTGAGCCTGGCAGGGGAGCACTATCCATCGGTGATAGTATTTGGGCTCGGTAGATATCCGGAGGATACCTACCGGAGTCGAGAGATGGGCCGATCCGGACTGACGGAGCCCGAGATATGAAAATTTACGTGTCGATGTTGGACATGGGTTTCATGATGTTTCGAGTGTCGATGTTGGACACTCAGGTTCCATGATTTTGATGTGTCGCGAGGGGCACCCGTTGATTTATATCCTCATACTTTCATGCATATGCTTTTATGATATTTACATGCATGATAATGTTATGTCAGTGGTTGACACGTGGACGAGATCCACACGCATACATACATTGATCATATGGGTGGACGAGATCCACATGCATACATACATCGATCATATGGTTGGACGAGATCCACATGCATACATACATTAATTATATTGTTGGATGATATCCACATGCTGTTAGGCATTTATTTATAGTGTTGGCACATATACAGACCCGATCACTCTAGATATCATAGTATTACCTTTATGATATAGTTGACCTAGGAGTCGTCGTTTATTCGATTTCTACTTGTCGATTTTTTTCTACTCAAGGGTTATCAACTCACCCCCGTTGTGCCACAGTTCTTGCAGGTTGACCGCACGGATCAGTAGCGGCATCTCTAGCATATAGCTTCATTTGGGTGTTTTGCATTGGTAGGTGGGGCATTTGTATCATACTCACTCTTGTATTTATATTTCGTATTGTATCTTGTCAACTCCATCAATCAAATTTAGTAATTGTATAAGTAATGAGACTTAGCAAGACTTGTAGTTGCGAGACTTGAGCGATGGGTTTTATGTTCGCATTTTGGGTTGAAGTCTTGCTTATTTCTTTATCTTTGTGGTGATCTTCGCCGTTGGGCGTCGTATACTTATATATACGTCTTGCGTGGTTGTGATCCGCCGGTTGGCAAAGAGCTAGCCCCTGCTTGGGGATGCCATTATTCTTGTTATGTATTTGTGGTTTTGGATCAAAATATACAAAGGAGGTGCTGCCCAAATTTTTAAAAGACGAAACACGTTTTCAAACTAGTAAATTTCACTTGCATTTTTATGTTCCTTTTCTATGCATTAAGAAAACTTAATTTCATTATACCGTTATTTCAAAAATTCACCTCCTGTATTTTCTAAAAAAGGTTTAGATTTCTGGGTTTCAGCTTACTTGAATTACGTTACGCCTCTAGACATTGCGTGATTTAAATGATGGTCACGAGCTAATATTTCGGGTCATGACAGAGCTTCGATTCCCCGACACCGCTACCCAGGAGTATTGTGTAAGTGTTAATATTTATTCTAACAGTTTTGAAATTTTTGTTTTTGAAAAGTTGAAATTTAAATGATATACTTATATTTTAATGGTTAATGTGGGTGTAGGAGCGGGTGGTGGAGCAGGCGGAGGCATCGGGGATCGATTTTACTGGACAGAACGATCCGATGCTGCTAACCCTAGTTCTAGACGCCGCACACGGAGGGCACCACGGAGGTTGGGAGAGAGGCCGGGGACTGGGTCCTAGAAGGGCCCATATAAGGTTGGACTCTACTCTGGCGGTTACTTCCCTTACCCCCCGTAAGCGACGTCTAGAGCAAGATATTGCCATCTTGAAGACCACCATCCAGGAGTTGAAGGAGATGATAGTATGTATACTACTTAATAGTAAAATATTATATCATATTATAGACAGTAACATATCCAATATTAGTAGCCTGAGCTTATTTGGTTGTAGACTTAACTTTGATTAATCTTAGATTGGGATTTCGCAATAACCTGATAATGAAACTAATTCGACCAATACACAGTTCTTACTCGTTTATTACACACAAAATTGAACAGATGCGACAGGGTACTTCGGTTGCGGATCCACATGCATCTCCTTCGGTTGCGGCTCCGCAAGCCACTACCTCGGCTGTGGTTGCGCAGACCACTCCTGTAGCTCCACAGCCTGCTCAGACTTATGCACAGTCCGCTCCTTCATTGGTCGGGTTTTTGACGACTCAGGGCTACACCGAGGAGCAGATGCGCCAGATTACATCAATTATCAGAGGTGGAGGAGCTGGACCGAGCTAAGGTAGCTTTATTTATATTTTTGAGAATGTATATACTTATCTGATACATATTGTATAAATTTTGGACGATAATGATTGGTAGTTGTTTATGAACAATGATTTATCCTAATATCGTATTCTGTGTGTCTATTTCTATTATATATTATGCGTGACATGGTTGATTATGAATATTTCTGTATTATGTCTATTTCTATTATATTTATCCTGATATCGTATGATGTATATATTATTGTGCACAGGGCGGGTTAAAAACAGGAAGCCCTTTTTTTAAAAAAAAACTGATATTATGTCCCTACGGATTAAGCCGTAGGGCCATCAGTTGCACCTACGGATTAATCCGTAGGTCCAATTTTTGCCCCTACATATTTATCCGTAGGGACAAAATATCAGAATAACTGATATTTTGCCTCTATGGACTCAGCAACAGGAGTTACACACTTGCCCCTACAGATACACCCGTAGAGGCTTATATGTAGACCTACGGCTAACTCCGTAGGGGCTGGAAGATGCCCCTACGGATAGCACCGGAGAGGCAAGTATTTTATTTTATAAACTACTAAATTAAATAAATATTTTGTCCATACGGAATACACCGTAGGTACACAGTCCCCTACGCATGAATCCGTAAAGGAAACTTTTACTCCGTAGGGGCATGTTCAGGGCGAAGACTTGCACCTGCGGCGATTGCACCTACGGAGAATTTTCTAGCCCCTACGAAGATATCTGTAGGGGCGGTGCTTTGTCCCTACGAATAAAGCCGTAGGGGCAACCCCTTATTGCAGTAGTGATTAGGGATGGGGGGCCCGGCGGCGGCCCAGAGCCCAATCTCGCCGGCCATCTTGGTGAGATGGGGTGTGGGATTGCTGTCACGTGTTGGGGTATGTTTAACAATTTTCACTTGTTTGATTTATGAGACTTTTCATTTTACGTGTGTTGCACGTGTCAACTTTTGGGCTTCCAAAAAGTTTAAAAGAAAAATCTGCAAAAATAATATGTGGTTGGGGGGATTTGAACACAGGGGCTACGTTACAGCAGTGCAAGGCTTTACCAATGAGCTACAAGTACTTTCTTGCTGTTTAAAAAACAAATCAAATT
The DNA here is from genome assembly GCA_030015575.1 of Agapanthus africanus. Lineage (NCBI taxonomy): Eukaryota > Viridiplantae > Streptophyta > Magnoliopsida > Asparagales > Amaryllidaceae > Agapanthus > Agapanthus africanus. The sequence continues at coordinate 13,357,454 of JASDDO010000014.1, forward strand.
TATAACTTGTGCTTGGAATTTACAAATAATCCATTTGTACATTAACTTTAAAAATTTTCTGTACATTAAAATAGAGTCGTTACAGCGATGGACCCAAACGCCCCAGGTCTGGGGGCATGATTGTACACACGATTTAAATGGGTTCTGGAAAAGAAGAAAGCCGTGCTTCCGTGGCTCATCGACCGCAAACTCGGTCGTTGAAAGAAGCTCAGGAGCAACGACAAAAGCTCCAAGAAATGTTGACCATGATGGCGGCACTCACCGGACAGAAAGAAAGTTCGGATCTAACAACTGAACAGCGTCAAGAGTAGGAGACCGATACAGAGTTCCTGCGAAGGGTGCTTGAAAGAAAAGACAAAGAAGCTGCTGAGCAAGCCGCCAACATGAAGCAGATGGCGCTCTTGTTCCAGGATATGGTTGAAATGTTGATCCAGGCAGAACCTCCAGCCGAGGATCCGCCGATAGTTATCGAGGATGACAGAGGGCAAACTTCAAACCCCCTTCCGGCTCTATCAGTGGCCAGGGAGGAAACGATCTTCAAGGCTGCTCTTAATGATTACATCACTCAACAAATACGAGCTCATCAAGCAAATGAATCGACTAGCCAAATCGTCAGAACTGGGAGACCGTATACAGGCTGGTATGACCAAATCAAGTACCCACCGGGATATACGATCCCTAAATTCCATGTGTACAAGGGGACAGGAAACCCACACCAACACATCACGCAGTTTTGAGCTCTGTGCGGTAACATTGGAGGAGACGACAAACCGCTGCTTCGCCAGTTCGTAGGTAGCCTGTCAGAGACGGCCTTTGAATAGTGTTCAGAGCTCCCAAATGACTCTGTAAGAACATTCACAAAAATGGAACTGCTGTTCACACAGTGGTTCGCCAGCGCAAGCGAGCGCACCCCGATCATGGCATTAATCAATACCAGGGTAAACCCAGGAGAAACCTGGGTCCAATACGCGATCCGGAAGCCAAACCTGTGGTCAAAGTGCGTACAATGCATCGAAGAATCCCCTACCATGGGCATGTTCATCGGGACCCTAGATCCGCAGACGACTGTGTCCCAGTTCATGACGTTCTTCAAGCCGACGAACTTCGAGGCTCTGATTGATAAACTGGCTCAAATGGACCAGATGGGCCACGGGTCTTCCTCTTCAAGTAAGGACCCTCGAAACGCCAAAGGTAAAGGGAAAGCGGCCTTCGTCGCCAACACTCAACAACAACCGAGCGACCCAAATCCGGCGGTTCGCCAAAACAATGAACATCCATGCCTATCCCTCGAAGAAAGGATAGGGCGTGCATACTCATTTCCCCGCGATAAGACGAGGAGACTATTTGAGTTGGCAATGCATAACAAACTCATCACATTGCCAGACGCATAGCGTCCACCGCAACTCGGCGACGTCAACAACCCTAACTACTGCTCCTATCACAGAATGGTGAGCCACCCAATTGAGAATTGCTGCATCTTCAAGAACTGGGTCGAGGACCAGTACCAACAGGGGAAATTCATGCTTTCTGAGAACTGGAGGGTGAACTCGCCATAGAAGCACATTCCCAAAAAGGTGGATGCACCGGGGGCATCATGCTCGCTCGTGGAAGAAATTCCATGGGAAGTCGTTCTTTCAGCTAAAACCAAAATAATGCTGAAAGATCTCCAGGAATGTCTGGCAGTCAGATGGAGAAGCCCACTTGAACTAGAAATTATGTAAGAGATGCTGAAACCGCGTCCCGTACCGAAAAATGTCGACAAAGGGCAAAATCCCCAAGTCGAGCCTTCAAAGTCTTCGAAGAAAAAGAAGAAGACCAAGAAGCATGTGCATGTTGGGGTCAAAAATTACACCCAATTGACCAAGTCAAAACCAAGGTCAACCCCAAGTCAAGTGGGCCCGAGCCCAAGACCAAGCATGGAAGGGGCCGGCTCCATGCCAAAAAGGAGGCAATAAATTAGTCTAAATGTAATTTTTAGAAATAAATATATTTAAAGTAGGCAGAAAGCAAGAATTCTGTAAACCCCGTGGCTTATGTGCAAAGAAGAAATAAGCACATAAGGCATCGGGCGGCACAAGTACCATTTGGCAAAGCCCAAGGGGCTATATGAAAAGTGTGCAGCCTATAAAGGCAATATGATCAAAAAATCAATGATAACTTTTTCTCTCTCTCAAAAATTAGGGTTCTATGCCTCCTTCTCCTTCCTCAAGGTTTTAAACCTTCTCCCCCTTTTTGAATTAAATCAAGAGTTTCACTCTTTCTTTTCCAAAAATAAACAGTTTTCACCATCAAACCCTTGAAGGGGAACTCAGATCTTCCATCAGATCTCAAAAATGGGAGATTTTTAAATCCCACCCCCCTTTTTCTCCAAGATACGGCCAACAGAAGAGGAGGAAGAAGGAGACTCATCTCCAAAAATCCCATCTTGGAAAGATCCAAGGCCTAAAAGGAGATCCAGGGCGAAAGGGGAGAAGAAAGGGGTCCCCTTTGATCATCCCCAAAGATTTCTAAGAATTAAACTCCATTCACGATCTGTTGGAGTTTAACTTTATAAATCAAACCCTTTTTTTATAGGAGTTCAACTCCATTCAACATCTATCGGAGTTTAACTCTGCAAATAAAAACCCTCTTTTGGAGTTTAACTCCTATTTTCGGGGCTAAAAGCCCCTTCTTTCCGTCGGTGCCCAAGTGCCCAGCGCCCACGTGCCGGGTGCCAGCGCCCAACGCCCACGTGACGAGCGCGTGAGTCACCGGCGCACAAGCGCCTAGCACCCACGTGCCAGATGCGTGAGGCGCCAGCGCCCACGTGCCAGGAGCATGAGGCACCGGCGCCCACGTGCCGGGCGCATGAGACGCCGGCGCCCAAGCGCCCAGCACCCACGTGTCGGGCGCGTGAGACGCCGGTGCCCCAGCTACTAGCTCCATAATGTCTTTAATACACTCATCACCCTACTTATTCCCATGCACTCAACACTAAATTCTAATGGGGCGCTGCCCCGCACCCCGCAAGAAGGTTGCTAGCCCCCTTGACCCCTAGCCCGCTATCCGGATAGCAGGACCCCCCATAAAACTCTGCGAGGCCCCCGATATATCCAAAACCCCTCAAGACACACATACGCATACTGCACATTGAGTTCGCATGACCAGTTTGACCCGTCAATCGGAGGTTCCCTCATTCCAAAGGCGAGGGGTAATTAACAACAGCTTAGTCCACGGCTGCGGGAGATTCGGATCCCCACCATCAATAAACCCCCGCCTACCCTAGGCAGGGGGAATCTGTAATGCGCCTGACAAGCACACGCGTATTCCCATCTCAATGCGGTGACGAAAAATACCCTACAGTGAAGCCTGCCAAGTATGACGACAAACACACAGACCTAAAAAGGTACATTGACGCGCTGGAGGAGTACAACCAGAAGGCGTGGATACCAGTCACCCTTGAAGAGTTCCTCAAATATATTCTTGAGAATGAAGAGAGTGACAACGATGAGGAAAATGGCTCATCAGAAACCAAAGACTGTGTAGCAAGTTGCCACATGATTTCCCATTCGTCGTTAAATGACGAAAAAGCTCCCTTAGAATCAGAAAACAACGCAGAGGAACTGGGGGCAGGATCGGCGTCAAAATCCTCGGAACTTCCAGAAGAAGACCCGGTCGACATGCTGTTAAACGAAGCCTTTCGGAAAAGCAAAGCCGACCGAGAACGCAAAACAGCCATATACGAAAAGGCTAAGCGTCAACGTCAGTGTAAAGAAGCTGTGGTGAGGATGAGACGTAAAGTATTCCAACCAAACCGAAGCACACCTACCACAAATAAGAGCAGGATTAAGGCAGAGAAGCGGTTTGCCAAAGCCCTGTCAGTGGGAATGAAGCCGCCGCCTCTGGTAGGAAACGCTCCCGGGGTCATACGTCTTGACGGAGAGGATTCATATCCAAAATACTGCCTATATCATCGGAGGATTACCCACCCCACCGAAGAATGCAGTGCCTTCAAGAAGTGGTGGTAAGGATATGTTTTCCATTAAGAACACTTCAAGAGGATGAAGCGCGAAGCTCGTCGATTGCAAAAAATTGCGGCAAGTGCGCGTGGGAAAATGACTGGCAACTGTCATATGGTTGATACCAGTTCGGAAGGGGATAAACCCCAGATTCTTACCTTCAGGAGCAACTCTGAGGACGAAATGACCCTCAGCCCTCTCTTCAAAGTCTCCACCTCCGGAAAAGAAGAGGGGGAGAAGAACTGTGGGTACATTCAGCTGCATAACCGCACGCTGCCTGAAAAGAACCTCGGACCTACAAACAAAGGTTCGAGCCAAAGAGACAAAGGGAAAGAAAAAATCCGTGAGGAAATCACCTTCGATGATGGAGTCGTCAAATAGCTCGCTGCCAGGGACCCGCCTGAGAAAACATGGTTGATTACAATGTCTTAGCACATCTGAGAAAAATGCCTTCACAATTGAGCATACTGGATGATCTCCTCATGTCCAAAGAGACACAAGATTCTCTTATCAAGGCATTATAAGAGCCTGATCAGTTCCAAGCTTTTCTCGCAGAAGAGAAGATGAAGGACGAGCTGGCAGAGGTTCACACAGCTGACATTACATTCAGCGATGAAGATATTATGCTCGGAACGTGCGAGCATAATCGTCCGTTATACGTCATCGGGTACTGCCACGGCATCAAGATAGGCAAAATCTTTGTCGACAACAGATCCTCCGTCAACCTTCTTAACATGAAAGTACTGAAGGAGATTTGCATGAACATTCAGCACTTGGCTTGGGACAAAATTACCATCTCCGGGTTCGACTCACAGTCGTCACGGATGCTTGGGTCCGTAATTATGACGCTGCGCTTCGGGTTGTTCATCACTGACATTAAATTTCACGTCATTGACGCCAAGATTTGCTACAATACTTTGCTCGGCAGGCCCTGGTTGTATGAGTACACCGTCATCCCTTCTACACAATATCAATGTATGAAGTATTTCAAAGATGGCTCGGAATACACCGTCACGGAAGAGCTAAACCCGTTCTCCTTAAACGAGTTGGGGAATATGAAGATGCAAAGTACTTCTATCCAGACTTTGAAGATACAGAGAGGTTTCATAAGCCAGAGGATAAACGGAAGTCCGTTGCCACCATCCCGATCTTTGGAAGCGACACCGAGGAAGATAAAGAAATAGTCTACTCGGGGCAACCCCAAAACAACAGGCCCGGACCATCAACCCCTATTCTTGTCTTTGGCAGTGACTCTGAGGACGAAGCCAATGCAGTGTTCTCCATCCGCCCGTCTGTGCAAACCTTCGATGAAGTAAATCAGAGCCTGCAAATCACAATGGTCCCTTCTCGGAATTACAAGAAACTTGATGCGCTCGATACATACAGCGTACTGGAAATAAGGACTTTCTACGTACCTCCCAGGAGAAGAGGTGAAAATGCGATCCTCTTCTACCAATCTATGGAGACTAGGGTAGAGAAAGAAGTCTAGAACGGTGCCGATTTTGCACTCGACAGGTTTCAACCAATCCGTCTGCCAAGATACTGTGCGGAGGGATTGAAAAGGCTGTTAAGATGCCAAGGTGTACCCTTTGAACAAACTGTTCGGCAAGCCCACTTCTACAAAAATATTTGGGATATCCCTGGGACCCAGCGAAAGATACCTAACGGGAAGATGGAACAACCGGGCTCGAATACGCTTGGTCCAAGAAACATGAACGATTCTACAGTTGCCGCGTCATAAACAGCTCTGGTGAAGAAGAGAACGCTTTTCCAAATAGACGTGACGTTGAAACGGAGCAAAATCCCGCTCCAAGAATGTCAAATATATTGTTTGAAGAACAAGTTGACAAGCTAATACAAGAAGCTTGTCAAAAGATTCGGGCAACCACAACCGCGAAATGGCTATCTATAAAAAAGCTAGGACGCAACGTCTCAAGCAACAATCTGTGGAGAAAGGGGACTGTAATTTCCGTCATCCCCAGCCCGCTATACGTTCTCGTGATAAAAGAAAATCCCGAAATAGAGGCAAAAACAATGTGAAGAACATGAATAACATGCGAAAACAGCGAAGCAGATCCAAGAAGTCGTATAGTCGAGGAAAAGTCAGCTGGAACCCATATTTTATGAGGAATATGGGTCGGGAATACTCTTTCCCTCAAGACAAGATAAGGAAATATTCAACCTTGTCATGAAGCATCAATGGTGACGCTCCCCAAGTCTCGGCACCCCGAACAAATGAACGAGGTCCATCACCCGAATTATTGCTCCTATCACCAAGCAATAGGACACCCCCTTGAAGACTTCTTCACCTTCAAAGACTGGGTAGAAGATCAGTATCAATAAGGCATGTTCGCTTTATCTGACAGCTGGAGGGTAACCCTACCGCAAAAGTATGAGCCAAAGAGGACCTATACCGCGAGGATAGGACCAGTAAACATCAAGAATGGAAGGGAACTCGTACCTGACATATGATAACACTCTCGAAGGAAGAAGGACACGAGGCTATGGATGACCTTTTCAAGTGCTTCTCAAATGAAGACGAGGATGAGGTGATCTCAGAATTTCCACCGGCACCAAAAGAGCTGGAAGACGGGATACACACCACGGCGGACAACCTAAGGAAAATTGACTTAGGGACGGAAAACGATCTGAGGCCAACGTTCGCCAGTGAGCTGCTATTTAAAAAACAGGTAGACACGTTAAAAGGTGTGCTCATGCAATATAAAGATTGCTTCGCATGGAACTATTCCGAGATGCCGTGATTAGATCCAAAAGTAGCAGTACATAAACTGTCCATATCGCCGGACATCAAGCCAGTCAAGCAAGCGCCAAGAAGCATGCGGCTCGAACTCGAGATGAGTATCAACGCCGAAATCAAGAAACTAACTCCGACTTCATCCAAGAAGTTCAATATCCTGACTGGATCGCTAATATCATTCCGGTGATGAAGAAAAATGAGACGGTGCGCATCTGCGTGGACTTTCGGGAGCTCAACAAAGCTTGCCCGAAGGATGACTTCGCAGTACCTGTTACCGAGCCGATGATCGATAACACGTCTACCCATGAAGTATTTTCCTTCATGGATGGATCTTCAGGCCACAACCAAATAAAAATGCATCCTGAAGATCAAAAGCATACCGCCTTCCGGACTCCGCTGGGCATATTCTGCTACAAGGTGATGCCTTTCGGTTTAAAAGACGCTGGCGCTACTACCAGAGGGCCATGACGAAGATCTTCGATGACCTCATCCATGAGATTGTCGATTGCTACATTGACGGCCTGGTGGTGAAGAGCAAGTCTTACGAGTAACATTGGGAACATCTAGACGTAGTGTTCCAACATTTTCGGAAGTATAATCTGAAGATGAATCTTTTGAAATGCGCGTTTGGAGACTCCTCAGGCAAATTCCTAGGATTCATCATACGGCATCGGGATATCGAAATCGATCCCTCAAAGATCAATGTGATTATGGAAATGCCGACGCCAAAGACTCTCAAACAACTGCGGTCTCTCCAAGGAAAACTCGCGTATATCCGGCGGTTTATACCCAACCTCTCCGGAAAATGCCATCCCTATATCCATCTGATGAAGAAAGGGACCCCATTCGTTTGGGATCAAAAGTGCCAAAATGCTAAACGAAATCAAATAATACATGCAGAATCCGCCGTTATTGACCGCTCCGGTTAAGGGAAAATCCCTTATCCTATACATAACAGCCCTTGAGGGTTCTCTAGACGCGCTATGGGCATAAGAGAACGATCAGGGAAAGGAGAGAACTTTGTACTATTTGAGTCGAGTTCTCCTAGGAGCAGAAAACAACTACTCCCCCATCGAAAAGTATTGCCTGACACTGATCTTCGCGATAACGAAGCTCAGGCATTACGCCTTGGCGCATGAGGTCCATCTCATATCAAAGGTGGATCCTCTCAAATATCTGATGTCAAGAGCCATACTAATAGGAAGGCTTGCTAAATGGGCCTTCCTCCTGATGGAGTTCTCGATAACGTATCGTCCTCTCAAAGCAGTGAAAGGTCAGGCTATTGCCGACTTTCTCGCCGAGCATCCGATACCAGCTGACTCCCCCTTAAATTATGAGTTGTCGGATGAACATGCATTCGACAAAATCGAAGGAGAGAAGGAAGAAAACGATTCCCGATGGGAACTCTACTTCGATGGAGCATCTTCCATGAAGAGGCGAAAGCAAAACGCTCCCATATCAAAGCCGGGGCGGGTCTTATCTTCGTGACTCCGTAAGGAGGGATATTACGTTACGCCCTCTTCTTAACATAGCCAAGGACTAATAATGAAGATGAATATGAAGCTTTGATAGCAGGTCTCGAGATCGTTGTTGGCATAGGAATTAAAGTCCTCCTCATATATAGAGACTCCCAGCTGATCGTTAGCCAAGTAAATGACGACTATCAGGCGTGCAAGCCGGAGCTGATAAAGTACGGAAAAAGAGTGCAGCAATTGCTGATGCAAATCCCCTCGTACATCCTGGAGAGCATACCACGTGCAGAAAACAGCAAGGTAGATGCGTTGGCCAAACTGGCTAAGGAATTAGCTGACGAAGACCTCGATGATGTAAAGATCATCGTGCAAAGTCGCAGGATCCTTGCGCCAACGGAGATATCTTCGGAATACCTAATAGAGCCATCCGAGGGAAAAGAAATGATCGAACAAATAGCCCTTCAAATAGAGGATGAAGAAAAGGTCAAGGATTGGAGAGAAGTCTTCATAGACTACTTCAAATCTCAACAAACGCTCGAAAATGCGTCGTCTCGACATCAGCTCATGAAACGAGCTATGTCCTCCGCCTTCGTCAATGATACTCTATATAAGAGATCGTTCGACTCTCTGTGGCTAAGATGCCTGGACCAGAAAAAGCGAAAAGAGTCGTCCAAGAAACTCACGACGGACTCTGCGGTTCTCACCAAGCTGGGCTAAAAATGAAGCTGAAGATCAAAAGAATGGGATATTATTGGCCCACAATGATTCAGGACTGCTTTGAATATGCGAAGCAGTGTTACTCATGCCAAAGTCATGGGGACTTCATACACCAGCATCTGAACCCGTTACACTCAACGGTAGTTAGCTGGCCATTCGAAATGTGGGGAACCGATATAATTGGCCCCATTGAACCGGCATCTTCCAAAGGACATCGGTTCATATTGGCAACGACTAACTACTTTTCTCAGTGGGTAGAAGCGGTACCACTAAGAGAGGTGAAGATGGAGCATATCCTCCATTTCCTCAGAACCCATGTCATCTACCGGTTTGGCACTCTGCGACGAATTATCTCGGATAATGGGCCGGCCTACAGGAGCCATAAAATCATCCGCTTCGCACAATAGCATAAAATAGATTGGAGATACTCTTCAGTCTATAATCCTCGTGCCAACGGTCTAGCTGAAGCTTTCAACAAGACCTTGACAAAAATTATAAAGAAAACGGTGTCCAGGAAAAAAAAAGACTGGCACGAAAGGTTGCAAGAAACTCTTTGGGCATACCGCACAACGTTCAAAACAGCTACGAATACAACACCATACATGTTAGTATTCGGCATGGAAGCAGTGCTCCCACTGAATAAAGCTTCCCTATTTACGAGTAGCAGTTCGATACGAGCCAAAAGATGAAGAAAACACTCATTTCCGGCTTGAAGAGCTCGATGCTCTCGACGAAACTCGCCTTATAGCACAGCAAAACCTGGAGGCGTATAAAGCAAGGATGACATGATCATATGTAAAACTGACTAGGTGGAGAACATTCTGCCAAGGCGAACTCATGTTAATCGTCAAAAGACCTATGATCCCCAATCGTGCAAAACGGGGGAAATTCGAGCCAAACTATGAAGGCTCGTACATCATAGAAAAAGTCTACCAAGATGGAGCCTACCGGCTTATGGATATGGAGGGTGAAAGACCCTCCCGGCTAATAAACGGCCGATTCCTCAAATAATACTACGCCTAACGGGTTACGACCTGGGTCAATGATAGTTGACGACGCTTGTGTCTGCTCGCTATCTTCCTGAGTCAGGACCTTAAAAGTAGTATCCAAAAGATTCGTCGCCTCGAAAATAGGTGATAATGGACCGAGACGTCCCTAAACTAATACTCGTTTCCGAATGACGGACCGAGAAGTCCTTAAACTAAAATTTCACCTCAAACACGGCGACAACGGCGACAACTAAAATTTCACCTTAAACTAAAATTTCACCTCAAACTAAAATTTCACCTCAAACTAATATTCGTCAAAATTTCACCTTAAACTAAACTGCTATGTTTATAATATTCAAATCAGTTATCTCATAACTACCTGTGGATTCCAATTATTGTATCACATTCTAGATAAATAGAAAAAATTAAACTTTCCGATCAATCATCAAGCACCCAAGATTTCCCCAATTTATCTCAACACTTGAAAACAGTTTAAAAACATCCATTACATGCCACAGTAGCAATGGTCCAGCCGTAGAAGGGTCAAGCCAACGTCTCACATGTGGCACGCCGTACTGCCCCAAACCCTAAGGTTCAAAAGGCAGTTCAAGACGGTCACATAATCGAGTTAACGTTTGTTGTCTTCTAGAGGGTCCACCGCGTTACTTGCACGACTTAGAACGTTCTTAAACATGAGGAAAAATCCAACTTTTGAAAAATTTTCCGACAGGGGAAAAAGTGAGTTATTGATATCCGTTCGAACTTTTTAACAGTTTCTAAAATTATCCGGACAAACTAAACAAAGTTATAATATCCGATCGAAACTTTAAGTCCCCAATACAACCAGATAATTCAACAGTTGAATAAATATTAAAAATTCCCAGAAAATACAAAATTACAAAATAGGAGTTACTGTGAAAACCACGTGCCAAGAATCGACCATGTGGCCGCGGAACCGCCGCCGCGGATCCGCGGCTCTTTGGGCGACTTACGCTCACGTGCTTCACAGTAATTCTTATAATTACCTGCTATAATTTTTGGATATTTTTAATGTGGAAAAATCCCAATTTTTAGAAAATTTCCAGAGAGCATGTTTTATCGGGGTTTCGGGTTTCGATCGGACTTTAAACTTCGTTCAGACTTCGCTTAAAGCTCTAGCTTGGCTCTGATACCACTGTAGGGTTGCTAGGCACGCGCACAAGGGTCTACGAGGCATCAACCATGCCCGATTAAAAATTTAGCCGTGCCGAACAACCCGAATACGGAACTTTAAACTAGAGATTAGGCGAAAACAAGCATGTTAACAACTTTAACACTAAGTGAGAGGGATTACAACCTTTGTAAATCCGGTCCTTCACTTCATATGCTCCGTGTTGTGGTCCCTTCGCTGCGATCATCGGGATCCGGACTCTCGAGAGGTTCCACGAAGAGAAAGACGCAACCTTTGCTTCCGATCTTCGATACTAAGATGATCTACCTTGAAGTTTCTTTAACACAAGCTAACACTCATGAAATGATGTGAACACCCTCATCTAAATGGCAAGGGAAGATGAGGATGATGAAGTAGGATTTTTGCTCTATTTATTTATATTTTTCTCACAATTATTCATCACTTGGAAAAAATCAAGAAAGCTTTTTTCCATGAAAGAATGAAGGAAGAAGATGAACAATGAATGATTAATTCTTTTTGTGATGAATAGGAAAAGAATAATATGATAGATAATGTAACCATGGTCAAGCAAACTCTTGTAGAGAATTAACTAGGGTTAGGGTTTGGGTTGGGTTAAAGCATGAGTCACTTACAAATATCTTTCACAAAACAAAAAGAAAACCTTCTAGAAACATCTAGAAAGTTTAACCCTAATCCAAACCCTAATCATGTTTAAACTCCACTAAACATGTTGCATTATTTATCATATCATGTTACAATATTATATATCATATATACCATATTTATTGTAACAAAATAAAATAATACATTTAACATATATCGCATATATATCAATGTATTACCCGAGTGAGAAAAAGAATCTTTTAGTGAGCAAATATTAGTTAATGTTATTTAATATATCATATATATTATTATACATCAAATTATCGAATCAACACTTGATCCGACAATCCGGTTATATCGCATATGACCGACTAATATTTATCCGTACCGATTCATCGAATCAACACTTGATCCGATGATCCGGCTGATATCAAATATCGCGAGAATATAATACGGTATCTCATATCGTAATATCCTCGGTCCCGCACATATCACATATGTGCTCCTACTCCGTTTTGCCTGAGTCAAGAAACCTCTGTGTAGGACTCTAAAGAATCGTCAATACGCCGGCAGTAGGTGATGATCATATCAAACACCCACAAGCTGCAAGCGGTCAGCTAAACGTAACAGCTACCCAGGTATTGAGCGCTCATAAGATCAACAAGCAAGCTTGTACATTCTCCTGCGAATCCAAACAGTAACACTCCCGTACAGTCCGGTCTCGTCGTCTGATATGTTGCATATCTCGCCTAGGGGTGGTAAACGTCAGACCCCAGTAGCTTGATAAGTCGTGTCGATTTGAGATCTATAACAGTTCAAGAAACTACTGATAACACTTACCAGTAAATCTCAGCAACCCTGGCCAGGGATTTCCGGTTATAGCCAATCGAACACAGCACAACATCAACTCCCTATACCGGGAGAGACGAATCCCCTCCTATCGCTCATTGCCTCCATATGATTCGGGACTGTACCCAAAAGCCACCTTTTTGCACGCCCTCTTGGACGTGGTATGATGGAAATCAAAGCACAGTGGGAATCACACAAGACTCTATGACGATCTCGGGTCAACAGACTACTCTGTACCAGTGTCACCGGAGAACTGCCATCTGACGTATGGTATAATACCATCTGGGAGTTCTCGGCGAGTCCGTCCAGTGTACCCAGTCTCCACTGAGCACCCGTACACCATCCTTGATATCAAACACCGATGGATATGGGATCATCCATCGCCCATCATATAGGTCAAGATGCGTATACGCTAGTCTACTCTGGTGCATCGATGCCCTGTCTCGATACACCCTCGACTAGGAACAGTTATAGGATGTACTCATCGACTACCGTGGCCCTACTAATATGATCTCATCATAGTCCCAGTAGTCGAGTACACATCCTAAGGGCTTTATCAACATGTAACATAGAGACAATCAGAGTACATGTTAAGATAAAGTACAACCAGATAGCATACTATCATGTCGAGCAAGAAAGTCCTCCCTATATATGTCCTAGCATCCACTACAATATACATCGTATGTACAGTAATGGCCTCTAGGGCATACATATAACTAACAATCTCCCACTTGCACTAGGGCCATCTGTTATGGTATCGCTTACCCAACAATTAGCTGCGGTTGAAGTATCTCATACTCAACCATCCCATAAAAGTCTCTACTGGGAAAAAAGGCCTTCGTGAGTGAATTCGCGCTGTTGTCCTCTGTGTCTCCTCTCCCAACCTCGATCTCCCTGGAGATCAACCATCTCCATGATCAGGTGATACTGCCTAAGAATTATATCTGGATTTCTGATGGGACGGTAGTTCCTTGGCTAAAGCCACAACTCCATTGTCACACAATGGTAGGAACGAAGTTCATCTTATGAACTTATATATCCAGACTGCCTCTTTGGTAGCATCCTTGGTAACGATGTATCTTGCCTTTAATCGTCTAGTATGTCACGGTATCTAGCTTGGAACTCTTCCAACATACCGTCCCTCCACTGAGGGTATAGACAAGCCTGCGACTGACATTCAGTCATCCTTATCACCCTGGAACCCTTCCAGTGATTCTCCCCAGGATCGATTGATACCATCTCACTACAACTAGTGAGTATCCTAACATCCAATTAGATCTATCTCATAGATCCAAAAACCAGTATTTAGGTGGTATCACTTTGATCCTATGTGGAGAATCCTTGTGATAAGCGGAGATTGACCGAGCGTAGCATAGGAAACTCCTTCCCTATCAAGAGTATGTCATCCACGTACTCTACGAGGATCACCACCATACTCTCTACTTCCTTTTTGTATATACAAGGTTCATCTACCATTTTGATGAAGTCAAACTCTTTGACTACCACATCAAAACAGATGTTCCAACTCCGCGATGCCTGTTTTATCATATAAAACATCTTGCATACGTTTCCGCTGCTCCCACTGTCTACGAAGCCCTCTGGCTGTGTACTTACAGATGCTCTTTTCTAAAACATCATTTAGAAAAGCAGTCATGACACCCAACCACCAGATATCGTAGTCATGGTATGTAGCCGTGGCAAGTTGGATCTGGATGGACTTAAGCATAGCTTTGAAAGTCTTACTTTTCCATGTACACCAAGTAATCTTCTCAAGATATACTTGCTCCTGATGGGGATTTAACCCTTCAGATAAAGCAACCAAAGTCCATACTTTGTTGGTGTATAAGGATTCCATCTCAGATCGATAAGCATCCAGCCATTCTTACAGAGTCCCACTCCTGATGGCCAGATCGAAACTAGTTGGGTCATCATCTCATGATGCAATCCTCGCTCCTACTGTCATAGAGAAACCGAAGTATCTCTCAGGTGGGTGAGGAACCCTACTAGATCGGCGGAGAGGCTGAGGTTCGTTGGAAACTATTGAATCCTTTGGTTCTACCAAATTATCAGCTGTAGTTTGTATAGCTGGAACATTTCCAGTTCTACATAACAGACCTTGCCTCGAGCTTGTCCGGATTTTGCTTTTAGACATAGGCCGGACAACCCCAAATCTTAACCAACTTAAGATATGGGCTCTTCCCTTTCCATATCACATATGAAGTGGTAGGCAACTGATTTGATTTGAACCCTATTCAATAGGTATGCAACTACACAAGTGCATAACTCCCTAAAGGAAATAGGAAACTCAGTAGTACTCATCATAGAGCACACCATATCACATAGGGTGCTATTGCTCCGCCCCGATATACCATCGTGCTATGGTGTATACGGAGGAGTAATTCTGAGAGAGAATCTCATTCTCCTTTAGAATAGTCCAGGAATTCCGTGCTCAAGTATTTTCCTCCTTGATCGCATCAAAGGACATAATACTTTTACCCATATTTAGGTTCTCTACTTCTAATTTATATTCTGTGAATATCTCAAAAGCTTCGGACTTGTGTTTCATCAGAAACATATGTCTGAATCTTGAGAGATTATCAGAGAATGTAATGAAGTACTAAGAACCGGTCTTGGCATGTGTAGACAGGGGACTTTCATACATCAGCATGTATCAATCCCAAAAGTTCACTAACTCTTTCTCTGTTTCCAACAAACAGAGCTGTGGTCATCTTATCTTTGTGACATGACTGGCAAGTTTCACAAGATGTAAATTCAAACTAATTTAAATATGCATCTATATGCAACTTCAGCCAGTCGGGTCGCATTGATATGACCTAGTCTACAATACCTCAAGAAGGATTCGTTCATTTCTGAACTCTTCCTCTTGTGTGTGTTCTATATACTAAGAACTGTGGTTTGATTTAGAACGTCAATGGTTTTAGATAACGTGCCTGAACCGATCAACTCTTGATATAGGAAATGTTCAGAACATTATCCAACAATACAAAATTATATCCTTTCTTTACTAATAAAGAGACTGATATGATTTTGTATATCAGGTTCGGTATCTAATAACATTTGTTCAGAATCAATGTATTCCGGTAATACAGGGTGACAGTGACCAACAGACTTGGCTGCAACACTTGCACCGTTTTCTGTCTCATGAAACTTATCACCCGTTCTCAGTTCTCTACCTATCTGTAGCCCATGTAACAGATTACATATGCGGGATCCTGATCCGGTATCACATACCCAGGACGTAAAGGATACTGAGAAACAGTTCTCTGTAATGAACACACCCGAAGAAGATGCATCAGCATGCACTTTCTTCGTTTGGGCGGCACGGGAAATCTGGTATTCCCAATTTCCTGCTCTGTCTTATAACAATTATAAGTTGGAGCGGGACCAACGTTCCCCAGCTCAGTATAACAAGCGGGTTCGGTCAATATATCCGTATTATTATCTTGATTAAGGCGTGTTATGGTCGCTACCTGGAGAGAGAGAGAAGAAAACACTCAGCGTATGCTCTTGCAAGATTAGATTGGTTATCTAATATATCTAATCAGGATGTCTCCCACTGTTTTAGTCAAATCTTCCTTCAAACCCTAAAAGGAAAGACTAGCCGGGATTAATTACACGCTACAAGTTCGCCAATCTTTCAGCTAGGCCAGTGTCGGTACTTTGAGGGAGGTCCCCCATGCTTTCGCACGAACCTAATTAAAGTAAACCTCGTTTTCCCAGAGGCGTAACCCCGTTAACACCTTTCTAGACACCTACTTGATCGACTAATTGTAATATGTAAAACTCTCCCAGGAGTAACTCTTACTCGCAGCGGGTATCGGGATCCATCTATCTCATAGAAGGTATGCAATCTCATTGCAAATTTCAACACTTGAAATTCCCGATATTTTTGCCCCTAACGTGCTATGACCTTGACGAATGCCAACAAACCATAGCCCGCTAGTCAAGTTCAACCCGTACATTTCTTGATTGAATTAAACCCACCCGCACGACCCTTGACGAAAGCCAACAAAGCCACACGACTACCCTAATCCAATCGCATCGTATGCAGCAGATAAGCAGCATATAGCTACCGCACACTACACCTTGACGAAAGCCAACAAATGTAGCACGAATACTATATACAACTTATCTGAAATGACGGAGGGCTACGACAGGTTTTTAAGAAAACCCTTTGCGTAATGAACTTGATATCGTTGTAGAATCAAGTGATTTTAAATGGAGTGTTTTTTAGGCTTTTCTAGTTTTGCTAAAGGGGTCACTCCCGGTGAAGGGATCGTCGGCCCTTTCCTCGTCGAATGAGGTGCGGGATATATCATATATATCACTGTGCAAAGCAAGAACTATAGAAGCAATCAAAAGACAAACCGAGTTTGTAGCATCTGCCAGTTATTGCTAAAGGAGTCACTCCCGGCGAAGGGATCTCGGTCCTTTCCTTATCGAATAAGGTGCTGGATGTTCTACAAGGAACACCGCTATGCAAAGCAAGAACTGTAGCTACCAGTTTTTATAAACAAGTTTCTACAACATCTTAGGTTTCTTTTATTTCATTAATCTCATTAATGAAGTCCCATTTTAATTATGCTTCGCAAGCATCTCTTTTTGAAACGAAATCTGCAATATAACATATATCTCATATATATAATATAAACATTCGTCACAGGCAGTAATATGATCTCATCACAGAACATTGCAGCAGAAGAACATATATGAAATATTGGATATATTAGGACGTCCGTGTTTTCAATACGAGCCAGTATAAAACACGGATTCCACGGTCGCGATGAATAGCCAAACCCACATCCCTAGACCCCTACGAGAGCGGCAAGTAACACTGCCAATTCTACGGTTAGGAGACCCGGTCTCGACTCCTCGAGATGGTCTCACACTGGACCCTAGAACCCGGTTACTTGTGCTCCCCGCCTTGGGTCTACCTAATGCGGAAAAGTAAATAATATACAACGGTGACATCTTCCGCTACCTGGAAGTGCCCCAATAAAAGAATATTACATACAGAAGAATTTTACATGAATGAAAAAAAAAACTCTCATCTCACATAAAACCCCCGGCTATTCAAACGCGACGATCCAATACAACATATCACAGCAACACATAATATCTCATATCATCAACGTAAGCAAGTATGCGTATCCCGATTGTCGTTGATGTATAGCAACGAAGCCGGCGATACACCACATACTACGCTTACGGTCATGATTGGAATGATTTTTAGCGTGCTTGCGCTTTCTAAAAGATAGATCAAAAATATTTGTTAACCGCAATCAAGAACGGCGTCGCTTTGCAGCTAGCCGGTGAGTACGGGCCGGTCCACAGGGATGTTGTGAATTTCCTAGTCGCGCTAACGAGTTAATTCCGAAGGGTGTTCGGATTGATTATTAAATCTAAAAATTGAAGTTGTATGATACTAGGATTAGAAACTTGCTAGGATTAGGTTTAGGGAAAATTTGGTAAACAAAGATCTACATCTCTTTCCATTGCCTTTAATTAAAGATATCATATTAGTGTTATGGTAAATCTTAACAAAGGGGATTAGGATGATTGGGAAGATTGATTCTTCCTCTAGATCCTTGTCCTTCCTTTCTTAATCTTTACCCTAACCTCCATGGAAAACCTTAAAATCCGGGCCTTTATACTATGGAATCACCGTTACCTCGAGGGTAGGGTGCCGTAGGGAGCGGAATAAGAAGTTATGCATGGAGTTCTAATTTTCATAAAAGATTGGCAAAGAAAAGAGATGAGAGATCTTCATCTCTCAAATCCTTCCCTATTCCTAACCCTAACAAGCGAGGAAACTACTCGCTCATTAAGGAATTTAAAAACATCTATCTAGGGCAGAGAATAAAAATTACCTAGGGCAAGAATTGAAATCTAAACTAGAGCAAGGAATTAAATCTACTTACAGATGCATCTCTCCAATCATCAACGCAGGGTTGTCAGATCTGAATTCATGAATTGAAAAGAAACACCGATGCTCTCCAAAAGAATTCTAAAATTTATTAATGAAGGGAGGCATAAGAAATTACAATCAGTAGAGTTCCTATTTATAGAGAATAGGAAACCCTAGGTTACAATTGATTTGCATGTCTACATTTACCAAAATATCCTTAGGAAGACCTAGTCAAAGTAGACTTCAAGCTTTGGTAAAATTTTATGTCTTTTTAAAAGAAAGTATTGGGCCTTGGATCTTTGGGCTTCCTTATTATTTGGTTCTTTATTAAAATAGCTTCTATATTTCTTCCAGATCTCCAGTGAATAATTGCGGCGGACTTTTAACCGTTCGCTTTGTAATCTTGGACCTTGTATTGCCTTGTACTTTGTGAATTTTATCTTTGATGTAGGCTTGATCAAGAGTCTTCTGTTTGTCGGTCAAAGTCCACTTTTTGTATCATCTTTTGTCTTTTTCACTGTTTTCGCTCCAAGAACCTGTAACCTGTAATATGTAGCAGGCATGCATCAAAAGCACCTGTTTATTTATAAAAATGAATAAGAATGGGGAATATAAAATGCAATATTATGATATGAACAAATACCCCCAAACTTATCTTTTGCTCGTCCTCGAGCAAACTTATTTTTATTCACTAAAATCCTAACCACACTTTCGCAGGGAAACGCGATTGCACTGAGCACGTGCAACAAGCCGTTAAACCTCTAGGTGTCCCTAGTAGGAGGAGTGTTGTCTCCTGAGGGTTTTCAGCGGATTACACCCACAAAATCCTATCAACTCGGCCCATTGACTTTTGTTCTCCAATTAGGTTTTCTAACAAGGAATTCTATTATCTTTTGACTCGCAAATTATCCACCCATATTCTTCACACTTCCTCATTATTTAACTTAAGATTATATATGCATGTAGACCTACTTAGCTTTCGGCATCTCTTAAGTTTTCCTTCTAGGTTTCCATTTCCACTTAGGAATTTCTATCAACTCCATTAAAGATACAAGTTCTATTCTTCATTCCTCTCTCTTGTCTAAATTCCAATCACATATCCCCACGTGTGTGTATAAATCACCTCTACACTTGGAAATTCAAATCAAGCAATCGTACTCTCGTCCTTTGTCCAAAGCACTTCTTAGTAGGTGAATTTAAATGAAATTTGCTTACACATCCTTCATGCGACCGTTAATACTTCTTGAGGTACCAACGACCGATTACAAAATGCGTTTGCACTTTAAAGCATACTTCCTAGTCTTTGCAACACCCAAGGCTTTAGCAGTGACTCCCAAACCAGTTGGTCTAAGGCACTAGGTGATGAAGCACCCTCGCTAAGTATTTTTCTATTTTTGCAGCCTTAAGTAATCACAAAAACCAGTGTCCATTTTTTTTTATTCATTCACACTTTTTCATACTAAGGACTTTAGACAAGAGCATTTCAAGGTCTCTTCTACTATTCCAAGTTTCAAGGTGCGTGATTGTGCAAATTGTAGGGTATACATTTTCAGAATCTAGACTTAAGCTAGGAACTATTTTTCAAACTTATACTCTAATAAGATCATCAATACCCTTCCCTTGTTTCGACTTAGCCCAAGAAGTGAACCCAAAATTTGCCTATTTCTAAATAAACTACAAGGCATATACTTTCTACCGTTAAACTTTAAGGAAGGTTATTTTTAGGGTTTTTAATTCACTAAGTCTAAGATCTAGTTGTTCCTAGCCAGTTAACCTATCTGTCAAACTCAAGTCAATTAGCCAAAATTGAATACAATAATTTTTATAATTTTTGAAATTTTTTAAATTTTTATGGGTTTTCAAATAAGCATGCAAATGCAAAAATATGTACAAATGAATGCGAAGGAAGAAGACGTACCGAGCATACCCCCAAACTTGAACTTGACAGTGTCCTCACTGTCATGCTAAACCAAGAGGGTCAAAATACCGGCACTCCCCTGTTTATTTATTTATAATTTTTTATATTTTTAATGTTTTGAAATTTTTTTTTATTTTTTTTTATAGAAAAAGAAAACAAGAATATATATACATATATACAAAGGTTCCCCCCAAACTTAAGCTTGGCCTTACACAAGCCAAAGGTTAGCACCAACCATTCAAAAATTCTATCGTGGTAATGGTAGAGTTGGTGAAAGAATGGAGTGGAAAGAAAAGAAATGAGAAGCACACGAGACCGTGTGGAGAGAAAGGGATAATATGGTCTCGGTGGAGGAGAATGGCAGAGGGGAAGAAGAAATGGTAGGGGTTCTACTTCTTCGAGTGGAGGTTGATTAATCACAAAATCCATATCATTTAAGAATGCGAGTTCGTCGGCGAAAATATCTTCGAAACTTTCCTCGAAGGTCCAATTGAAAATTATCGAACTCAAAATGTCGGATTGTGATTCATCAACACTCGATATCATTAAAGGAAGATTAGAAGAACCAAAGAAAGTGGGAATACGAAGTTGAGGGTGTGGATGGAGCGTATAGATTAGCACAATTTGTAATGACCGATGTGTAAAAAGCGATTGTGCTAATCTATCAACCCGCGAAAAAATGAGATTAAATCCCTCAAGAGTCATGAGCAAACATGGGTACGTCGAACTAGGTATTGGAGATGAAAGCGTAACGGTCTCTTGCACAGTCGAAACGATAGGAAGGACGGAAGGAAGTGAGTGAGGAAGGGTATCAGTTAAGGATTTAGGAGGGTGTATTGGAAAATTCGACACATCAAACGAAAATGGTTCAACCTCAATATTATCCTCAGTACTATCCTCATAATTCTCCTCAATATTTTCCTTTAAAATTTGCTTATCCATGCCAATATCATCAAAATCAAGACGCATATGAGATTCGGGAGAAACATTTAATAACTCGGGATGATGATTTGAACATAAAATTTCAATTAAATCGACAGTTTCATCATCCGAAATATTCCCGGCGTCTATATCCTCAATCAAGTGAAAGTCAATTTCTTTAGACACCTCCTCAAAAGCATGGATGTTTATCAATGTAGGTTCTAGAGTGGAAGTGTAAAGATCGAAAGGATTAGGTGCGGTTTCACTCGAAAGGGGTTCCTCACAATCTGGCAAATCAAACACTACAAAATCACACAACTCATTTTTATTTTCAACCGGTGAACTATTTAGGGCAATCGATGGAAAACAGGAGTTGTGGGCTTCAATTGGGTAAGGGTAGGTTTGATTTGAAAATCCTCTCTCATTCTCACTCAGTCCAACCACCTCCTCATACATTGGAAAATTTGGAGCTAGTTGGAAACTAGCTACCGGTTCACTAGGTCGCATAAGGGTGGCCACGGACGCTTCCACATTCCTAACCATTTTGTTTGTTGCTGCGATATATGCCTCCAACGCCTCTTCCAAACTAGACTTTGGTGGTAAAGGGGTTTCGGCAAAAGATTCAAAATTGTTTGGATATGTGAAACTCCCTAATGGCTGTGTAGAAGCAGTGTCTAGTGAAGGTGGAAAGGTCGGGTAGGACTGGTAGGAAGTGGGTGATTGGACTGGGGTAGGGTCAACATGTGGATAAAAAGGTGAATAGTCTTGTTGATCCCTAGAACTAGATGTGTGGAGAGGGGTGAAAGATCGGCTACGAGATTGAGCAATATGCTCAGCAATGGACATCGGCCTAGGAGTGACAGAAGGACTTAAAGAAGTGGTGTCAACATATGTAGGTGGTGAAGGTTGACTTGGTTGACACAAAGTGGGTTGAAAAGTCAAACTATTTCTCCTAGACTCCTCTATGTGATCTTTCAAAGATTTTTTAGGCATGGAAGGATCGTCTTTAAATTGATCGAACACATTGACATATGACGCAAAATTAGGTTCGGGATACCAAGGTGATTGGACTGGGGTAGGGTCAACATGTGGATAAAAAGGTGAATAATCTTGTTGATCCCTAGAACTAGATGTGTGGAGAGGGGTGAAAGATCGGCTACGAGATTGAGCAATATGCTCAGCAATGGACATCGGCCTAGAAGTGACAGAAGGACTTGAAGAAGTGGTGTCAACATATGTAGGTGGTGAAGGTTGACTAGGTTGACACAAAGTGGGTTGAAAAGTCAAACTGTTTCTCCTAGACTCCTCTATGTGATCTTTCAGAGATTTTTTAGGCATGGAGGGATCATCTTTAAATTGACCGAACAAATTGCCGAACGACGCAAAATTAGGTTCAGGATACCAAAGTTCGGCAAGTGATTTTTTATGTGGGGTACCCATGCTAGAAGAAGAAAGGTGAGTGTAAGTGGGTGTAAGTGGGGTGCAAGGATTTCTTCGCGACAAAAGTTGCAAGTCTTTTTATGAAAATTTTCCTCTTATTTTTATTTGTTTTGCAAAAATTTTCGATAAAGGGCTTAGACACAAATGCAATCAACTAGAAATGCACAATCAGGCCTAGATCTAGGGTCACCTAGGTCAGCTAGACAGCTCCTAACTGTTCCAAAGGGCTAGAAATAGGACCTCAAACCGCCTCTTCACTGGCAAGTACGGCCAGGTAAGTGGGAAGGAACCACCACTACAGTGGGCCTAATTAATAACCACTAGCCTAGACACCGCAATGTCAGTTAGGATAAACGGTCGATGTCTATACTAGTCCTTTTCCTATTGAGCTCGATGTCCTTAGGTTTGAGTCTAATATTTTTTTAATTAATTGTGGTCAATGCACATGCTTTAGGTGTTTTCTTGAGTCCTGGGAAGGGTGATGAAATCTCCACCCAATCTGAGTTGGTCAAAAGCCCCTTAAAATCCGATTAAAGATATGCAAAACAATAAATCACTTGCAATCAAATCTTTTTTGTGTGAATTTCAAAGTTTGCAAGTTTTCTAATTAAAACTTTCCTTTTTTCTCTTGCTCTTTATTTGGAAAGATATTTTAGCAAAAAGATTAAGGATATGCAAATCAGAAAAGATCACTTGCAATCAATTATTATTTTAAGAATATCACAAAGAATTTTTATTTGGAAAAAAATGTTGCAAAAAGATTTTCGAGAAAAGATGTGCAACAAAAAGATATTTCTTGCAATCAATTTAGTTCAAGCGGGACCCAAAAATCCTGCACAAGATCGTTATTTGGAAGGGAATATATTTTTAAAGTGCACAAAATCTTGCAGGCATATTTCAGAAAATATATTGAAATTTTTGTAAAAGAGAGCGACAGAAAACTTATAGTGCAAATTTCGTGCAGAGAGAACTCCAGAAGGGCGCGTTTCCGCGGTCAAAGTGGGCCTACCGCGGCGGTTCCGCGGTGAAGAAGCGGGCTCGGGTCCCCAGAATTTTTTCCGCGCGACAACTCGACAAGACGGCCGCGTTTCCGCGGCCTAAGATGGGTTTTGGCCGCGGAAACGCGGCATGATGATGGATTTGGTTCTCCAGAAAAATTTCAATGTTCTGTTATTTAAAATCGCTTCTGTTCCGATGTTTTATTCTCTGTTTTGCTTTCTGGAAATGTCCAGATCCGAATTTGTATATCCTGCAAAATTCAAACGACAAAGTATCCCTTCCAAAAATAACAGATTATATATATTTTTATATTTTTGTGATTTTTTTAGATTTTTATGATTTTTTAAATTTTATGATTAACCCGAAATTACGAAAAGAAAATTCTACGCCATCCCCGGCAACGGCGCCATTTGATTGGAATGATTTTTAGCGTGCTTGCGCTTTCTAAAAGATAGATCAAAAATATTTGTTAACCGCAATCAAGAACGGCGTCGCTTTGCAGCTAGCCGGTGAGTACGGGTCGGTCCACAGGGATGTTGTGAATTTCCTAGTCGCGCTAACGAGTTAATTCCGAAGGGTGTTCGGATTGATTATTAAATCTAAAAATTGAAGTTGTATGATACTAGGATTAGAAACTTGCTAGGATTAGGTTTAGGGAAAATTTGGTAAACAAAGATCTACATCTCTTTCCATTGCCTTTAATTAAAGATATCATATTAGTGTTATGGTAAATCTTAACAAAGGGGATTAAGATGATTGGGAAGATTGATTCTTCCTCTAGATCCTTGTCCTTCCTTTCTTAATCTTTACCCTAACCTCCATGGAAAACCTTAAAATCCGGGCCTTTATACTATGGAATCACCGTTACCTCGAGGGTAGGGTGCCGTAGGGAGCGGAATAAGAAGGTATGCATGGAGTTCTAATTTTCATAAAAGATTGGCAAAGAAAAGAGATGAGAGATCTTCATCTCTCAAATCCTTCCCTATTCCTAACCCTAACAAGCGAGGAAACTACTCGCTCATTAAGGAATTTAAAAACATCTATCTAGGGCAGAGAATAAAAATTACCTAGGGCAAGAATTGAAATCTAAACTAGAGCAAGGAATTAAATCTACTTACAGATGCATCTCTCCAATCATCAACGCATGGTTGTCAGATCTGAATTCATGAATTGAAAAGAAACACCGATGCTCTCCAAAAGAATTCTAAAATTTATTAATGAAGGGAGGCATAAGAAATTACAATCAGTAGAGTTCCTATTTATAGAGAATAGGAAACCCTAGGTTACAATTGATTTGCATGTCTACATTTACCAAAATATCCTTAGGAAGACCTAGTCAAAGTAGACTTCAAGCTTTGGTAAAATTTTATGTCTTTTTAAAAGAAAGTATTGGGCCTTGGATCTTTGGGCTTCCTTATTATTTGGTTCTTTATTAAAATAGCTTCTATATTTCTTCCAGATCTCCAGTGAATAATTGCGGCGGACTTTTAACCGTTCGCTTTGTAATCTTGGACCTTGTATTGCCTTGTACTTTGTGAATTTTATCTTTGATGTAGGCTTGATCAAGAGTCTTCTGTTTGTCGGTCAAAGTCCACTTTTTGTATCATCTTTTGTCTTTTTCACTGTTTTCGCTCCAAGAACCTGTAACCTGTAATATGTAGCAGGCATGCATCAAAAGCACCTGTTTATTTATAAAAATGAATAAGAATGGGTAATATAAAATGCAATATTATGATATGAACAGGTCACAGAAAAGAAAGTGTAAAACTACAACAGTTGGAATCCGCAACCTCTTTAGACATCGCATGCCTAACCAAATAATTCCTTAGACATCACATGCCTAACTATTATAAACCCCACATTTTAGTCTCATTATCGAAAACTCTTTTCAATGTCAAGTCGGGCAATTCAACAGGATTCCCGACGTCCTGATCGAATGCTCGTCGCAAACTTTAGTAGACAGCCGCACCCCCGGATGCCGTCGACAAAGTGCACTAAGGCGGAACACCGCTGCCGCGAGCACCCGAACGGATGCTTTCGGCGACGGGGTTCTCCTACAGTCACTTGGTCGGGGCTATGGGGCGTGGCTGTCTATTAAGTTTACCCGGCGAGTATCCGCGTACGCTACATGATTGTGACGGACTTTTGATCACATCAAAATTCCGTGGCAACCGATCATCTGAGACTAAACTGCTGTGTTTATAATATTCAAATCAGTTATCTCATAACTACCTGTGGATTCCAATTATTGTATCACATTCCAGATAAATAGAAAAAATTAAACTTTCCGATCGAATCATCAAGCACCCAAGATTTCCCCAATTTATCTCAACACTTGAAAACAGTTTAAAAACATCCATTACATGCCACAGTAGCAATGGTCCAGCCGTAGAAGGGTCAAGCCAACGTCTCACATGTGGCACGCCGTACTGCCCCAAACCCTAAGGTTCAAAAGGCAGTTCAAGACGGTCACATAATCGAGTTAAGGTTTGTTGTCTTCTAGAGGGTCCACCGCGTTACTTGCACGACTTAGAACGTTCTTAAACACGAGGAAAAATCCAACTTTTGAAAAATTTTCCGACAGGGGAAAAAGTGAGTTATTGATATCCGTTCGAACTTTTTAACAGTTTCTAAAATTATCCGGACAAACTAAAAAAAGTTATAATATCCGATCGAAACTTTAAGTCCCCAATACAACCCAGATAATTCAACAGTTGAATAAATATTAAAAATTCCCAGAAAATACAAAATTACAAAATAGGAGTTACTGTGAAAACCACGTGCCAAGAATCGACCATGTGGCCGCGGAACCGCCGCCGCGGATCCGCGGCTCTTTGGGCGACTTACGCTCACGTGCTTCACAGTAATTCTTATAATTACCTGCTGTAATTTTTGGATATTTTTAATGTGGAAAAATCCCAATTTTTAGAAAATTTCCAGAGAGCATGTTTTATCGGGGTTTCGGGTTTCGATCGGACTTTAAACTTCGTTCAGACTTCGCCTAAAGCTCTAGCTTGGCTCTGATACCACTGTAGGGTTGCTAGGCACGCGCACAAGGGTCTACGAGGCATCAACCATGCCCGATTAAAAATTTAGCCGTGCCGAACAACCCGAATACAGAACTTTAAACTAGAGATTAGGTGAAAACAAGCATGTTAACAACTTTAACACTAAGTGAGAGAGATTACAACCTTTGTAGATCCGGTCCTTCACTTCATATGCTCCGTGTTGTGGTCCTTTCGCTGCGATCATCGGGATCCGGACTCTCGAGAGGTTCCACGAAGAGAAAGACGCAACCTTTGCTTCCGATCTTCGATACTAAGATGATCTACCTTGAAGTTTCTTTAACACAAGCTAACACTCATGAAATGATGTGAACACCCTCATCTAAATGGCAAGGGAAGATGAGGATGATGAAGTAGGATTTTTGCTCTATTTATTTATATTTTTCTCACAGTTATTCATCACTTGGAAAAAATCAAGAAAGCTTTTTTCCATGAAAGAATGAAGGAAGAAGATGAACAATGAATGATTAATTCTTTTTGTGATGAATAGGAAAAGAATAATATGATAGATAATGTAACCATGGTCAAGCAAACTCTTGTAGAGAATTAACTAGGGTTAGGGTTTGGGTTGGGTTAAAGAATGAGTCACTTACAAATATCTTTCACAAAACAAAAAGAAAACCTTCTAGAAACATCTAGAAAGTTTAACCCTAATCCAAACCCTAATCATGTTTAAACTCCACTAAACATGTTGCATTATTTATCATATCATGTTACAATATTATATATCACATATACAATATTTATTGTAACAAAATAAAATAATACATTTAACATATATCGCATATATATCAATGTATTACCCGAGTGAGAAAAAGAATCTTTTAGTGAGCAAATATTAGTTAATGTTATTTAATATATCATATATATTATTATACATCAAATTATCGAATCAACACTTGATCCGACAATCCGGCTATATCGCATATAACCGACTAATATTTATCCGTACCGATTCATCGAATCAACACTTGATCCGATGACCCGGCTGATATCAAATATCGCGAGAATATAATACGGTATCTCATATCGTAATATCCTCGGTCCCGCACATATCACATATGTGCTCCTACTCCGTTTTGCCTGAGTCAAGAAACCTCTGTGTAGGACTCTAAAGAATCGTCAATACGCCGGCAGTAGGTGATGATCATATCAAACACCCACAAGCTGCAAGCGGTCAGCTAAACGTAACAGCTACCCAGGTATTGAGCGCTCAGAAGATCAACAAGCAAGCCTGTACATTCTCCTGCGAATCCAAACATTAACACTCCCGTACAGTCCGGTCTCGTCGTCTGATATGTTGCATATCTCGCCTAGGGGTGGTAAACGTCAGACCCCAGTAGCTTGATAAGTCGTGTCGATTTGAGGTCTATAACAGTTCGAGAAACTACTGATAACACTTACCAGTAAATCTCAGCAACCCTGGCCAGGGATTTCCGGTTATAGCCAATCGAACACAGCACAACATCAACTCCCTATACCGGGAGAGACGAATCCCCTCCTATCGCTCATTGCCTCCATATGATTCGGGACTGTACCCAAAAGCCACCTTTTTGCACGCCCTCTTGGACGTGGTATGATGGACATCAAAGCACAGTGGGAATCACACAAGACTCTATGAATATCTCGGGTCAACAGACTACTCTGTACCAGTGTCACCAGAGAACTGCCATCTGACGTATGGTATAATACCATCTGGGAGTTCTCGGCGAGTCCGTCCAGAGTACCCAGTCTCCACTGAGCACCCGTACACCATCCTTGATGTCAAACACCGATGGATATGGCATCATCCATCGCCCATCATATAGGTCAAGATGCGTATACGCTAGTCTACTCTGGTGCATCGATGCCCTGTCTCGATACACCCTCGACTAGGAACAGTTATAGGATGTACTCATCGACTACCGTGACCCCACTAGTATGATCTCATCATAGTCCCAGTAGTCGAGTACACATCCTAAGGGCTTTATCAACATGTAACATAGAGACAATCAGAGTACATGTTAAGATAAAGTACAACCAGATAGCATACTATCATGTCGAGCAAGAAATTCCTCCCTATATATGTCCTAGCATCCACTACAATATACATCGTATGTACAGTAATGGCCTCTAGGGCATACATATAACTAACAATGCCAAGGTTGGTATCAAATTCAAAACTCGTAATAATAAAAAAAACAGCTGTCACGCCCCGCTTCGCAGAGTACGCTAGATTGGGCACGTGACATAGCCAACCATGCTACCTGTAGGTAGGAAGTATCCATCCACAGTCACATTACGGCTGTAGAGATATCAAGAACAAAATAAAATTTTCTAAAACATGTCCATAATCCAGAATAATAGGAGTCAATAATAAATAAATGCGGAAGCAAATGATCCAATACCAATAACCGAAAAGTATGTCCCATAATGCGGACTCACATCAGGAAATAAATGCAGGAAATAAAAACTAACTAATACTAACACCTCACAGCTCAGCCTGCTGGCTGAAGTACTCCTGCTCGGACTGCGACAGCGGCACAGAATCTGGGCCATGCAAAACCCAGACGTCAGCGCGTCATGTCATCAAGCGATATAATATGAACAGTGTAACAAGCAATGCAAAATAAACATGAATAAACGAGCGTAGCAAATAATGTGAATCAAGCAGTGCAGGGTAGGGTGCAGTGGGTAACTAAACTGTTCTATCAGGTTTTCTTTTCTAAAGTCTTTGAAATCAATTGATGAATCGTCGATGTAACTCAATAGTATCCCGTGCGTGCCAGGGACCACGGTCAAGGTTCTCGGGGCTGAATCCGAGACGTGCCGCTAGGCAGTAACAAGTAGCAGGATGGGCGAGTGATGTCAGCATCATCACTCCGGGGCTGGCCGAGCCCGTAAGACTGATCAGAACAGGTATCGAACTGTTGAGTTACAAGTCGGTTTCACTTTTGATTTCCCCATACCCCCAAGTTATGTATGTCGAATCAGGTATTCAGTAATCAAGAACTAATGCTAACACAGGATCAGGTAAAAGCAGGTTTGTCTGGATAGACAACAGGAATGGTCCATGAGGACTACATGTTATATTTGTTGGCATTAGGCACGAGATCCGGTAACAGGTCAGGTCATGGTACATCAAGTCAAGTCAATAGTAAACGGTACAATACCATGTGTGACAATGTCAATCAAGATGTAACGATATCGTGGGTGTGCTCACAAACAGATATATAAGCAGCATCATGTTCAAATCAACACGTTAAATAATAATCTGATTTATTATCTAGTTGTACCATTTTCAATTGTGTTAAATGAATAGTGTCAATATCATGTGAATACAGGACGGTGAACGTAACTGCTGTAGTCAGGTTAATAATATATTGAGTGTTCCAAGAATGCCACGATAAGTATAATCTGTTTAAAGAATGCAATTGTAATTTAGCCGGTTATGCATATTTGTTAAACTAAACTGGAAATAAAGCATCATAGCAGTGAATCAAATGCAATCTATCATGTACGGGTTCATCAGGAAATAATTTATTTGACATGCTACTAGGGTTAAACATGAAGCAAGGTATGTAAGGTGATTTACTAAATAATATATCATTAAACTACACATGAATATTAAGGCAAGTTATAAAGTAGCAATAGCATGTAGCAATTATCGGATACTTGCCTCGACAAAACGACGAACACGAGAACGGAGGCGCAAACCCACGCGACACGATAACAGCAAGGGCTCGGGAGATCTGGACAGAGATGGATGCTCTCTCGGCAACCCGGCAGCGAGGCGATCGGTGCCGTCAAGATCACCGGCGGTTCAAGCCGCGACGGTGACGACAACGTGAAGGGTTTTGGGAGAGGTGATCGGGAAGGTGCAGAATCGATCTGAAGAGGTGGTGTTGGCGTTCAGGGGTTTTGCTGGGAGACGAGGAGACGAAGGGTGGTCGGTGGTGATGGGTTTTCCGGCGAAGGTGAGGTTGCAGGCGATGGGTTAGGGCTCGGGTATGGAAAAGGGAAAGAAAGTGGAGAGGGAGAGGAGGTGGTCGGGGCTGGAGTGCGCAGGTGATGAGGAGGTGCTGAAGGTGGTGCGGGTGGCGACGACGAAGGTCGCCGGCAACGTCTCAGGCCGTACAGAGAAGGCACGGGGTATCCGGGGTTGCCGCCGCACCGTGCACACGGGGAGAAGGAGGAGATGTTGAGGTTGGAACGAGGAGGCGGAGGCGAGGGCGACGGTGGCGCTGGCGCCGGCATCGGAGCTGCGGCGGCGACAGTGAAGGCGGCTAGGGCTAGGGTTCGCGATGGGTTTTCTCGCGTGGGCTACAGTTCGTGAAGAAAGAAAAATGAAGGGGGAATTTATATATTAGGGAGAGAGAGAAAGAGAGTTAGAGAGAGAAAGATATAGAGAAAGCTAGAGAGAGAGGGGAAGAGATACGAGAAAGAGAGAGATAGAGAATCGTCGGAGAGAGAGAGAGAAAGAGATATTGGAGGGGCCCACGGGGGTTAAGAACCCCGTGATTGGCCAGGGAAAGATTTTAAATGGTTAAAAAGATTTAAATTAAAGATTTAAGAATAACAGTAAGAATATTATAACGAAATATTATAAGGTTTTGAATATTTTATTAATTTGGGATTTTGGCGCTAAATGAAACATTTCCAGATTGCGTCCGGATTGGGTCCAAAAATTTGAAACTTAAATAATAGGATTTTAAGCGGGTTCCAAATTTTAAAATGAAATGTTTTATGATTAAAAAGCATACTCCCAAGTCGGACACCTGAACACGCGCGTAGCCGACCAAACTCGCCCGTTTTACTGAACGGGACGAGAACTCGATGCTCGGACGCTACCATGCGGCTAGGGGTGTCGAGTAGGCCAAGATAGATATTTTTAATTTTATTTTAGGTGCTAAAATTTGTTATATGCAGAAATGAATTTGCTAGATAAAATTTCACGGCAAGTGTCAAACAGGCAAGCTAAATGAAATGAGTAATATCTAATGCTCAACCAGTAACAGAAAATAGTAGTATTGGGCTCGGGTGTTACATTATACCCAACTACAAAAGAATTTCGTCCTCGAAATTCCAAGAATACAAGATAGAAACTACAGAAAAAGGTGAGGAAGCTTCTGCCGGATCTCATCTTCTCGCTCCCAAGTGGACTCTCCATGCGATCGATTACCCCAAGAAACGAGCACAAGGGGGATAACTTTATTCTTAAGAACCTTTTCCCTTCGATCCATGATTTCAACCGGTCGCTCCTCAAAAGTCAGGTCTTCCCGTACTGTTAACTCCGAATGATCCAAGACGTGTGTTTCATCTCGAACATACCTTCGTAATTGAGATACGTGAAACACATCGTGCACACCCGCCAAGGACTGCGGTAACGCCAAACGGTACGCTACCTCTCCAACGCGCTCCAATATCTTGAAGGGTCCAACGAATCGAGGACTAAGCTTCCCTCGACTCCCAAAACGAATCACCCCTCTAGTCGGTGATATCTTCAAGAATACCAAATCACCCACGGCGAACTGAGAGGTCTTCTTGACGTGTCAGCCCAACTTTTCTGTCTGTCTTGAGCTGCCCTCATACGCTTCCTGATTGTATTCACCTTCTCAACTGTCTGTACCACCAAATCTGGTCCCAATAATCTTCGTTCACCAACATCATCCCAACAAACAGGTGAACGGCACTTACGACCATACAAAGCTTCAAACGGAGCCATCTGAATAGTTGCTTGGAAACTATTGTTGTAAGAAAACTACACCAAGTGTAGATGATCCTCCCACGAACCCTTGAAGTCCAACATGCATGCTCTCAACATGTCTTCAAGAGTTTGGATCGTTCTTTCCGACTGACCATCAGTTTGAGGATGATAAGCTGTGCTAAACTTCAATTGAGTCTCCAAACTTTCCTGTAAACTCCTCCAGAAGTGTGATAAGAACCGAGTATCCCGATCGGACACGATGCTCACCGGTACACCATGTAATCTTACAATCTCCTGCATGTACCGCTCTGCCAAAGTCTCTGTTGATTGACCAACCCGGAAAGGAATAAAGTGAGCTGCCTTGGTCAACCGATCAACAATCACCCATACTGCATTGTTGCCCTTTGGACTCCGCGGTAAAGCCATCACGAAATCCATGGTTATATGTTCCCACTTCCACTGAGGAATCGGAAGTGGTTGCAATAAACCAGCAACCCTTTGGTGTTCAGCCTTGACTTGCTGACACACCAAGCACTTAGCCACGAAGCGAGCAATCTCCCGTTTCATGCCTTCCCACCAGAAATGCTGTCGAATATCACGGTACATTTTTGTGCCTCCTGGATGTATAGAATAAGCTGAACTGTGTGCCTCCTTCATAAGCTCTTCACGAACATCCCCCTTTGGCACACACAAACGGCTACCATACCTCAACGAACCATCTTCGTGGACCAGTAAATCTGTTCGTAGTCCGGCTTCAACCTGCTCTCGAAACCTTTGCAGTCTAGGATCCTGCGATTGTGCTGCTTTAATTTTCTCAATTAAAGACGACTGTACTTGCAATTGCATCAACTGTCCTGTAAAACGCGGTAGCACAACTTCCAAGTCAAATCTTCGAAAATCTGCAATGATCTCCCTCTGCGTAGTTAACACCTGAATTGCTGGTAACCGACTAAGCGCATCCGGCACGACGTTAACCTTTCCCGGATGGTACTTAAGATCAAGGTCGTAGTCGGCCATCAGCTCCAACCATCTACGCTGCCTTATATTCAACTCCTTCTGAGTGAACACATACTTCAAACTCTTGTGATCTGTAAAAACTTCGACTCTCTCGCCCAAAAGGTAGTGTCTCCAAATCTTTAAAGCGAAGATCACAGCCGCAAGTTCCAAGTCATGAGTTGGATAATTCTTCTCATGGATCTTCAGTTGTCTTGATGCGTATGCTACGACCTTCCCATGCTGCATCAAAACACATCCCAATCCTTTCCCAGATGCGTCGTTGTGAATCACCAATCCTCCGGAATTGTCTGGCACGGTCAGAATTGGGGCGGTTATCAACTTCTGCTTCAACGTCTCAAAAGCTAACGCACACTTATCCTTCCATACAAAAGGTACCTCCTTGCGCGTAAGCTTGGTCAATGGTTCTGCCAGACGAGCGAAGTTCTCCACAAATCTCCTGTAATATCCGGCTAATCCAAGGAAACTTCTTATCTCAGCTACATTCTTTGGAATCGGCCAATCTCGAACTGCTGCAATCTTTTCGGGATCGACGGCGATTCCATTGCCCGACACAACATGCCCCAGAAACTTCACTTCTTCCAGCCAAAATTCGCACTTACTCATCTTCGCATACAGTTTCTCCTGTCTCAATGTCTGCAGTGCGATCTTCAAATGCTCAGCATGCTCCTCAAAACTCTTCGAGTAACCCAGAATATCGTCAATGAATACCACAATAAACTGGTCCAAGAATGGTGAGAAGATTCGGTTCATCAAGTCCATAAATATTGCCGGCGCATTCGTTACTCCGAAGGGCATCACTAGGTACTCGTAATGTCCATACCGAGTTCGAAACGCCGTCTTGCAAATATCTTCTGCTTTCACTCGGACCTGATTATATCCGGATCGCAAATCCAGTTTCGAGAATACCCTCGTGCCACTAAGCTGCTCAAAAAGTTCTCCAATGCGAGGGATCGGGTACTTGTTCTTAATAGTCACCCGGTTTAATTCTCGATAGTCGATGCACATCCTTCTCGTGCCATCCTTCTTCTTTACTAGAAGAACTGGAGCTCCCCAAGGCGAGTTGCTGCTTCGAATCCAACCCTTCTCAAGCAATTCAGCAACCTGTTTCTTAACTTCTTCCAATTCTACTGGTGCCATTGGATAATACGCTTTAGATACTGGCGCTGCACCAGGAATAAGGTCAATTGCGAACTCCACGTCTCGCTTCGGCGGTAAACCCGATATATCTTCAAATACGTCCATAAAATCGCGAACAACCGCCGGCTCTTCACCATTATCAACTTCCATTGCTGCAAGAATAACATTTGTGGGCCTAGCCCTAAACTCGACTGGCCCGACAGAACTGCTTCCTCCAGTGAAGGTAAACTCAGGATGTCCGGGAATCTGGAAAATTACCTTCCTTGCCCTACAGTCAATGTGAGCGTGGAAAGTGCCAAGAAAATCCATTCCCAAGACAACTTCATAACTGCCCGTATCTATCACCAAGAAATCTGCAAAGAGTTCCCGTCCGCACACAACAACTATACAGTCTTTACATTCCCTACTAGATACAATTTTCCCATTCCCAGTGTGTATGTCCCAGAAACTAGACAGGGTCGTGCAGGCAATCGAGTGTGTAGTTATAAACTTGGATGACATAAAACAATGGGATGCACCAGAATCAAATAATGCCACTGCGGGAAAACCATGAATGAGTAGAATACCTGAAACCACCTCTCCTGATGCCTTAGCTTCCTCGGCTGTCAAGGTAAACGCTCGAGCCTGATTAGGTCCTTGAGTCAGCTGTTTCTGCCCTTGGAACGGTTGCTGCGGAGGCTTCTGAAAATCATCCCTCGTACGAAGCTTCGACGGACAGGCACCAACTGCGTGATCAGCCGCTCCACAAACCAAACAAAGTCCCAGCCTCCTTCGACAATCCTTCTGCACGTGCCTAGGTAAACGGCAGTAGTCACAAATCACGCTCTTTCTTCGATCAACGATCACAGGCTTCTTCATGGGTGCTACACCTCGACGGTCCACTGGAATACCTCTGCGACCATGAGCTCTGTTAGGTACAAATGCGGGCTTCCTTGCCGCAACTGCTGTCTGCTGCAAGCTCCCTTTCCTCCCAGATAAACTCTGCTGTTCCCGAGCTGCCGTAAGAACCTATGAGAAAGTGGTCAAACCCAAGGAGACAATCTGCCTCTGGATGTCCACATCCAAGCTGCGCATGAACCTCCGTGCCCTGTCTGCATCGTTGGCAACTAAAGGTCCAGCGAATCTGCTGAGTCTCGTCCATTCTGCTGCATGCACATCCACGGGTGCTCCATTCTGCCTTAGCCCAATAAACTTCTCTTCCATTTCCTCCCGTGCAGTTCGCGGGAAGAACTTCTCCAGGAAACTCTTAGAAAAATCCGCCCACTTGATCGACTTGGACAAGCGGGTCTCCTCCACAAGCCACCATTCTCGAGCGTAGTCCACTAACTGAATGCGTACCACATCAACTCTTTTGTCATCTGGAATCTGTGCTACAATCAGCAAATTCTCTGTGTCGACTAGCCACTGCTCGGCTGGCAACGGCTCCTCCAAACCAGTAAATGTAGACGGACCCAAACGTCTGAAATCTGCCACGGTCCCTACTCGGTCAACTGGTTTAGCTCCAACGTTGTTTACAGACTGCTGAACGATCTGCAAACCTTCCTGAAACGAGTCTGCTTGCTGCTGGATCAGCTCGGTCTGCCTCTTTTGATTTTCTAGCATTCCCCTTATCACTCTAAGCATGGCGGCTTCATCCACACGCCTCTGGTACGTCTTCAAATTCTTACCTGCCATATTCCTGAAATCAAAAAAAACACCCAACATTAGCATGATGATAGATTTGATATATAGATCAAGGCTAGAACTCCAAGATACTTAAATAGAGTACCGCATTGTAACTATGCCGCGGTATCATAGCCATAATTACTTAACTCCACCCAAGTCGCCTAAGTCCTAGAGATAACAAGAAATCAGGTTTTCGAGTCGACTTGCAAAGTAAGTTTGCACGTCGTAAAGATATAATCAGGAGGGATGTGATTCAAGAATGGTAAACGGCAAAGTGGCAGGACATGTTTCCTAACATGGGTATTCTGATTCGTGTATTAGGTACAATACCCAACTACAAAAGAATCAACCCAACTAACTCATGGCTCTGATACCCAAAGAACCATGTCACGCCCCGCTTCCCAGAGTACGCTAGATTGGGCACGTGACATAGCCAACCATGCTACTTGTGGGTAGGAAGTATCCATCCACAGTCACATTACGGCTGTAGAGATATCAAGAACAAGATAAAATTTTCTAAAACATGTCCATAATCCAGAATAATAGGAGTCAATAATAAATAAATGCGGAAGAAAATGATCCAATACAAATAACCGAAAAGTATATCCCATAATGCGGGCTCACATCAGGAAATAAATGCAGGAAATAAAAACTAACTAATACTAACACCTCACAGCTCAGCCTGCTGGCTGAAGTACTCCTGCTCGGACTGCGACAGCGGCACAGAATCTGGGCCATGCAAAACCCAGACGTCAGCGCGTCATGTCATCAAGCGATATAATATGAACAGTGTAACAAGCAATGCAAAATAAACATGAATAAACGAGAGTAGCAAATAATGTGAATCAAGCAGTGCAGGGTAGGGTGCAGTGGGTAACTAAACTGTTCTATCAGGTTTTCTTTTCTAAAGTCTTTGAAATCAATTGATGTATCGTCGATGTAACTCAATAGTATCCCGTGCGTGCCCGGGACCACGGTCAAGGTTCTCGGGGCTGAATCCGAGACGTGCCGCTAGGCAGTAACAAGTAGTAGGATGGGCGAGTGATGTCAGCATCATCACTCCGGGGCTGGCCGAGCCCGTAAGACTGATCAGAACAGGTATCGAACTGTTGAGTTACAAGTCGGTTTCACTTTTGATTTCCCCATACCCCCAAGTTATGTATGTCGAGTCAGGTATTCAGTAATCAAGAACTAATGCCAACACAGGATCAGGTAAAAGAAGGTTTGTCTGGATAGACAACAGGAACGGTCCATGAGGACTACATGTTATATTTGTTGGCATTAGGCATGAGATCCGGTAACAGGTCAGGTTATGGTACATCAGGTCAAGTCAATAGTAAACGGTACAA
Organism: Agapanthus africanus; assembly: GCA_030015575.1. Taxonomy (NCBI): domain Eukaryota; kingdom Viridiplantae; phylum Streptophyta; class Magnoliopsida; order Asparagales; family Amaryllidaceae; genus Agapanthus; species Agapanthus africanus. Next base: position 13,395,137 of record JASDDO010000014.1, read on the forward strand.
TACCATGTGTGACAATGTCAATCAAGATGTAACGATATCGTGGGTGTGCTCACAAACAGATATATAAGCAGCATCATGTTCAAATCAACACGTTAAACAATAATCTGATTTATTATCTAGCTGTACCATTTTCAATTGTGTTAAATGAATAGTGTCAATATCATGTGAATACAGGACGGTGAACGTAACTGCTGTAGTCAGGTTAATAATATATTGAGTGTTCCAAGAATGCCACGACAAGTATAATCTGTTTAAAGAATACAATTGTAATTTAGCCGGTTATGCATATTTGTTAAACTAAACTGGAAATAAAGCATCATAGCAGTGAATCAAATGCAATCTATCATGTACGGGTTCATCAGGAAATAATTTATTTGACATGCTACTAGGGATAAACATGAAGCAAGGTATGTAAGGTGATTTACTAAATAATATATCATTAAACTACATATGAATATTAAGGCAAGTTATAAAGTAGCAATAGCATGTAGCAAGTATCGGATACTTGCCTCGACAAAACGACGAACACGAGAACGGAGGCGCAAACCCACGCGACACGATAACAGCAAGGGCTCGGGAGATCTGGACAGAGATGGATGCTCTCTCGGCAACCCGGCAGCGAGGCGATCGGTGCCGTCAAGATCACCGGCGGTTCAAGCCGCGACAGTGACGAAAACGTGAAGGGTTTCGGGAGAGGTGATCGGGAAGGTGCAGAATCGGTCTGAAGAGGTGGTGCTGGCGTTCAGGGGGTTTGCTGGGAGACGAGGAGACGAAGGGTGGTCGGTGGTGATAGGTTTTCCGGCGAAGGTGAGGTTGCAGGCGATGGGTTAGGGCTCGGGTATGGAAAAGGGAAAGAAAGTGGAGAGGGAGAGGAGGTGGTCGGGGCTGGAGTGCGCAGGTGATGAGGAGGTGATGAGGAGGTGCTGAAGGTGGCGCGGGTGGCGACGACGAAGGTCGCCGGCGACGTCTCAGGCCGTACAGAGAAGACACGGGGTATCCGGGGTTGCCGCCGCACCGTGCACACGGGGAGAAGGAGGAGATGTTGAGGTTGGAACGAGGAGGCGGAGGCGAGGGCGACGGTGGCGCTGGCGCCGGCGTCGGAGCCGCGGCGGCGACGGTGAAGGCGGCTAGGGCTAGGGTTCGCGATGGGTTTTCTCGCGTGGGCTACAGTTCATGAAGAAAGAAAAATGAAGGGGGAATTTATATATTAGGGAGAGAGAGAAAGAGAGTTAGAGAGAGAAAGATATAGAGAAAGCTAGAGAGAGAGGGGAAGAGATACGAGAGAGAGATAGAGAATCGTCAGAGAGAGAGAGAGAGATATTGGAGGGGCCCACGGGGGTTAAGAACCCCTTGATTGGCCAGGGAAAGATTTTAAATGGTTAAAAAGATTTAAATTAAAGATTTAAGAATAACAGCAAGAATATTATAACGAAATATTATAAGGTTTTGAATATTTTATTAATTTGGGATTTTGGTACTAAATGAAACATTTCCAGATTGCTCCCGGGTTGGGTCCAAAAATTTGAAATTTAAATAATAGGATTTTAAGCGGGTTCCAAATTTTAAAATGAAATGTTTTATGATTAAAAAACATACTCCCAAGTCGGACACCTGTACACGCGCGTAGCCGTCCAAACTCGCCCGTTTCACTGAACGGGGCGAGAATCGATGCACGGATGCTACCACGCGGCTAGGGTGTCGAGTAGGCCAAGATAGATATTTTTAATTTTATTTTAAGTGCTAAAATTTGTTATATACAGAAATGACTTTGTTAGATAAAATTTCACGGTAAGTGTCAAACAGGCAAGCTAAATGAAATGAGTAATATCTAATGCTCAACCAGTAACAGAAAATAGTAGTATTGGGCTCGGATGTTACAACAGCGACGGGTAGCAAAAAAGTGCATATGAAATAGCCGAAATGATGGGGCAACTCGCAATAAAAATCAGTGAGCAAAAAATATGCATATAAAAACAACCGAAATGACTGGGCAACCCGCAGTAAAAACAGCGAGTAAAAATATAAAAAACATAGCTGAAATGATTGGGCATTGTTCCCTATTAAAAAAAATAAATAAAAAATAAAAAAGAAATGGAAAATTCCCCAAAAGGAGCATCACGTGCCCACACGTGATGCACCTTGGAGTCAAAGTTACAAGCATTGCACTCAACAAATGGGACTGAAGTTGGGCCTCACGTGCCACACGTAAGCGCATGTTCATATCAGATTTTTGCATTTTTATACCGCCCAATTTTTATCACATTGCTTATCGGTAGGTACTCTTGAGCCGTGTTTGCTAGTCAATTGCAGGATACATGTTCTCGGCTCTAAACGGTGAAATTCATGAAAAAGCACGACAAAATCCGGATTACTGCCAACCACAGATAAAACACGGGTCTCCGCTCTCTATCCGTATGTTGCCGCACACCAGTTTAAGAGACAAAATGGCAAATCAATGTCATTTTCATGCACAAAGCTCAATGGCAACACAAGATCCAACATATCTACGTGGAGCTCGAGAAAATCATGACAAAAAGATCCACATCAAATCACCTTTTGGTCTGCTGGAATTCTGGAAAACTTGTGAAGAGTTTCTGAGAAAAAAAATATATACCAAACAGCAGACAACATCAAACCAGGGAACCCCACAAAATCCGATGGCCCAACTCCCTACTACTGCCGCGGTATAAGCAGGCTTATGCCGCGGAACCGCGGCCTGACAGTGTCTTCAGGGGGTCGTATTTTAGGGACAGTTTGGTAATTGTATATAGAGGCAGATTTTTGCCCTAGATTTTCAGTTTCCTGCCTATAAATAGTCCAGAACTTGCCAAAGCCAAGGGTCCTCATTCTTGTATTTAGATTTTAGAATACATGTGTTGTTCTTCTCCCTCCTCTCATCTCTTCTCCATTAAAAACTTGTAGTGAGCTTTTGTGAGTGAAGAATGAATAAAGGAGTTCTTGTTCTTACCATGCTTATCTTGTTGTAATTGTTAATTATAATTGCTTGTATTTTCATTTGCTAATCTAGTTGTTATTATTTGTTGTTTGTTTCTTTCTTGTTCTCTTTTTCTTTATCCTTAAAACAACTATGATGCTTAAGCTTGATCCTTGCCAAGGTGAGGTCTCAAATAGCTAGTTGTAATCTTCTAACCTCTTTCTTTCTATCTTCCTCCTTTGTTTTATTTTCTTTTCCTTATAATGGGTGAGTAGTTTTCATACTTGTTAGGGTAGGATAAGGAAAGTTTGAAAGAAGGAAATCTCTCTCACTCTTTTCTTGCCCAACATCTTAATTCGGACTCCCGTTAATTGAACCACAATCCGCTCCCTACGGCACCCTATCCTACATGATAGCGGTGATTCCTTAGTGAGACCGGTTGTGGTTGAATTAACCGGAGGTTAAGGCTAAGAGCCAAGAACGGACGGACAAGCACCAAAAGGAAGAACTTATGCGTTGAAAAGCCTAGCTTATACTCGCAAGTTCCTTCCTAGTCGTGCTAATCCCCGTTGTTGTCGATTACCGTAACACCGATATTAAGAGTGGCAACGAAAGAAGTGTGCGACTCCTAACTCAAACTAACCTAATCCTAACCCTAACAAGCTCTCTTTATATATCATTTTAGCACATAAGTAATCTAAAAACAAACCTGGACATTTGGACTTAACTCGTTAAAGCACATAGAAAAAGATTCCCATCTCCCTGCGGACGACCCGTACTCAACCGGCTAGCTACAAGCGAAACCGTCTTGATTGCGGTAATAAACTTAGCACGCAAAAACCCTACCAATCAAATGGCGCCGTTGCCGGGGAGACGGTAGTTTATTTCTTTGTGTAATTTCGGGTTAATTTATAAATATAAACATAACCAAAAAACAAACAAAAAAATATACATTGTAAAAAAAACCATCTTGTTATTTTTTATTAGTTTTTGTGCAAGTGTGCAGGATAAAAAGACGGTCGAGTTCAGTGCTAAAGACGTGGGAAGTTTGACCCATATCTCGCGGCTACACCGCGACGGATCAAGACGGAGCCAACGATCTACAGTAAAATTCTGGAGCATATACAGTGAACAAATCAAGATTCAGGACATCCAGACAAGAAGAGGACAGCCAAGGCAGCATCTACAAGGAGACTGAAGCTTCAAGGCCATCATAAAGCCGCGGAACCGCGGCGGTTTGCTGGCATCAGCTGCCCAAAATTCCCTGTAAGTCTCTCTCACTCCTCCCCACTCCTCTGAACTTCACTGAACTGTGTTTTCTGCAGCATTCTTTGCGCAAACTCTCTTCCCCCTTCCAATAAATTGTTTTTGTGCAGGATTCTTTGCGCCGCGCTAAAATAAAAATTGTTTGCAGTTGATTGTTACTGCTTTGCATATATTAATACAGACTTTAAGAGGCTTGAAACCAATCCAGATTGGGTGGGGATTTCATCACCCTTCCCAGGACCCCATAAATCACAAAAAGCACATGCATTGACCATTGCTTAAATTAAAAAATACAAGACTCGGCCCTAAGGACTTCGCGCTCAATAGAACAGAGGACTAGTTACAGGCATCGGCCGTTTATCCTATCCTGACTTTTGCGGTGTCTAGGAAAGTGTGTCCAAGGCAAGTGGTTACTTAATTAGGACCATTACTTACGTAGTGGGGAGCCTCCCACTTACCTGGCCGCAATTGTCGGAGAAGAGGCGGTTTGAGGTCCTATTTCTAGCCCTTTGGAACAATTAGGAGCTGTCTAGCTGACCTAGGTGATCCTAGATCTAGGTGTGATTGTGCATATCTTGTTTGTGATTGTTTGAAGCCGTAAGTCTGTACATATTTCTGTAACGCTCTTTCTAAAAAAAACACAAAACCAAAAACTTTTATAAAAACTTTCCCTTTGTCGCCAGAATCCATTTTTTACCCACCTCCTATCGTATTTCTCCATTGACATTTTCTTACCCTCACCTTCTTCGCTTTGACTATACAAAACTCGTTTAGTGTATGTCCGCTTGGATTCGGGACACTAGCGCCCGCCTAGTCCGCGTTACGTTAGTCGCTACCGACTACGCGATCGACTCAGACGTCGAAACTCCGTCCACGCCTCTTTCACCCTTACCTTTGCCGGCCAACTCCGACGTTGACCGGAATTTTGTTCATACATCTTCACCTTCACCATCACCAACCTCTTCTTCCGCGATGTCAGGATTTAATCCAAACATCTCTTTGACTCCCTCGGGATTGACTCCACCTCCTATGGAGGCGAATAACCCACCACCACCGCCTGTTGTAGCGCCGCAGCGAATCGCGCTCCAGGATCGTTTCTATCCCACCCGTTCTGCACTTCCCACCTGTCCTTCTCTTCCACCGGCCAATGGGGATAATTTTGAAATTAAGCCCCACTTCATTAACATGCTTCCGAAATTTCATGGGCTTGAATCTGAAGATGCCTATATCTTCATCAACAAGTTCCAAAATGTTTGTGCCATGATGAAAACTACCCAGCTGTCGGACGATGCTATACGGCTACGGGTCATTCCGTTCACTTTATGCGATCTTGCTGAAAAATGGCTATATAGCACCGCTTCCCACTCCATAACTAGTTGGGACGAGTTTGTGAAAGCGTTTCTCAAGAAATTCTATCCGAATCATAAAACCGCAAGGATCCGTAACGAAATCAACCAACTCTCTCAGCTTCCTACTGAACCCTTCTGGAAGTGCTTTGACCGGTATAAAGACCTTCTTGTTCAGTTCCCTCACCACGGTATTGAGAAATGGCAACTTTGCCAAACCTTATACGAAGGCCTGAACCCAGCAACCAAGCAGTTGTTGGAAACCATTTGTCAGGGCCACTTCCTATCGAAATCTGATGAGGAAGCATGGCAATTCTTCGACGACCTTGCGGAACAGACGCTTCAATGGGAGAGCACTAGACTAACTACTAGTTCTTCTTCCTCCACTTCTACTAGTCAGTCTAAGGTAGGAATTCACCAACTCGATGTCTCTATTGCGATGAAAGCTGAAATGGCTGCAATAACGAGAAAACTTGAAGCGATAGAGAGCAAATTTTCATCTCCTGCTCCTACCCTTGTTCTTCCCCTTCGTACCATTTGTGCTTGTTGTTCCGATCCTTCTCACTTAACCGAAGAGTGTCCTTACAATCCACCATCCCAAAGACAGGATCAGGCTAATGCTGCATTTCAGTAAAGACCGAGGAATGATCCATACTGTTCCACCTACAATGCCGGTTGGAGGAACCACCCCAATTTCGCCTGGAATCAGAATCAGCAACAATTCCAAGGCAACAATTTCCAGAGGCCCCCTCCTCCGCAACAACAAGCGCAACAACAAACTCAACATCAGTTTCAGCAGCCCTTCCAACCCCAACCTTTTCAAAATCAGACGAACAACTTTGCACCCAACAATTCTTTTCCACAAAACAACTTGGTTCCGTCAAACAACGATAAGGTTTCCTCACTAGAACGAAGTCTGGAGGCGTTCGTTAAACAATCGACACAATCCATCGCCAACATCCAGTCATCTATTCAGTCTTTGGTGCAACACACTGCTGCACACGGGCAAAGCATCAAGACCATCGAAGCCCAGATTGCACAGCTGAATGCGGCGTTAAGCGAGCGAGAAAAGGGGAAGCTTCCATCTCAACCACTTCCAAATCCCGGTCACCCACATAATGTATATGTTGCTCTTGAACAACAGAACCATAATGTGAGTGTCGTGACTACATTGAGATCGGGAAGGATGCTGCACAACAACATCGGCACAGCAATTGAGGATAATGACACCCCGGCCGCTTCTTCTTCTTCTTCTTCTTCGTCTTCTGAGCCTATTCTCCATTCTTCAAAAGGCTTTTCTTCTTCTTCTTCTGCTCTGAACGGACCCACTTCTCACTCCACGAAAGCACCAGCTCTGGGATCCGTTCCAATTCCACAATCTCCTCCACAAGCATTGGACTCAACCAATTTTTAAAACTTTCCATTTCCAATCCGGTTGAGGTCCAATAAACAAAATCCACAAATGGAGAAGATTCTGGAGTTGTTTAAGCAGGTTAACATCAACATTCCCCGTTTAGATGCTATCCAACAAGTCCCGTCCTACGCGAAAATCTTAAAGGACTTGTGCACGAAAAAGAGAAAGTCTCAGGTACCCAAGAAAGTTTTCTTGGCTAGTGCTGTGAGTGATGCTCTTACCCAACCTTTACCGCAAAAACAGAAGGACCCTGGCTGTCCTACGATTTCTATTACCATTGGGGATAAGAACATCAACCGCGTACTATTAGATCTTGGTGCCAGTGTTAACCTGCTTCCGTACTCAGTATATGAGCAACTAGGTGTAGGAGAGCTGAAACCCACACACGGTACTCTCCAAATGGCTGACCGATCAATCACCCATCCTAGGGATGAGCTAGAGGATGTGTTAATCAAGGTTGGGGACTTCATATTCCCCGTTGACTTCATTGTATTAGACACACAGCCTGTAGCTAACCCCCGCAATCAAATTCTGGTGATACTCGGTTGCCCATTCCTTGCAACCTCAAATGCTGTGATCAATTGTCGAAATGGTTCGATGAACCTATCTTTTGGAAACATGACAATTAAACTCAACATTTTTAGGTTGGGGAATCAGCCCTCCGAACCTAATGCTCATATACTAGACGTTTGCTCAATCCAAGAGATCACCCATGAAGAGTGTGAATTCGAGGAGTTTTTGTTCGATCACGATAACCTTAACGCCACTAGTGCGTTCCTCTTCGAACCTGCTGCTGTTTCTGCGCTCGACAATGACTACGAGTGTTTCACTTTCTCGAACGATCTTAGCTACTCACCACCCGAGTTTGAATCCTTTGAATTTCCGGATGAGTTACCTGAACCATCCAGCTCGGTCGCTTACACTCGTTTTGAACCTTTGCTGGAATCCTTTGAATTCGAGACCTTTTTACCAATCTTGCCTTCAATCGTTTCACCCCCAACGCTCGAACTCAAGCCTTTGTCGTCTCACCTTAAGTACGCTTACTTGGGTGAGAACGAGACCCTCCCTGTTATCATCTCGGCTTCTGTAGCTCCAGAGCAAGAGAAAGCCTTCCTTGCGGTCTTGCACAACAATAAGCAAGCTTTTGGCTGGTCCATGGCGGACATCAAGGGGATTAGTCCCCTGATTGTTGAACATCACATTAATCTGATGGATGATGCCAAACCAGCCAGGGATCCACAAAGGTGACTCAACCAAGTCATGAAGGAGGCTGTGAAAAAGGAAATCTTAAAATGTCTGGATAGTAGTATCATTTACCCTATCTCTGATAGCCAGTGGGTTAGCCCCATTCACGCTTTCCCCAAGAAATCAGGCATAATGGTCATCACTAACAAGGCGAACGAGTTAATCCCTACTCGCACCGAAACTGGGTGGCTAGTATGCATTGATTACAGAAAACTCAACGCCGCAACGCGGAAGGACCACTTTCCGCTACCTTTCATTGATCAAATGCTTGAACGATTGGCCGGACATGAGTACTATTGCTTTCTTGATGGCTACTCCGGTTATAATCAGATTCCCATCGCCAAAAAAGACCAGGACAAGACCACATTCACTTGTCCTTTCGGCACATTCACATACCGTCGCATGCCCTTTGGGTTATGCAATGCGCCCGCTACCTTCCAGCGGTGTATGATGGGAATCTTCTCAGACATGGTGGAGAAATTCCTGGAGATCTTCATGGACGATTTCTCCATCTTCGGCGATTCCTTCAACGAGTGTTTGCTGCATCTTGACGCTGTCCTTACCCGATGTAAGGACAAGAACCTCACTTTGAATTGGGAGAAGTGCCACTTCATGGTGCGCGAAGGTATTGTCTTAGGACATATCATTTCGCAAAATGGCATAGAGGTTGACAAAGCAAAGATTGAGGTCATTTCCAATCTCCCTCCTCCCAGATGCGTCAGAGACATCCGAGCCTTCCTTGGCCATGCCGATTTCTATAGACGGTTCATCAAGGACTTTAGCAAGATTGCTAGGCCCTTGACTCTTCTACTGGCCAAGGACACACCATTCGACTTCAACTCGAGCTGTGTGACTGTGTTCGAGTCATTAAAAAGCTCACTCACTTCTGCTCCCGTTCTTTCTTCACCTGACTGGACGCACCCATTTGAGATTATGTGCGATGCATCCGACTTTGCCATTGGTGCTGTCCTTGGACAACACATCAACAAGATACCGCATGTGATCTATTATGCTAGCTGAACCCTGAACAACGCGCAACTTAATTATACAACAACTGAGAAGGAATTCTTAGCTGTTGTGTTTGCTTTAGAAAAGTTCAGGCCCTACCTCATCGGCTCTCCAGTCATTGTCTACACAGACCATTCTGCTCTGCGCCATCTTTTTGTGAAGAAAGATACAAAATCTCGGTTAATACGTTGGATCCTCTTGTTTCAAGAGTTTGACCTTGTCATTAAGGACAAAAGAGGATGTGAAAACGTAGTCGCCGACCATCTCTTACGACTTCCTTCTTCGCCGTCGCCTCAACTTCCGATCAACGACGTGTTTCCGGATGAACAGCTCTTGACAGTATCTCGCGAACCCTGGTTCGCAGATATTGTGAATTATTTGGCCACAGAGTTACTACCGACTGAATGGTCAAGTCAGGACAGACTTTGATTCTTATCTCAAGTAAAACACTTTTACTGGGACGAACCCTATCTGTTCAAGTACTGTCCCGACCAGATTATTCGTCGGTGTGTCCCTGACGATGAATTCGAGAGTGTGCTGTCATTTTGCAACGATCAAGCATGTGGCGGGCATTTTAGCCCCAGAAAGACAGCTGATAAGATCTTTCAATGTGGTTTCTACTGGCCACAACTCTTCAAAGACGCTCATGACTATTGCAAGACTTGCTCCCGGTGCCAACATTTGGGCCGGATATCCCGGAGGAACGAGATGCCGCTCCAACCAATCTTGGTTGTGGAGATTTTCGACGTTTGGGGGATAGATTTCATGGGGCCGTTTCCCAGCTCTTTTGGGAACTTGTACATCCTTCTCGCTGTTGATTACGTCTCTAAGTGGGTCGAGGCTGTGCCCAGCCGGACTAACGACAATAAGGGTTGTCGTTAGGTTTCTTAAAGAAAACATTTTCTCCCGGTTTGGGCACTTCCGAGCGATCATTAGCGATAATGGAACTCATTTCTGCAATAAGACTTTTGAGGCCTTGATGCGGAAATATTCCATTAATCATAAGCTCTCTACGCCCTACCACCCCCAAACCTGTGGGCAAGCCGAAGTTTCAAATCGGCAAATCAAGCAGATACTGGAGAAGACGGTTTCTAAGAACCGAAAGGATTGGTCGTTGAAACTAACTGATGCCCTTTGGGCATTTCGAACGGCTTATAAGACCGATCTTGGCATGTCTCCCTATCGGCTTGTGTACGGAAATGCTTGCCACCTCCCTGTTGAAATAGTGCATCGTGCATTTTGGGCGATAAAAGAACTGAATCTGTCTCTCGAAGATGCGGGAAGCCATCGGAAGCTGCAGTTGAACGAATTGAGCGAGTTTAGGGATGAGGCTTACGATAACGCGGTTGTCGTTAAGAACCGAACGAAGGTGTTTCACGATAAACACCTTTTGCGCAAAACTTTCGTACTTGGTCGACAGGTACTGCTTTACGACACCCGGCTACACTTCCATCCAGGAAAGCTCAGATCTCGTTGGAAAGGGCCGTATTTTGTGCGGAATGTGTATCCGCATGGCGCTGTGGATTTGGAGAATCCAAAGGACGGTTCATTTTTCAAAGTAAACGGACGCCGACTTAAACCGTACCTTAGCGCCGAACCAACAGAGGAGCTCCTGGTCTTACAGGAGCCGGTTTACCCTGCATAATCTTTCTCTGCCCTCCACCAAACTTCGATTATCCAGCCAAGAACAGTGGACACTGTTCCAAATAACTTTGGGGGTATGTATATACCATTTTGTATTTATTTGTGGATATTCTTTTCCATTTTTACTCTTTAAAAACATAAACATAAAAAAAAAATTGTGTATATCTAACCGACAATTTTGACCCTTCAAATGATCTCTTCCTGCAATGACAGTGAGGACGCTGTCCAGTTTAAGTTTGGGGGTACGCTCGGTACGTATTTCTAACCTTCGCATTCATATGTATATTTTGCATCTGCATACTAAAATCCATAAAATTCAGAAAATTTTCTAAAAACATAAAAACTTTTCTGTCAAATTAGCTAGTGGGAGAACTCTGATTCAACATTTCGACGTTTTTGTTTGATAAGATAAGAATAACTAAATCTTATTTTTAGATTTTGAAAACCTGAAAGATAACTCTCCTTTGAAGTTAACTATAGCTGATATACGTCTTTACATCACACTACACGTGTCGTGAGTTTTGGAAATCAGAAGACAAGTCTTTTACGTCTAAAAACTTTTAAATGGATAAATGATTTTCTGAGGATCAAATAGGTTTGTTCTGAAATAAGTAATATCAAGAATAGTTTATGAAGTTAAGTGAATATGAAGGAATGTTATTGATGCCTTAATCGGAACTAAATCTGAAAAATAACCCATCTGGAACTTGATTGAAATGATTACACACCGAACCCACTAAACACGTCTTTTATCCAAAAAAATAATTGAACTGCCGGTTATATCTCCGTTTGTATTGAATCATCATGATTTTCACGGTAAAAATTGTCTTTTGTTTTTGGACCTAGGTAACTTGAGTAATTAAGTCCGCTGGGGTGTCTCTACACCTAATGCCCTAAAACCAACTGGTTTGGGTGCATTGGCCCAAAGCTCGTTAAGAAGCCTAGAAAGTCCAGATTAAAACAAAGTCAAGCAAGTATTCTCTCCGAGTTAAAATTCCTAACGGTTCTTTGTGTGAGAATAATCTTGACAAAAGACAGGATTTTATAAAAAAATATATTTCTAGCGGAGATATGAAGGTTTTATTCTATGATAAAGACTATTGCACGTTCACATAGGTGTGTATGAAATGAAAACAAGAAAAAGGTGGAGTGAAAAAATAAGACCTAGTTTTCTGTTAAGGAAGATAGAAATTCTGAAGTTGAAACCTTACTGGAAAACGAAACTTGAAAAATGCCTAACTCTTTATAAAACTTATGTGATCCTTTTAAAAATTTTATCTGGGCTTTATTGCATGACATGATGACTTTATTCGACCCTTCTGGAACTTAACGACACTATTTGCACTGCACGTAAAGACATATAAAATCTTAAGTTAAATAAGAAGCGAGATGTGAAAAATAAAGGTTCGATAGTCTAGACTTAGGATAATAGAATTGTTATTTTCTGAAACAAAACTTTAGGGTTTGAATCATAGTTATTTTGCAAAACTAGCTTGACCGGATTTTGTGGGTAGTATCCGCTGAAAACCTTCAGGAGACAACACTCCTCCTACTATGGACACCTAGAGCTTTAACGGCTTGTTGCACATGCTCAGTGCAATCGCATTCCCTACGAAAGTGAGTTTAGGAAATTTTTTGTGAATAAATTGGCTTTGCTCGGGACAAGCAAACGATAAGTTTGGGGGTATTTGTTCATATCAGATTTTTGTATTTTTATACCGCCCAATTTTTATCACATTGCTTATCGGTAGGTACTCTTGAGCCGTGTTTGCTAGTCAATTGCAGGATACATGTTCTCGGCTCTAAACGGTGAAATTCATGGAAAAGCAATACAAAATCCGGATTACTGCCAACCACAGATAAAACACGAGTCTCCGCTCTCTATCCGTATGTTGCCGCACATCAGTTTAAGAGAAAAAATGGCAAATCAATGTCATTTTCATGCACAAAGCTCAATGGCAACACAAGATCCAACATATCTACGCGGAGCTCGAGGAAATCATGACAAAAAGATCCACATCAAATCACCTTTTGGTCTGCTGGAATTCTGGAAAACTTGTGAAGAGTTTCTGAGAACAAAAACATATACCAAACAGCAGACAACATCAAACCAGGGAACCCCACAAAATCCGATGGCCCAACTCCCTACTACTGCCGCGGCATAAGCAGGCTTATGCCGCGGAACCGCGGCCTGACAGTGTCTTCAGGGGGTCGTATTTTAGGGACAGTTTGGTAATTGTATATAGAGGCAGATTTTTGCCCTAGCTTTCCAGTTTCCTGCCTATAAATAGTCCAGAACTTGCCAAAGCCAAGGGTCCTCATTCTTGTATTTAGATTTTAGAATACATGTGTTGTTCTTCTCCCTCCTCTCATCTCTTCTCCATTAAAAACTTGTAGTGAGCTTTTCTGAGTGAAGAATGAATAAAGGAGTTCTTGTTCTTACCATGCTTATCTTGTTGTAATTGTTAATTATAATTGCTTGTATTTTCATTTGCTAATCTAGTTGTTGTTATTTGTTTTTTTTGTTTCTTTCTTGTTCTCTTTTTCTTTATCCTTAAAACAACTATGATGCTTAAGCTTGATCCTTACCAAGGTGAGCTCTCAAATAGCTAGTTGTAATCTTCTAATCTCTTTCTTTCTATCTTCCTCCTTTGTTTTATTTTCTTTTCCTTATAATGGGTGAGTAGTTTTCATACTTGTTAGGGTAGGATAAGGAAAGTTTGAGAGAAGGAAATCTCTCTCACTCTTTTCTTGCCCAACATCTTAATTCGGACTCCCGTTAATTGAACCACAATCCGCTCCCTACGGCACCCTATCCTACATGATAGCGATGATTCCTTAGTGAGACCGGTTATGGTTGAATTAACCGGAGGTTAAGGCTAAGAGCCAAGAACGGACGGACAAGCACCAAAAGGAAGAACTTATGCGTTGGAAAGCCTAGCTTATACTCGCAAGTTCCTTCCTAGTCGTGCTAATCCCCGTTATTGCCGATTACCGTAACACCGATATTAAGAGTGGCAATGAAAGAAGTGAGTGACTCCTAACTCAAACTAACCTAATCCTAACCCTAACAAACTCTCTTTATATATCATTTTAGCACATAAGTAATCTAAAAACAAACCTGGACATTTGGACTTAACTCGTTAAAGCACATAGAAAAAGATTCCCATCTCCCTGCGGACGACTCGTACTCAACCGGCTAGCTACAAGCGAAACCGTCTTGATTGCGGTAATAAACTTAGCACGCAAAAACCCTACCAATCAGCGCCTATATACTTTTCATAAAACAAATAGCTTGCCAGAAGGCGCATCACGTGCCAACACGTGATGCTCTTCTCTGGGACTGCTGCATATAGGCAAACCGGCCTAGTGCTATTGGGTCACGTGCTACACGTGAGGATTCCTAATATCTTCTGAACCGATAGAATTAAATTCTATATAAAAGGATCAGAACCCTATTTTAGAAATATTTTCCCCAATCTTTCTAAATAAGAAAGATTGTGCTCTGTAAATCAGAGCACCGTTGGATCAAATATCCAATGGTGATTAAAAATCACCAAGATACAGAATAAATTCTGTATGGGAAAATAGTTTCCCAATCTTGTTAAAAACAAGAAAAATGTCTTCTGTAAAACAGAAGTCCTTGGATCAAAGATCCGACGGTGGATAAATTTTCCAAATCAATTAAGAGATCTCTCAATAAGAGATTTCCTCAACTAAATCAACAAATCAGCCTCCACTATATAAAGACCCCAAGGCTTCAAGTCTAGAACAGAAGAACTCCCCCATAAACTTCAGAATTCAAGGCGAGAACTACCTCTCATCAAGGTGAAGAAAAACAAAAGAGATCATAGCATCTCCTCAAGAAAAAAGAAGAACTTAGTTCTTAGATCCATGAGACAAAGTCTCTCACAAACGAGATTTTAATTCTCAGAGCACCGAACTGATTAGAACAGGAAAAAAAGTTCTTGGCGCTCAGCGCCGAGCGCTCCACGTGCCCCTCACATGAGTGCTATTTAATAAGGAGAGCTTAGCACTCAAAGTTTGGCGCTCAGCGCCGAGCGCTCCACGTGCTCCTCACATAAGCACTACTTAATAAAAAAGTACTTAGTACTCATTGCCTGGCGCTCAGCGTTGAGCGCTCCACGTGCTCCTCACGTGGGCGCTACTTAATAAAAAGTATTTAGTACTCATTGCCTGGCGCTCAGCGCCAAGCGCTCCACGTGTTCCTCACGTGAGTGCTATCAAGTGTTTAACACTCCATATAAAAGATACAAATAAAACAAAAAGAATAAAGGGTGTCAGAACCCATTCCAATGCTCAGCATTGCTGATGCAGAAAGGGGACCAAGACCAAATAAATAATCAAGTGGGCTGAGCCCAAGGTTGGTCAAATCCCAAATTAACCCAACCCATATGCTTTCAGATTGGACTTAGTCCCAAACAAGATCATCAAATCTTTGATGACCATTCACTGGTTCAAGGGTACATCTCTTCATACCTCTGATACATGTCGTTATAATTATTCAATGTCTTCAGAGAGATGGCGGGTCCCAATAACCAATAACCTTTGGAGCATCCCCAAACTGTTAAACCAATACCCTACAGACTATGATGTCTTTAAACACAGACTATGATGTCTTTAAACTCTACGGACTATGATGTCCTTAAACATGGAATATGATGTCCTTAAACCCAATGGACTGCAACGTCCCTAAACTAAACTCTACGGATTATGATGTTCTTAAACATGGACTATGATGTCCTTAAACCCAATGGACCATAGCGTCCCTAAACTAAACTCTACAAACTATGATGTCCTTAAACATGGACTATGATGTCCTTAAACCCAATGGACCGCTACGTCCCTAAACTAAACTCTACGGACTATGATGTCCTTAAACATAGACTATGTTGTCCTTAAACCCAATGGACCACAATGTCCCTAAACTAAACTCTACGGACTATGATGTTTTTAAACTCTATGGACTATGATGTCCTTAAACCCAATGGACCGTAACGTCTCTAAACTAAAACGATAGAGCCCAAATGCTCTTTTGTTGGATCAAAAATGATCCTGAACCCCTGTTGGGTAGATCTTAGTCTAAAATTAGACTAACGTATCCTTAACAAACATTTATGTTGATCTTAATCTCAAACGAGATTAACGAGCCTTAAAACAAACCAAACCCAAATCTAAGAAAATATGGATTTGGACTAATCCCCGTCCTACGGACGACAACATAAATTAGTCTCCGTATACAATCCACGGGCAACCAAAAATAAAACAAACACACACGACACGAAGTGAACATCTGGAGAAGGAGAAAGTGGTTATCGCTACGCGATAACGTAATTAACTGCAGGGGCTTGCGCCTGCAGGGAAGAGCGTCCCCACAATCAAAAACCCCTCGCAAATAAGGGGGAATCTGAAGAAATATGCTACAACGGCCGCATCCGTCGATACCTTCGATACACGGTGCTATAAATCAACTTGGCATTTTCGGAGAGGTGGACAGATAAACCCAAATAGCATCTACCCCCAAAATTCAAGCTATACGTCCTAACGTCCCGGTCGCGTCTTTCGGCGGTGAACAGATTCCGGCATGTCCGGCGGGACCTTTTCCTCTTTCCACTCCACACTTCGTGTGTCGTGTTTTTCCGCGATCAAATACTTGCAGTATATACTTTTATGGTTGCCCTTGGGTGATAGGATACTGAAGCTGGCGTTTTGTCTCTATAAAGAACGGTGTTTTCTCCCACCCTAGCAGCTCAGGATCTGTCATATCCGGTGGAGTCAAGTATGGGCCATTTGCAGTCTCAAATCTCTGCAATCCGGCTCTTCAAGAAATCAACGGGCTTCTCTTTGGGGAGATGCTCCCACCTCCCACCCTCGGTGCCTCAACACCGATGGAGGAATCCCAGAGGAAGTTTGTCTTCCACAGGTTGGTTCCCCAAGCTGCAACATTGCCGACGGAATCGGTCCTCAAAAAAATGACACCTGCCAAGGACCAAAATCGACGCAGGAGGCAAAATATTAATCTCTCAACGGAAACAGGGGGCAGGCTCGGAAAAATCCTGAGGCTAATCAAATCACGACCGCAAGAAACGGTCGACGTCGATATCGGCATTATACAAAATGAGCTGGGGGCAGTTCTCCGTATGGTCTTGTTTTAACCCCAGTGGTGAATGTTGTTGTCCCAACCGCGAACAGCTTCAAAATGTTGCGAAGGGTCAGAAAAAATTCTCCAACCGCAATATTAAAGAAGTCTCCGCAGCCCATGGAGATCCCACGAGAGCAGAAACCAGTTCGCTCCCTGAGACAACTTTCCTCATCTATATTTAAGGTGTGGAAGCAGGTGAAGAGGAACTCATCCCAAGAAGGATCCTGATACAGCGGTTTCTCCCAAAACCAAAGCGACTTTTCATAAAAAAGAGAGGCCTATTAAAGCTCAAGTGCCCGAAGCAAACTCCAAAGGCCAAAATGCCAAACACCCCAAGCCTGGGGGCATGATAGTTCACATAGTCTATGTGGTGAATTCCAAAGACAAAGTTCGAACTTCTACTAGTCACCGACCTCAAACTAGGTCCCTGAAAAAAGTTCAACTGCAGCATGAAAAGCTGCAGGAGATACTTGCTCAGGCAGCATCACTCGCTAATCCATCGTCTAAGGCAAATCCTGAAGACGCACCTGGAGAAAGAACATAGCACGAGTTGGATATTTATTTCCTAAATCACGCTCTCAAAAAGAAAGATGAAGAAGCGACAGAAATGTCCGGAACGATGGTTCAATCGGAACTACAAGCAAGTGAACTGCCGGTAGTCGCTCTTAAAGATAAGGGTGACATTTCAAATCCTCTATAAGTCTTATCAATGGCCAAAGAGGAAATGATTCCAAAAGCAAAGCTGGACACATATATCGCTCAGCAAGTCAAAACTCGCTATGCTAAGTGAAGCCTCAAATAGGCTAATCAAGACTGGTCGACCGTATCCGACGTTCTACGATCAAATACAGTACCTGCCAGAATACATACTTCTGACTCCACATATACAAAGGAACCGGGAATCCTCACTAGCACATCGCGCGATTTAAATCCATGTGCGGTAACACTGGAGAGAATGATATACTCCTCTTCTGACAGTTCGTCAGCTGTCTGGCGTGCATTACCTTCGAATGGTATGCGGAACTCCCGAATGACTCCGTGAATACCTTTGACGAGATGGATATGCTCTTCTGTCAGGGATTCTCTAATGAAAACGAACATACTACCGTGACAGCGCTGGTTAACGAAAGGGTTAGACCGAATGAGACTTGGGTTCAATATGTTACCCGATGGCGAAATCTCTGGTCAAATACAAGCAACGCATCGATAAAGTGCAGCCATGGGAATGCTCATAGCCACCCTTGACCCAAATTCAAAGGAGTCCTCGTATATGTCCCTCTTCAAGCCGACGACCTTCCAAGAACTCATAGATAAAATAGCTCGATTGGATCAAATGGGTCAAGACTCTTTCTCATCTGATGATGACGAGTAAAAAAAAGCGGAGGCAAGATGGCGTTTTTCGCCTACGCTCAACAAAAATAAGCGTCTCTGAAACAACATGTCGCCAAAATAACGATGGCGTGGGT
Source organism: Agapanthus africanus (assembly GCA_030015575.1). Lineage (NCBI taxonomy): Eukaryota > Viridiplantae > Streptophyta > Magnoliopsida > Asparagales > Amaryllidaceae > Agapanthus > Agapanthus africanus. Next base: position 13,413,624 of record JASDDO010000014.1, read on the forward strand.
ATTCGTTCCCTCTAAGATATACACAGGGGGCATATTCCTCACTGGCAGAAGGATCTCTATGTAGAATGGTCCTTTATTCTCAAAAGACAGGAAGGATCTAGTGGAATGCCCCGCTAAAAAAACGGTATGTCCACAAGCAAAATAGGCACGGATGAAAACCCGAAAGGGCTCTGTGAGTAAAAACAGCAGGGCTACCGGCGAGTTTGTGAAAACCCGAAAGGGCCTAGACTCATAAAATAAATCCATGCACACTTGCAAGGTCCTCTCGACCTTGTAAGAAGAAAATACCTACGTGAGATCCTTACGAATCACAAGAGAGCAACACACTTAGGGATTGTTGGGGTCAAAATTTGCAACCCGGTTGACCAAGTCAAGTTCAACCCCAAGCCAGGTGGGCACAAGCCCAGGTCAAGCGGGCCCATGCCCAAGTCGAGCCCGCGGCCAGCCTCCCTATGCCAACATAAAAATCATGTAACAAATAATTTTGATGTAATTTTTTGTGCATGAATGTAAGCAAAATGGGCATAAAGCCAAATTTCTGTAAAGCCCATGGCTTATGTGCAAAAAGAAAGAGCACATGAGGCATGGGATGGGCAAAATGCTATTTTGTAAAGCCTAAGGGGCTATATGTAAATTTATAAGCTTATATAAGGCAACATGATGATGAATAAAGGATACACTTTTCATTCTCTAAAAAACTCTAGGTTTTTTTTCCTCCTTCTCCTTCCTCAAGGTTCTAAACCTTCTTCCCCTTTTGAATTAAATCAAGAGTTTTACTCTTCCTTTTCCAAAACTAAATAGTTTTTCACCATAAAACCCACAAAGGGGAGCTCAGATCTTTCATTAGATCTCAAAAAGGGAAGATTTTTAAATCTCACCCCTTTCCTCTAAGATCCGGCCAACCGATAGGAAGAAGAAGGAGACCCATCTCCAGAGACCCCACTTCGGGGAAGATCCAGGGCACAAGGGAGAAGCCCCTTCATCAACTCCAAAAATATCTTAGGAGTTTAACTCCTCAAAATATATATATATATATATATATATATATACACAAAATAATAAGTATTTATTTATGGAAGTACAACTCCCAGTGCAGGGACCAACTCCCTTTTGCCGCCCAGCGCCTGAGCGCCCACGTGCCCACGAGCGCCCGAGCACCCACCCAAAGCGCTAGCACCCACGTGCCTGGGATGTGAGGCGCTAGCGCCCAAAGCGCTAGTACCCGAGCGCCCACATGCCTGGCACGGGAGGCACTAGCGCCCAAAGCGTGAGCATCCAAGCACCCACGTGCTTGGTACGTAAGGCGTTAGCGCCCAAAGCGCTAAATCCCGAGCGCTCACGTGCCTGGCACGTGAGGCGATAGCGCCAGCGCCCAAGCGCCCGCGTGCCACGCACGTGAGGCGCTGGCGCTTTCTCCCACTCATCCTATGGATGCCCTTTCCCTTTATATATATGTATGTATATATACATACATACACACATACACATACTCTACAATACTGTCCCCCGTTAGAAAAAATTTCTAATGGAGCTCTGCCCCGTACCCCGCAAGGGGGATGCTAGCCCACTTGACCCCCAGCCCGCTATGCGGGTAGCGGGACCTTCGTAAAAACACTGTGGGTCCCCGATGTATCCAAAACCCCTTCAAAGCACAACACTGCACATTGAGTTCGCATGACCTGTTTAACCCGTCAATCGGAGGTTCTCTCGCTCCAAAGGCGAGAGGTAATTAACGGCAGCTTAGTCCGTGGCTGCCAGAGATTCGGATCCCCATAATCAATAAACCCCAGCTTACCCTAGGCAGGGGGAATCTGTAATGCGCCTGACAAGCGCGCGCGCATTCCCATCTCAATGGGGTAACGAAAAACACCCTACAGATTCTGGCACGCCCGGTGGGACATTTCTCTCCTCCCATATCTCGGGTTAAACGTTCATGCGAGCTCAATCAATATACATATCGATTTCCTGTACTGAAATCATGTTTCTATTTGCAGGGGTTAACAATTTTCAATTGCCATCTTTGAACGCAAGTCGGTACTTGAACGACTTTCCTTAGCCCCAGCTGGGGGGCAAGGCCATCAACACCGACAAAATGATAAGGCATCTCATGCAAGCTCCAGCGGTGCCCCTGAAAATTGCTCAATCGGGTATCTTCTCTAAGTTCCCCGTCAGATGACCACTACGTCGTTAAACTGGAAACAGATGACCACTAAGTCGTTAAACTGGAAACAGATGACCTCTAAGTCATTAAACTGGAAACAGATGACATCTAAGTCATTAAACTGGAAACAGTAGACATCTAAGTCTTTAAACTGGAAAAAGATAACCTCTACGTCGTTAAACTGGAAAAAGATGACCTCTACGTCGTTAAACTGGAAACAGATGACCACCACGTCGTTAAACTGGGAACAAATGACCACCACGTCGTTAAACTGAAAACAGATGACCACCACGTCGTTAAACTGGAAACATATGACCTCTAAGTCGTTAAACTGGAAACAGTAGACCTCTAAGTCTTTAAACTGGAAACAGATGACAACCACGTCGTTAAACTGGAAACAGATGACCACTAAGTCGTTAAACTGGAAACAGTAGACCTCTAAGTCTTTAAACTAGAAACAGTAGACCACTAAGTCGTTAAACTGGAAACAGATGACCGCTAAGTTGTTAAACTAGAAACAGATGACCTCTAAGTCGTTAAACTGGAAACAGATGACCACTAAGTTGTTAAACTGGAAACAGATGACCTCTAAGTCGTTAAACTTGAAGCAGTCGATCATCACGTCGTTAAACTGGGAACAATCGACCTCTAAGTCGTTAAACTGGGAATGTAAAAAAATGTGTAAATAAAAAAAGTGTAAATAAATAAATAAATAAAAACCGAAATGATGGGGCAACTCGCAATAAAAATCAGCGAGTAAAATAAATAAGAAAATAAAGTCGAAATGATAGGGAAATCGCGACCTTCGCGATAAGAAAAGATGAAATGATAGAGCAATCGTGGTAAAAAAACAGCGAATGATGAGTCGCTCAGCGAATGATGAGTCGCTCTTGGTAACATATTCCAGTGCAGAGATGCAGACGCTGTCCAAAACTTAAATCCCCAATGGCGAAGATGAGTCGCTCCTGGTACTATATTCCAGTAAGCGATGCAGACGCCTTCCAAAACTCAAATCCCCAACAGCGAATGATGAGTCGCTCCTGGTACCATATTCCAGTGCAGCGATGCAAACGCCAACCAAAATCCAATTTCCCAAAATTCTCCCAGCCCTACGGTTGGTCCCCCAAGTTGACTACCATATACAATCCACGGGCTCAAATAATTCTCATCATACCCATGCCCCACCGCAACCACCGGTTACGCGGCTGGTCTCCGCCCTTGGAATTATGCTCCATTGGGAAGACCCACTCATGTGTCCTCACGATGCATGAGGAGAATAAACCTTCATAGGATTCTTACGACTCACAAAGGAAAAACACACTTGGGAGTCCTCACGACTCCAAAGGAGAAAATACACCTACGGGATCCTTATGACCCGTAGGGAGAAAATGCTTTTTATGGGACCCTTACGGCCCATGAAATTGAAAAGTCTTAGGTGATAGGGACCTAAACCTGTCTCCTAAGCCATCGCACCCTAACGGGAAAAGGCAAATGATGAATTGCTCCTGGCACATGTGCTTCAGTGTTAGCAACGCTGATGCCGACCCCTACCCCAAAATTCCAAGCGTCCGATCCAATAGACCCCTAAGTCTTTAAACTAGGAACAGATGACCTTTAAGTCGTTAAAATGGGAACAGATGACCTCTAAGTCGTTAAACTGGGCACAATGGACCCCTAAGTCTTTAAACTGGGAACATATGACATCTAAGTCGTTAAACTGGAAACAGATGACCCCTAAGTCATTAAACTGGGAACGAGGGAAATCCACGCGTGTGTCCTCACGATGCATGAGGAGAACAAAACTTGCGAGATCCTTACGACTCGTAAGAAAACGCCTTCATGGGATCCTTACGACTCACAAAGGAAAAACACACTTGGGGGTCCTCACGACTCCTAAGGAGAAAATACACCTATGGGATCCTTACGACTCGCAGGGAGAAAATGCTTTTATGAGACCCTTACGGCTCATAAAATTGAAAAGTCTTAGGTGATAGGGATCTAAACATGTCTCCTAATTCATCGCTTCCCAACAAGGAAAGGTAAATGATGATTCGCTCCCGGTACCATATTCCAGTGTGGCAGTGCTGATGCCGAAAAAAAAACAATCCCCAAACCTCTCAAAGGCAAATGATGATTCGCTCCTAGTACCATATTCCAGTGTAGCGATACTGATGTCAACACAAATCAAACCAACCAATTCCAACATCGACCTCTGCGTCAAACAACCGACACTCCGTAACGGGGAAACGTCAAGCAGACACTCCATGCCGGGAAAACGTCTAACACAGACACTCCGTACTAAGGACACGTCAACCAGCGACACTCCGTGCCGGGGAAACGTCAATCAGACACTCCGTGTTGGGGGCACGTCAATTATAGACACTCCGTACCGGGGACACGTCAACCAGCGACACTCGGTGCCAGGGAAACTTCAAGCAAACACTCCGTACTGCGGAAACGTCAAGCAGACACTCCGTGCCGGAGGCACGTCGACTACAAACACTTCGTACCGGGGACACGTCAACCAGCGACACTCCGTACCAGGGACACGTCAACCAGCGACACTCCGTAACGGGGAAACGTCAAGCAGACACTCCGTGCCAGGGAAACGTCCAACACAGACACTCCGTACTGGGGACACGTCAACCAGCGACACTCCGTGTCGGGGAAACATCAAGCAGACACTCCGTACCGGGGAAACGTCAAGTAGGCACTCCGTGCCGGGGACACATCGACTACAGACACTCCGTGCTGGGGAAACGTCAAGCAGACACTCCGTACCGGGGAAATATCACGCAGACACTCCGTGCCGGGGGCACGTCAACTATAAACACTCCGTACCGGGGACACGTCAACCAGCGACACTCCGTGTCGGGAAAACGTCAAGCAGACACTCCGTACCGGGGAAACGTCAAGCAGACACTCCGTGCCGGGGGCACGTCGACTACAGAAACTTCATACTGGGGACACGTCAACCAGCGACACTCCGTGCCGGGGAAACGTCAAGCAGACACTCTGTACCGGGGAAACGTCAAGCAAACACTCCGTTCCGGGGGCACGTCGACTACAGACACTCCGTATCGGGAACACGTCAACCAGCGACACTCCGTGCCAGGGAAACTTCAAGCAGACACTCCGTGCCGGGGAAACATCCAACACAGACACTCCGTACTGGGGACACGTCAACCAGCGACACTCCGTGCCGGGGAAACGTCAAGCAGACACTCCGTACCTGGGAAACATCAAGCAGACACTCCGTGCCGGGGAACGTCGACTACAGACACTCCGCCTCGGGGAAACGTCGACCACCGACACTCATGCCGGGGGCACGTCAACCAAATCACTCCAAACCAAGGAAACATCTACCACGGACACTCCGTCTCGGAGACGCGTCAAGCATCGACCGTCCATGTCGTAAAAAGGGCAGTGCGGGCTTCCTACAAAGCGGGAACCAAATCACTCTGTGCCGGGAAAACGTCTAATACGGACACTCCGTCTCGGAGACGCGTCAACCGTCGACCGTCCATGTCGTAAAAAAGGCAGTGCATCCCAAAAAGTGGGAACCAAAGCAAGTTGCATCCACATGAAAGAAGATCCATCAATTTCATGCACACGACCCACATATGTGGTGTGCATTTATTGATAGGGGGCACTTTGTTAGGGTCAAAATTTGCACCTCGGTTGACCAAGTCAAAGTCATGGTCAACCCTTAGCCAGGCAGGCCCAAGCCCAAGTCAAGCAGGCCCATGCCCAAGTCGAGCCCGTGGCCAGCCTCCCCATGCCAAGATAAAAATCATGTAACAAATAATTTTGATGTATTTTTTTGTGCATGAATGTAAGCAAAATTGGCGTAAAGCCAAATTTCTGTAAAGCCCATGGCTTATGTGCAAAAAGAAAGAGCACATGAGGCATGGGATGGGCAAAATGCCATTTTGTAAAGCCCAAGGGGATATATGTAAATTTGTAAGCCTATATAAGGCAACATGATGATGAATAAAGGATACACTTTTCATTCTCTAAAAAACTCTAGGGTTTTTATTTGTGCCTCCTTCACCTTCCTCAAGGTTCTGAACCTTCTTCCCCTTTTCAATTAAATCAAGAGTCTTACTCTTCCTTTCCCAAAATTAAATAGTTTTTCACCACAAAACCCACAAAGGGGAGCTCAGATCTTCCATTTGATCTCAAAAAGGGGGAGATTTTTAAATCTCATCCCTTTCCTCTAAGATCCGGCCAACCGATAGGAAGAAGAAGGAGACCCATCTCCAGAGACCCCACTTTGGGGAAGATCCAGGGCTCAAGGGAGAAACCCCTTCATCAACTCCAAAAATATCTTAGGAGTTTAACTCCTCACACACACACACACACACACAAAATAATAAGTATTTCTTTCTGGGAGTACAACTCCCAGTGCAGGGACCAACTCCCTTTTGCCGCCCAGCGGCCGAGCGCCCACGTGCTTGGCACGTGAGGCGCTAGTGCCCAAGAGCCCAAAGCGCGAGTTCCCGAGTGCCCGCATGCTTGGCACGTGAGGCTCTAGCGCCCAAGAGCCCAAAGCGCGAGTGCCCGAACGCCCATGTGTTTGGCTGATGAGGTGCTAGCGCCCAAAGCGCTAGCGTCCGAGCGCCCACGTGCTTGGCACGTGAAGCGCTAGCGTCCAAAGCGTTAGCGCCCGAGCGCCCACGTGCCTGGCACGTGAGGCGCTAGCGCCCAAAATGCTAGCGCTCTGGTGCCCAAAGAGCTAGCGCCCAAGGCGATAGCGCCAGTGCTCGAGCGCCCAAGCGCTCGCGTTCCGCGCACGTGAGGCACTGGCGCTTTTTCCCACGCATCCTTTGGATGCCCTTTCCCTATATATATATACATACATACATGCATACACACACACACACACATACTCTACAACACTGTCCCCCGTTAGAAAAAAATTCTAACGGGGTGCTGCCCCGCACCCCGCAAGGGGGCTGCTAACCCCCTTGACCCCCAGCCCGTTATGCGGGTAGCGGGACCCCCGTAAAAACTCTGCGGGGCCCCCGATGTATCCAAAACCCCTTCAAAGCACAACACTGCACATTGAGTTCGTATGACCTGTTTGACCCGTCAATCGGAGGTTCTCTCGCTCTAAAGGCGAGGGGTAATTAACGACAGCTTAGTCCGCGGCTGCCGGAGATTCGGATCCCCATAATCAATAAACCCCGGCCTACCCTAGGCGGGGGAATCTGTAATGTGCCTAACAAGCGCGCGCGCATTCCCATCTCAATAGGGTGACGAAAAATACCCTACAGGGATCCCCACGATTCCTAGAGAGAAAGTACACTTACGAGATCCTCACGACTCGTAAGGAGAATCCCCTTATGAGACCCTCACGGCTCATAGGATTCAAAAGCCTTATGCTAAGGGATCTGAACCTGTTCTTAAGCCATCAATTCCCCAGTTTGCCCTACAAACGGTTCAATATTGACCCTTGTATACAATCCAAGGACACAAATAAACGTCTCCCCCACCAAGTTCCACCAATGGCGCGAAATGTCCTCATGTGGTGAACGAAACTTGTAAGTCCTCTTGACTTATAAGGAGAAACACTTTTATAAGATCCTTACGACTTATAAGAGAATGCGCACTTAAGAATCCTCACGATTCCTAAGGAGAAAACGCACCTACGAGATCCTCATGACTCGTAGGGAGGGACGCCTTTATGAGACCCTTACGGCTCATGAAGTCAAAAGTCTTAGTCGACAGGATCTTAACCCTGTTTTCTAAGCCACCTTTGTTCGAAATAACAAAGGCAGGTGATGATTCGCTCCTGTCAATATCCCAGTTATAGCGATGCTGATGCTTAAATCGGTAACAAATTCCAAGTCCTTTCACGGCAAGTGATGATTCGCTCCTGGCAATATTCCAGTCGCAGCGATGCTGATGCTAAGATTGGTATCAGATCTCAAGTCCATACTCGCAATAAAAAGCAGCGAGCCAAAAATACATATAACAATAGCCGAAATGATTGGGCAACTCGCAATAAAAAGTAGAGAGTAAAAAGAAAAATAGCCAAAATGATTGGGCACTGCGAAAAACAGTCGAAATGATTGGGCAATCGCGACTTTCGCGATATAAAAAGCTGAAATGATAGAGCATCGCGGAAAGAAAACAAAAAAATGAAATGAAAAGTTTGCCCTACAGGCGAGTCCATATTGACCCCTGTATACAATCCATGGGCATAAACGAAAAGGGAACCACATTTCCTAACAAACTCTGTCAAAGGGAGAGTCAGATCTCGACGGCAACATCTGCATCCCAGAAGATCAACGTGGCGTTCCCTCTCGACACCACAGAAAGTGGAGAAAGTCAACCAATGACCTCCCCGCCGGAACAACGCTCCGTCTCAGAAACAAGTCAGCCAATGACCTCCCCGCCGGAACAACGCTCCGTCTCGGAAACAAGTCAGCCAATGACAGCCAAATGACCTCCCCGCCGGAACATTGCTCCGTCTCGGAAACAAGTCAGCCAAATGACCTCCTCGCCGGAACAACGCTCCGTATCGGAAACAAGTCAGCCAATGACCTCCCCGCCGAAACAACGCTCCGTCTCGGAAACAAGTCAGCCAATGACAGCCAAATGACCTCCCCGCCGGAACATTGCTCCGTCTCGGAAACAAGTCAGCCAAATGACGTCCTCGCCGGAACAACGCTCCGTCTCGGAAACAAGTCAGCCAATGACCTCCCCGCCGGAACAGCGCTCCGTCTCAGAAACAAGTCAGCCAATCACCTCCCCGCCGGAAGAGCGCTTCGTCTCGGAAACAAGTCAGCCAATGACCTCCCCGCCAGAACAACGTTCCGTCTCGGAAATAAGTCAGCCAATGACCTCCCCGCCGGATCAATGCTTCGTCTTGGAAATAAGTCAACCAATGACCTCCTCACCGGATCAATGCTCCGTCTTGGAATCAAGTCAACTCAAAAACCTCTCGATTCAAGGAAATCAGCGTCCTTAGTGAGAACCTCTCGATTCGTTTAGACCTGCAAGGAAATCAGTGTCTTTGATGGAATCTCTCGTTTCGTCTCGACCCTAAGGAAATCGGTGTCCTTGGAAAAACCTCTCGATTCACGGAAATCGGCGTCCTTGGCGAGAACCTCTCGATTCGTTTCGACCCGCAAGGAAATCAGTGTCTTTGCAGGAATCTCTCGATGCATCTCGACCCTAAGGAAAAAAGTGTCCTTGGCAAAACCTCTCGATTCAGGGAAATCGGCGTCCTTGGAAAGAACCTCTCGATTCAGGGAAATCGGCGTCCTTGGAGAGAACCTCTCGATTCGTTTCGACCCGCAAGGAAATTAGTTTCTTTGCAGGAACCGCTCGATTTGTCTCGACCCTAGGGAAATCAGTTTCCTTGGCAAAACCTCTCGATTCAGGAAAATCAGCGTCCTTGGCGAGAACCTCTCGATTCGTTTTGACCCGCAAGGAAATCAGTGTCTTTGCAGGAATCTCTCGATTCGTCTCGACCCCAGGGAAATCAGTGTCCTTGGAAAAATACATCGATTCAGGAAAATCAGCGTCCTTGACGAGAACCTCTCGATTCGTTTCGACCCGCAGGGAAATCAGTGTCTTTGCAGGAATCTCTCGATTCATCTCAACCCCAGGGAAAATCAGTGTCCTTGGCAAAATACCTCGATTCAGGGAAATCAGCATCCTTGACGAGAACCTCTCGATTCGTTTCGACCCGCAGGGAAATCAGTGTCTTTGCAGGAATCTCTCGATTCGTCTCGACCCCAGGGAAATCAGTGTCCTTGGCAAAAACCTCGATTCAGGGAAATCAGTGTCCTTGACGAGAACCTCTCGATTCGTTTCGACCCGCAAGGAAATCAGTGTCTTTGCAGGAATCTCTCGATTCGTCTCGACCCCAGGGAAATCAGTGTCCTTGGCAAAAACCTTTCAATTCATGGAAATCAGCGTCCTTGACGAGAACCTCTCGATTCATTTCGATCCGCAAGGAAATCAGTGTCTTTGCAGGAATCTCTCAATTTGTCTCGACCCCCAGGGAAATTAGTGTCCCCGCGCATAAAAAGAAAATTCTCTTGTGAGATCCTTATGACTCTCAATAGAAAACACACTTAGGAATTCTCACGACTCCTAAGAAGAAAATATACCTACGGGATCCTCTCGACTCGTAGGGAGAAAAGCCTTTATGAGACGCTCACGGCTCGTAAAGTTGAAAAGTCTTAGGTGGCAGATCCTAACCCTGTCTCCTAAGCCATCATTACCCTGCAGGGAGGTCAAGATGGACTATCTAAGGGCCACACTCTCCGAAGTCGAATATCGACAAGGAGGGAAACAACCACTTACGGGTCCTCTCGATTTGTAAGGGGGGAAAATTCTCTTTTGAGATCCTTACGACTCTCAAGAGAAAACACAGTTAGGAATCCTCACGACTCCTAAGGAAAAAATACACCTACGGGATCCCCTCGACTCGTAGGAAAAAAAGTCTTTATGAGCTCATAGCTCATAAAGTTGAAAAGTCTTAGGTGGCATATCCTAACCCTGTCTCCTAAGTCATCACTGCCCTACAAGAAGATCAAGATAAACTACATATGGGCCACATTCACCAGAGTTACATGCAAACATGATATAAAAAAATATATATGTCTTTTATTCATGAATTCAAAATGAATACAAGATACATGTCATAAAAAGAATCAAAATGGATATAAATATTCTCTCATTCAGGAGTGAATACAAGAAAAGGAGAATATACAAAAAATCTTTAAGCCGGCGGATGGTGTAATAAGTTCGTCAATTCAACCTTCTTCCACTGGGCCTCGGCTTCAGGTTTTGTTATTGCCACGAGACGGGTCTCCGCCTGAGACTGTTGAGCCTGATACGAGGCGAGCCGACTTTCAAGCTCCTTTTCAGCAACTTTATGAGTTTCAACCATCTTGCGGGTAAAGATAACGGCTTTATCAATATCTACCACCTCCGTGATAGCTTCTTGAAGCACCCGCCAAAGTTCGTGTGCACGGGTGGTCTTAGCAGTGAGTTGAGCTTGAAGTTCCCCCAAAGCATTTGAAGCTAGCTCCCTCTCCGAAAATTTCCGGTTGAGCCTATTTTTGCAAGACTGAAGATTAGCGGCGCTCCACTCAATCCACCCCCGCAAGCTCACCTTGGCAGTTAAGAGCTCGGAAGGAAGGCGTATACACTCAAGATTATATAAGCAAGCCTCCACTCTGCAACAATACTCAACCCAAGTATGCACCAATGTCTCATCATAGTAAGTAGCAAGGAAGGGCAAAGAAGTATTAGCTTCGGCAGCAAATTCTTTGGCCGTAACAGAACTTCCAGCACGAATATCTTTAATGAGGGCCAACAAGGAGTGAATGCTTTGTCTCGCCATCCTTTCATACGCACGTAGGGTATATGGTCCCGGTGGCATAGATATTCGGGATTCTAATGGGGCCGGAGTTAGCAAAGCTGTCAATGTTCATAACTAGTCAACGAGACCGGCAAACATGGAATAAACAGAACAATACCAAGGGTAAAGTTTTACTTACCCACAGCCATGCAAGGGGGGTTTGAAAGATCCCCAGGCCCATCAAGGATCTCCACTTCATCATCAGCTTCCAGAACTGCAAAGGACATGTTAGCATCATCGTAAAAAAAAGTGATAATAAAGCAAAAAGGTCAAAGAACACAGACCTTGCCCGGAAGAAAGGACGATACTTTGCGGGGATATCGCCTGTAGGGCACCTATGTCAAGTAAGCGCTGGAAGGACTTCTTGGGAGATAGGTCCACAATAGAAGCCGCCAATTCCTGTAGTTCTGAAAGGAAGGAAAGGTTCAGATAATAGAAAGACTATTAAAAACAAAGTATAGAGACTACCTTCGATGCTCTCCCCGCCTTGAACCGGAGGGATAGCAGCCTCCTCTATGCCCTCAGGAACATCACCGGAGATATTTGCTGGTGTGACAGCTTCCAATTGAGGGCAACAGCTGCCATTTTAGGCTCCAATGAAGGGACGGCAGTCTCAACTACCCTTTCCACAATCTCCAATCTATCACCGGAAAGATCCATTAGATCTACGGCCGATAAGAGCACCTCTTCTGGAAGAACAGGTACCGGGGGAACGGAGGCTACCAGTGGAAGCTCCATAGCAGGAATAGAAGCTATAACGGTCTCCTCTGCACCTACCAGTGCCTCATCGGAGACATTTATAGAATCCACAGTCAGGACGCGACTTGGGCTCAAGTCCTCTGTCGTTACTGAAGTCCCTGCAAAGTTTTCGCAAAGATAAAGAAAAGAAGATATAAAAGCAATAAAAATTACTTGCTAAAAGAAAAATTATGGAAAGCACATATACCAATGCGCCAAGATGCTTCTAGTATGGCTTTTTCAAGCCGGCGTTCCTTCTTGAGGAAATGTGCTCGCCGGGTTTCAAATGCAGATTCATGCCTACCGGTCTTCTATGCCAGCTCATCTTCAGAAGAAGCCGAAATGGGCTGCTTGAGGGCTCTTTCGTCTTCCCTTCGCAGAGGACCCATATATACTCTCCGTAGCGATGCGGGATCTTCGTAAAATATAACCAGGGGTAGGGCTTTTTCGGGATGTGCACATTTTGGGTCTCATCCTGTGAACGGCTTAAAGCTTCAGCCAATTGCGTGGCTTCCTCAGTAGACGTGCCAGGGTAAATGAGACCATCATCCGGCTCTTGCATCGATTTTGGTTCGTCTTAAACAATAGGCTCGAATTCCAGCAGAAGGTCAAGAAAGCCAGCAACCGTTTTCTTCCTCCTTTTTGAGCTGGAGCTAACGCTAGAAGAAGATTGCTTCCTGCCTCTCGGCACTTTGGAGCGACGTTGGCCAAATTCGCCTCCAGTATCCTCTTCTGGCGGTACCATCGGTGATGACACTGCCATTGATGACGCCGCAACTGATGAAACTACTGTCGGCGCCTTATCGGAAGATTTTACCTGGGCTCTAGTGCGCATTGGTATACCAACTGTAGGAGGAGTCGATTCCCCATCCGCCACCTCAGGGATAAGTAAGGCACCGTTACCCCTCAATGGAGGGCGAACCACTGTCCGCAGTCACGGCGGAACGCCCGTGGCTTGGATCGGGGCGGGAGCTCTATATCCGAAGAGTATCCGCTTCTTCTCGGCAATGACGGGACCAACTCGATGACGATACCAACCCGTAAAAGACCCCGCATGCCTTAGAAGATGATCAGCCTCGGGGATCATGAAACGGGAACCAGTGTTCAGCCGCATAAAATGATGGATAGCTTCGCGAATACCAGTCAGTGATGAAGTAGGCTCGACTAAGAACGCCTCAAAAGGAACACCTCGGTCATAACCCAACTGTTGGACAAAGCGGTGCCGACTATACCGCATAAAAAGAACCACGTTACTCTGAAAAAATACCAAGAAACCCGGCCTAATCGAGTATAGATGCATAATCTCCTTATGGTTTAAGGACGGTGCTCCCCCTTTCGATAAATCGAATAGTTGCTGAAAAAGTCTCGAAGGAGCAGAGAGAACTCGGTCGTTGAATATCATCCCACCTTCGTTAGCATACGGGTTAAGCAACACACGAAGGGCCCCTAGCTGAGTTTGATCAGGAGCAGAAGTATCCACCAACCTCATGAGCCGCGGGAAGGTGTAAGCGTCATAGAAATCTGGCCTCCGATGCGCTGCAAACGACCCCAATACATGCATCTCGATCCATGACGTAAAGTAGTGGAAGGAGAAACTCACAACATCTACACCTAGGGTTGAAGTATTGGCCGTAGCGCTCAGCCCGTGGTATAAGTGTGATAGCCCCGCAATGCCCACGGCCATTCGTGTCCCTTCAGCCACGCGATGAGCAGGATAGATGACCGAAGCTATCATGAAGCAACGATGCGTTGGAATGGTGAACCAATTAAGCCAAAGGCTGATAAAGCCGACAAAGAAGGTCTCTTCGTCCATTCCGGAAGCCGCAATCGAATCAAAGGCATGGCCGACAAGATCGGGATATAAAACTGCGGTAGATCTTCTTCTTTGGCCGGCAGTTTGTCTAGCCCAAACCCAAAAGGGTCGTCGATGTTCGCAAACTTTGGAGCCGTCTTGGACAAAGCATCTTCGCGGATAAAGCAGGCAATGAAGCTCTTAAAAGTGACGCCATGCCCTTCCGACGCTGCGAACAGTTTCTCAAAAATAATCAAAACCTTGATTAAGCTAGGGTACTTATGGCGGACGGCATTTTCAGTCGTCAAGCCGTCAAGCGAAGCCGGCATCATCTCAAACATATACTCATCAGGAGGCAGCAACTCTTCATAATGCTCTCCCCTGATTGGTAGTCCCGAAACCTCACGAAACTCGTCCAATGAAATAGAGACCTCACGATCTCCTGGCAAGAAGGTGTTAGTGGGATGATTCCACTGGTTCACAAAAGCCTTAACCCACCAGACATGAGGGGACTGATAATGAAAAGGGACGCATACACCGCCTGATAGAGCCTGGCCTTCTGCAATTGCGCACGGTGGGCGGACAGAACACATCGAGCCTAAGGAAGATAGCCCGTTGGATGGCGAGGGGTAAGCCCTATCTTATAAATTTGTCCCCAGAGTTGGGCTTCACCCTGAAAAATGCGACGCCCCAAGATATCTATGGCCGGGAAAGGCTGGTTGGGTATCCCAGTTGTCGACGGCTCAAGACGGCCTATAGGAGTCCAATCAGCCGCCTCCACCGCAAAAGCGGTCTGTGGACGCTCCATTGACGAAATTGGGCGAAGAGGCTCTGTTGGCACTCCGCAAATAAAGTTGCGGCGGTCCCGGATGATATGCCCATACCAAGTTTCCCACAAGAGCAAACTGGTACAGTCCCTGTCATGGGCCCTGATCATCGCCATTGCTTCTTCGTCCGACGGCGATTGTGGAAAAGCAGCGTCTGAGCGAGTAAAAGAAAAGTAGGGAAGAGAAGCCATTGTTCCTGAAATAACGGGATGAAAAACAATTAATGCAACTTATAAGTCTGTATATATATATATATATATATATATATATATATATATATATATAAACAGCAGAAGAAAACGACAAGAAGTTTATTCCATGGGACCATTGATTGCAAAAATAATGGACCCCAAAAAATCAGTATGACGGCTCGCCAATCACGAGGTAGGGTAATCATTGTAAGAATAAAAAATAGATTCTCAATAAATGCACATTGGAGTTTAAACGACTTGGGACTGTAGGGTGTTTTCGTCACCCCATTGAGATGGGAATACGTGCGCGCTTGTCAGGCACATTACAGATTCCCCCTGCCTAGGATAGGCTAGGGTTTATTGATTGTGGGGATCCGAATCTCCGGCAGCCGCAGACTAAGCTGCCGTTAATTACCCCTCGCCTTTGGAGCGAGAGAACCTCCGATTGACGGGTCAAACAGGTCATGCGGACTCAATGTGCAGTGTTGTATGTTTTGAATGGGTTTTGGATATATCAGGGGCCCCGCAGAGTTTTTACGGGGGTCCCGCTATCCGGATAGCGGGCTAGGGGTCAAGGGGGCTAATAGCCCCCTTGCGGGACAGTGTCGTGGAGTGTGTGTGTATCTATATATATACATAGAGAAAAGACACCTACGAGATCCTCACGACTCGTAGGGAGAAAAGCCTTTGTGAGACCCTCACGGCTCATAAAGTTGGAAAGTCTTAGGAAATAGATCCTAACCCTGTTTCCTAAGCCATCGCTACCTTATAAAGAGTTCAAGATGGACCGTTATCTACCATCTATGGGCCACACCTGCCAAAGCTACATGCCACTTAAATGGAGAAGTTATTCATGAGCATATAAACTACTTCACGCCAGAGTAAGACATAAAGAAATAGAAGGGTGCGGCTCATGGGGCTGAGGGTTGGAACTATATCCCTTAAGAGTCGAGATTTGAGTCAACGATAAATGACGACGCTTGTGTCCCCTCGTTATCTTCTCAGATCAAGTTTCTGAAAGTGATATACCAACCCGAAACTGGTCATACGCTATGCATAACTCTACACTACTTTACCCACGTACATACTTACGTGGGCAAAATAGTGGGGGGAATTTGTTCCCGCCAAAAAAAAATTCGCAAAAGAGCCCAAGGTATCAAATGGCAGCGATACGTTTAAAAAAATGTGAACCAGTATTTTCCGGGCTGTATTTTGACAAACTCCCGAATGAGAAACAGCTAAATTCTGATGGTATTGAAAGCGTCTCGAAAAAGCCTTCGATTTGATATATTTTGGGCCTCATAATTCATCCAGGATCAAAAGTTATAAGCAAATATGTTATGCACGTGTAATCTAAGGAAGAAAATGTGAACCAGTATTTCCCGGGCTGCATTTTGACAAAGTCCCCAATGTGAAATAGCTAAATTCTGATGGTATCGAAAGTATCTCGAAAAATCCTTCGATTTGATATACTATAGGCCTCATAATTCATCCGGGATCAAAAGTTATGAGGCATTACGTGCCCACACGTGACCGGGCATCACGTGTAGACACGTGACCATTTACAGGCAAAGCTTGTAAGCACTGAATAAAATAAATAATTGAAAATAATTAATCAAAAGAGTCACGTGCCAACATATGATAGGCTTTTAAACCCTCTGAAACAATAGAATTAAATTCTAATTAAATAATTAATCAGTGGGGTCACATGCCAATACGTGATGGGTTCATGAGCCCTCTAAACCAATAGAATTAAATTCTAATTAATTGGTCAATCAGTGGGGACACGTGCTAACACGTGACAGGCTCTTAAACCCTCTGAAACAATAGAATTAAATTCTAATTAAATAATTAATCGGTGGGGTCACGTGCCAACACGTGATGGGTTTCTGAGCCCTCTACACCAATAGAATTAAATTCTAATTAATTGGTCAATCAGTGGGGACACGTGCTAACACGTGACAGGCTCTTAAACCCTCTGAAACAATAGAATTAAATTCTAATTAAGAGAAATCAAAAACCCTAGTTGGAAAAATATTTCTCTAGATCTTTCCAAACAAAAAGATTGTGATCTGTAAAGTGGAGCACCGTTGGATTAAAAATCCAATGGTGATTAAAAATCACCAATTTATTGAAAGATTCTATACAAGGAAAGATTTTCCTGAAATTTGGCAAGAATAACAAATAAAAGATCTTTTGGATTAAAAATCCAATGGTGAATAAAATTCACTAAGTGGTCTAAAAGATCATGTTGGTTACAAAATCAATTAAAATCTTTCAATAAAAGATTGACTAAATAAACTGATTTTTTCTTTCTCCTATAAATACGAGTCAAGAAGAGAAGAAAAAAAAGAGGAGGGAGACAGAGAACAAAAGAGAAGAGAATTTAATTCTCAAGAGAGAGAGAAAAGAAGAGAATTTAATTCTCTAGAGAGAAAAGAAGATTTTCTCAAAAGAGAATGAAACCCTAGGTGAGAAAGGGGAAAGAGATAAGCTCCATAAAACAAAAGAGAATTTAATTCTCAAATTAAGAGTTTAACTCTTCTGAATAAGAACTTAGTTTTTCCCTTGGTTGATGATCTGCAGAAGCAGATCTCCTCACAAGTTGAGAATTTAATTCTCATCGGGGAGATTCTGCTATGCAGATCCAAAACTTAGAGTGAGAATTTGAGTTTAAGGAATTTAATTCCCCCAAATACTTAGGAATTTAATTCCTCCAACAGAAACAGGGTTTAACCCTTAAAATAAGAACTTAGTTCTTCTTTATGATTGAAGATCTGCAGAAGCAGATCTCCCCATAAATTGAGAATTTAATTCTCATCGGGGAGATTCTGCCATGCAAATCGAAAACATAGAGGGAGAGTTGAGTTTAAAGAATTTAATTCTTCCATATACATAGGAATTTAATTCCTCTAAATGAAATTAGGGTTTAACCCTATAAAAGAATTTATTTCTTAAAACAATAGACTTGAAGCTCTCCATGCACGTAAAGATAAAGTATCCTACATGATCACGTGGTAACACGTGACCCTTCATCCCAACGAACAAAAAGGAATGAATAAGGCATGCTCACGTGCCCCACATGCCCCTTTAATGGACTCTTCAAAATAAGAAGGAATTAGCCCAGAGGCAATGCCTCACGTGCTCCCACGTGACCCTAAAAATAAAAGAGAACAAAACCAAAGGCAGTACTGATCTAGGGCGCCTCACGTGTCCCCACGTGACCCGTGACAAACACCATTTTCAAAAGAATAAAATAGGGGAAGACAGAGGAATTGATGCCCAACGTAGAGGCATTGTCACGTGCCCACACGTGATGATTTCAAAGACTAAAAGTGTTTAACACTTATTTGAATATTGTGAGAACAAAATAAAGGAAGTCTGGCCCCATCTTCAGATGCCTCACGTGACCCCACGTGACCAATTCAATTTTAGTGTTTAACACTACTTTAAGCGTTTCGTCTTTAGTGTTTAACACTATTTTCAGCACATCATGTGGGAGCACGTGATCGCCAAGTATCCTCTAGTGTTTAACACTATTTTAAAGCCAAGCCTAGCCCAAATTGGCTAAATTTTCCAGAGGCAAATTTCCCCTTCAAATGAACCGTAAAGTCCAGAGCTATAATGAAGGGTTAGTGCTCAGCCAAAGATAAAATGTTTTCAGAGCCCCAAACCCCTGTTTAGTATTGTTGAATAATGGGGGGCTGAACCCGGACGAGTGTTCAACAGTCCAAACAAAGGTCCAGCATTTCAAACCTAATTGGACTTAGCCCAAGTTGGCCATAAGTCCTCAATTCAGATTTAACTGAGCCCATGTGCTCATAATCTAATTAATTGATCTTTGTCCTAAATTGGACTACAGATTTCCCAATCAACTTTGGTTCAAGGGTACATCTCTTCACTCCTTTGAGATTTGTCATTGTAATCCTTCAACTTCTTCAAAGAGGTGACGGGTCCCGATAACCAATCATTCCATGGACTGTGGGGTCCTTAAACTCATGGACTATGGTGTCCTTAAACTTTACGGACTATGACGTCTTTAAACTACGGACTGTGGGGTCCTTAAACTCATGGACTATGATGTCCTTAAACTTTATAGACTATGACGTCTTTAAATTACGGACTGTAGGGTCCTTAAGCCCATGGACTATGATGTCCTTAACCTCAGACTATGGGGTCCTTAAGCCCATGGACTATGATGTCCTTAACCTCGGACTGTGGGGTCCTTAAACCCATGGACTATGATGTCCTTAACCTTGGACCGTAATATCCCTAAACCAATCGACCGCAATGTCCCTAAACTAAACAAAAGAGGCTAAATACTCTCCTGTTGGATCTAAATGATCCCGTTGAGTTGATCTTAGTCTAAAATTAGGCTAGCGTATCCTCAACGAACGTTTAAGTTGATCTTAGTTTCAAATGAGACTAATGTATCCTTAAACCCAACCCAAACCCCAAATCTAAGAAGATACGGATTTGGACTAATCCACGCCCTACAGGCGACAACATAAATTAGTCTCCGTATACAATCCACGGGCAAACAAAAAACAAAACAAACACCCACGACACAAAGTGACCATCTGGAGAAGAAGAAAGTGGTTTCCGCGATGTGGTAGCGTAATTAACTGCAGGGGCTTGCGCCTGCAGGGAAGAGCATCCCCACAATCAAAAACCACTCAAATGACAAAGTCTGCTATATCGGCCGCATCCATTTAAACCTTCGATACATGGTGTCATAAATCAACTTGGCATCTTCGGAGAGGTGGACGGATAGCACCAATTAGCATATGCCCCGAATTCAGGCAAGACGGACCTGCACGGCCGCGTCTCCGTGTTTCGGAGGGGAACAATTTACATTCCCAGTTTAACGACTTAGAGGTCGATTATTCCTAGTTTAATGGCATGGTGGTCAACGGTTCCCAGTTTAAAGACTTAGAGGTCATCTATTTCCAGTTTAATGACTCAGTGGTCATCTGTTTCCAGTTTAACGACTTAGAGGTCATCGGTTCCAGTTTAACGACTTAGAGGTCATATAATTCCAGTTTAACGACGTGGTGGTCATCCGACGGGGAGCTTAGAGAAGATACCCGATTGAGCAGTTGTCGGGGGCACCGCTGGAGCTTGCCCGAGATGCATATTAATTTGTTGGTGTCGATGGCCTTGCCCCCAGCTGGGGCTAAGGAAAGTCGTTCAAATACTGACTTGCGTTCGAAGATGGCAATTGAAAAACGCTATCCCTGCACAAAAAAAACATGATTTCAATACAGGCAATTGATATGCATATTAATTCAGTTCCCATGAATGCTTAACCCTAAATATGGGAGGAAAAATAAGTCCCACCGGGCGTGCCAGAATCTGTAGAGTGTTTTTTGTTACCCCATTGAGATGGGAATACGCGCGCTCTTGTTAGGCGCATTACAGATTCCCCCTGCCTAGGGTAGGCTGGGGTTTATTAATTGTGGAGATCTGAATCGCGGGCAACCGCGGACTAAGCTGTCGTTAATTATCCCTCGTCTTTGGAGCGAGAGAACCTCCGATTGACGGGTCAAACAGGTCATGCAAACTCAATGTGCAGTGTTGCGTGTTTTGAAGGGGTTTTGGATATATCAGGGGCCCCGCAGAGTTTTTACGGGGGTCCCTCTACCCGGATAGCGGGCTGGGGGTTAAGGGGGCTAGCAGCCCCCTTGCGAGGCGCGGGGCAGCGCCCTGTTAGAAATTTTTTTCTAACAGGGACAATGTCGTGGAGAGTGTGTGTGTGTGTGTGTATGTATACATACATACATATATATATATACATATATACATATATAAAGTTTATCGGAGCGCTATTCGGCCTGCCTTATTATATGGTACAGAATGCTGGGCTCTTAAGAAATATCATACACAGAAGATGCACGTAGTGGAGATGCGCATGCTTCATTGGATGTGCGGTAACACTAGAAAAGATAAGGTGCGAAATGAGGATATTCATGCAAAAGTTGGTATAGCACCTGTGGAGGAGAAGATGCGGGAAAACCGGCTAAGATGGTTTGGTCATGTGCGACGCAGACCTATGGAAGCACCGGTTCGACGAATAGATACTCTCGATATGGGCAATGGCAAAAGGGCAAGAGGGAGACCGAAGAAAAAATGGATGGAGGTGATACGAAACGATATAGTTGCCAAAGGACTCAATGAAAGTATATTGTTCGATAGGAGTGGGTGGAGGCGGAGGATTCATTTGCTGGACCCGGCGTGATTCTCATGTTTGTTCATGTAGCCTGCCCCATATGCTTGGGATAAAAGACTCAGTTGTTGTTGTATATAAGGGGAAAAAGCGTCCAAAGGACGCGTGGGGGCCAGCGCCTCACGTGCATGGCACGCGGGCGCTGGGCGCCCCACGTGCTTGGCACGCAGGCGCTGGGCGTCAACAGAAAAAGGGACTTTGTCCCTGCACTGGGAGATGTGCTCCCGATTTGACTTCTGGAGTTAAACTCTTAAAAAGAGATTAATTTTTGGAGTTGAACTCCAACATATCTTGAATGGAGTTAAACTCCTAAAATAATTTAGAAATGATCAAAGGGGGCTGCTTTGTTTCTCCCCTTTGGCACTGGATCTTCTCAAGATGGGATTTCTGGAGATGGGTCTCCTTCTTCTTCCTCTCGGTTGGTCGGATCTTGGAGAAAGGGGGTGAGATTTAAAAATCTCCCCTTTTTGAGATCTAATGGAAGATCTGAGCTCCCCTTTGTGGGTTTTGTGGTGAAAAATTATTTAGTTTTGGAAGAGGAATAGTTAAACTCTTGATTTAATTCAAGAAAAAAGAGAAGGTTTAGAACCTTGAGGAAGGAGAATGAGACACAAAAACTCTAGAGTTTTAGAGAATGAAAAGTGTATATTTTATTCATCATCATGTTGCCTTATATAGGCTTACACATTTACACGTAGCCCCTTGGGCTTTACAAAATGGAATTTTGCCCATCGCATGCCTCATGTGCCATTTCTTTTTGCACATAAGCCATGGGCTTTACAAAAATTTGGCTTTATGCCCATTTTCTTACATTCATGCATAAAAAAATCACATCAAAATTATTTATTACATGATTTTTTATTTCGACATGGGGGAGGTCGGCCACTTCATGTTCGGGCTCAACTCGGGCATGAGCCTACCTGGGTTGGGGTTGACCTTGACTTTGACTTGGTCGACCGAGGAGCAATTTTCGACCCCAAAGAGACATCCTCACAAAAAGAACACCCATTACAAACTCTGCCAAATGGGTAAAAATAAAGGAAAAATCACTTAAAAAGATTTTCAAGAAACACAGTGGAATCAAATTCCCTAAGGGCTCTCTTGATCTTTCAGAGCTAAGCTCTTCGGTGAGGAATTAAATTCTTTTTATGCAATGGAATTAAATTCCAGAAACCCCTTAAAGAGGAAATGAAAAATCAAATGCCATGAATCCTTAAAGGTCAGAGGAGGAATTCCCAAAGCATTGAGAGTTATTACTCAAAAATCACATCTTTAGATCTCTGAGAGATGGGTTTTAAGGGAGAGAAAAGCTCTAATGATGGATTTAAAATCCATAAGTTTTCTTTAAAGGAAAGGGTTTTTATGATATTCAAGATCTTTACCTAAAAAGGGTTTCTTTTTCCAACAGATTTTAACTGTGGAATTGCAATGGCAGAGAACTAAGCTCTGAAGAGGAGAATAAAATTCTCAAAGAAAACAAAGAAGGGAGAAGATGAAAGAACTGTGGCTTCCCAAAATCCAAACCTTTGCATTTATAAGACGTGACAAGGGCGGTTCACCTCCCCATTCCCCTAGGCCATCCGACGGCTGTAAAGGTGACAGCATTGCACTCACGTGCAAGACATGTAAGAACAACCTTTTGGGGGCTTTTGTTCCCTGTTGAAAAAATAATAATAAATGAAAAGGAAATAGAAAATTCCCACGTGATGCGCCTTGGATTCAATGTTATAAGCATTACACTCAACAAATGGGACTGAAGTTGGGCCTCACGTGCCACACGTGAGCACCTATATACAAAGTATATAGGCGCCTTCATAAAACAAATAGCAGGCCAGAAGGCGTATCACGTGCCAACACGTGATGCTCTTCTCTGAGACTGCTGCATATAGGCAAACCGTCCTAGTGCCATTGGGCCACGTGCAACACGTGAGGATTCCTAATATCTTCTGACCCGATAGAATTAAATTCTATATAAAAGGGATCAGAACTCTATTTTGGAAATATTTTCCCCAATCTTTCTAAACAAAAAATATTGTGCTCTGTAAATCAGAGCACCATTAGATCAAAGATCTAATGGTGATTAAAAATCACCAAGATACAGAATAAGTTCTGTATGGGAAAATATTTTCCTAATCTTGTTAAAAACAAGAAAAATGTCTTCTGTAAAACAGAAGTCCTTGGATCAAAGATCCGACGGTGGATAAATTTCCCAAATCAATTAAGAGATCTCTCAATGAGAGATTTTCTCAATTAAATCAACAAATCAGCCTCCACTATATAAAGGCCCCAAGACTTCAAGTCTAGAATAGAAGAACCCCCCCCCCCCCCCATAAACTTCGGAATTCAAGGAGAGAACTACCTCTTTTCAAGGTAAAGAAAAATAAAAGAGATAATAGCATCTCCTCAAAAAAAAAGAACTTAGTTCTTAGATCCATGAGACAAATTCTCTCACAAACGAGAATTTAATTCTCAGAGCACCGAACTGATCAGAACAGAAAAAAAAAGTGCCTGGCGCTCAGTGCCGAGCGCTCCACGTGCCCCTCGCGTGGGCGCTATTTAATAAGAAGCGCTTAGCACTCAAAGTTTGGCGCTCAGCGCCAAGCGCTCCACGTGCTCCTCACATGGGCACTACTTAATAAAAAGTACTTAGTACTCATTGCCTGGCACTCAGCGCCGAGCGCTCCACGTGCTCCTCACGCGGGCGCAACTTAATAAAAAGTACTTAGTACTCATTGCCTGGCGCTCAGCACCAAACGCTCCACGTGTTCCTCACGTAGGCTCTATCAAGTGTTTAACACTCCATATAAAAGATACAAATAAAACAAAAAGAATAAAGGGTGTCAGAACCCATTTCATTGCTCAGCATTGCTGATGCAGAAAGGGGACCAAGCCCAAATAAATAATCAAATGGGCTGAGCCCAAGGTTGGTCAAATCCCAAATTAACCCAACCCATATGCTTTCAGATTGGACTTAGTCCCAAACAAGATCATCAAATCTTTGATGAACATTCACTGGTTCAAGGGTACATCTCTTCATACCTCTGATACATATCGTTGTAATTCTTCAATGTCTGCAGAGAGTTGGAGGGTCCCAATAACCAATAACTTTTGGCGCATCCCCAAACTGTTAAACCAAAACCCTACATACTATGATGTTTTTAAACACTGACACAGATTATGATGTCTTTAAACGCAGACCATGATGTCTTTAATCTTAAACTCTATGGACTATGATGTCCTTAAACCCAATGGACCGCAACGTCCCTAAACTAAACTCCATGGACTATGATGTCCTTAAACCCAATAGACTGAACGTCTCTAAACTAAAACGATAGAGCCCAAATGCTCTTTTATTGGATCAAAAATGATCATGAACCCCTGTTGGGTAGATCTTAGTCTAAAATTAGACTAACGTATCCTTAACAAACATTTAAGTTGATCTTAATCTCAAACGAGATTAACGAGCCTTAAAACAAACCAAACCCAAATCTAAGAAAATACGGATTTGGACTAATCCCCGCCCTACGGGCGACAACATAAATTAGTCTCCGTATACAATCCACGGGCAACCAAAAATAAAAAAACATACACGACACGAAGTGAACATCTGGAGAGGGAGAAAGTGGTTATCGCTACGCGGTAACGTAATTAACTGCAGAGGCTTGCGCCTGCAGGGAAGAGCGTCCCCACAATTAAAAAACCCTCGCAAATGAGGAGGAATCTGACGAAGTCTGCTTCAACGGCCGCATACGTCTAAACCTTCGATACATGGTGCCATTAATCAACTTGGCATCTTCGGAGAGGTGGACGGATAAACCCAAATAACATCTGCCCCCAGGCCAAACGTCCTAACGTCCCGGTCGTGTATTTCGGCGGTGAACAGGCACCGCGGATGAAAAGCCGAAATGATTGGTCAATCGCGACTTTCGCGATATAAAAAGCTGAAAAGATAGAGCATCGCGGAAATAAAAAATATCTAAATGAAATTTCATCTGCCCTGCAGGTAAGTCCTTACTGACCCCTGTATGCAATACATAGGCACAAATGAAAGAAAGAGAACTATATTTTCCCACCAGGCTCTGTCAAAGAGAGAGCTAAATCTTAATGGAAACATATACAGCCTAGAGGTCATCTCGATATTCTTCTCGTTACAACAGACGCAATGTCTACAAAGGCTCCATATAGCCAAATCAAAAAGAGTAACGGAGAAATCCCAGCTCCAGTTCGACATTCTTCTCGTTACAGCAGGATGTAGATGTGACGTCAACAAAAGATCCAACGAGCCAAATCAAAATGGAACCATGGAAAATTCCTAGCTCCAAGTCTTGACGGTTCATATACAACCTAAAGACCACCCCGGCGTTCCTTCTCATTCCATCAGGATGCAGACGTGACGTCAACAAAGCTCCAACGAGCCAAATCAAATTGGAGCAAAGACATATTCCTAGCTCCGAACTTCAATTGCAATACATACAACATAGACGTCCTACAGATGTCTACTCTACTTCAGCAAAGAAATGGCATGGAAACGTCAAAACAAAAAAAATCGAGTCTCGGCGGCAACTCATATAAAGCCTAAAAGACTATCGGAGATCATCCCACACCAGCGCGGAGTGGTTATGACTCATCGGGGCTCCAAATTAAGCCTAATCTCAAGTAAAAAGCGACATGGCAAATTCCTAACGCTTGCTCTTCCGATGGCAATATAGCCTAAGGAGATTACTTGAAGACGTCTTTTCCAGCCTCCGAAGGGATCAAAGACACGACAGTCGCGGGGTTACTCGAACAATATCTTAAAGATTGTATATCGAGGAATACATCAACCAACGCGACGGTACCACGGACAAACCCTAGTACCACAAAACCTAACGGGCCTCTGTCGCAAAGAATAGGGATTATCTATATATAACGTTAGGACAAGTTTGCCTGTAAACTCAAGAGAGGTAAACTGAATAAACTCTGAAATGAGTACATAAACTAGAAACTCCGAAATGAGTGAATAAATTACAAACTCCAAAATGAGTACATAAACTATAAACTCTGAAACGAGTGAATAAACTACAAACTCCGAAATGAGTGAATAAACTAGAAACTCCGAAACGAGTGAATAAACTACGGACTCCGAAACGAGTAAGTAAACTAATTAGCACCACATTAAGACATCAAAACACAGATGAGCGTATGAAAAAGTGTATATTCTTTATTCACGAATCAAAGTGTTAAGAAATACAATTAATACAAAAGGCGGAATACAATTGCAATTGTTAAGAAGGTGGGGCTTTCAACAAATTGGGAACCCGCTCACGCGCTCCCTGCAGCTCTTCCTCGCATGCTACTGCTACGGCCAGGCTCGCTTCAATTTGAGCCCGCTGTTGCAGGCATGATGAAAGTTTCTCGGCGATTTCCTGCTTGGCAACCTTGCAATCTTGAATGCCCCGCTCGGTAAAATCGAGGTTCTGCCTCAACGACGGCCCATTAGAAATACATTGTTGGAGGTTTTCGAAAATAACATGCAGTTGCGCGGCATTTGCTTCGATCTGGGCGCACAATTGGATGGATTCACCGGAAGCTGTCTCATTCTCCTTTCTCTTCAGGGCCAACTTTTGTTCAAATTATTGAATGGAATCGGCACTTTGATCGATCCACGCGACCCGCTGAGCCTTCAAGGTCAATACTTCAGGATTGAAACACTTGAGCTCAATCTCATGCAGACAAGCTTCGATCAGCTTACAATAATCAACTCAAAAGCTGACGAAATCTTCGTTGTGGAAATTCACAAGCGTCGCCAGTATAGGGTTAACTTCGTCGGCGAATCCGCGGTAGAAGTGAGAGCCTCGTCATCAAGATCTTCGATAAATTCGTTTAACATCCACCTTCTAGTCACCGCTCCCCTGGAAGATTGACGCTTAGCAAAAGGCCCTGTAGGCATGGGAATGCGAAACTCAAAAGGAACCGGACCTGGTGTAGCTGCTGAAAAATAAACCATGCATGAATAAGGGTCAGATTTCAACTTAAAAAATAAAGAAGAAAGCTGATGGACGAGATCTACCGTACCAGCTGTTGAAAGTGGCAAGACAGGAAGCACGGGAGGCTCGGCTATTCCTTCGCTCCCTCCCTCGAGCCGTGATACTGTGGTCAATATGAGAAAGGCTTAGTAACAGAAGGCTTACCCATGAAAAGAAGAAACACCAAGCGAAGAATATACTAACCAATACCGGAAGGGGGAACAAATTCTGATTGGAAGGCAAAATGCAGGCTTAACACCTGGTGTAAGTGATCAAAAAACACTCCTGCAGGATTGCTGCAATATATGGTTAATACAAGAAAATGGTATCTACACTAAACCAAAGAAATGAGAGATTTTCACCTTCCAGAGTTCGGGGAGACGCAGAAAAGAGGGGTGGAATCGTGACAGTCAGGGCAATGACCGGCAGTAACTCCTCAGTCAATACAGCATCAGGGTTTACCACGCCTATACTCAGAATAAAGAAGATATAATTAGAGATGCCTAGAGGGATTAAAAACTCAAAGATAATAACTTAAGGAGTACCTGACAGGGAAGAAACCGAGACAATGCCCGAAGCATCACCAGTTGTGATGGCTTCCTCGGTTTCCATTGGGAAAGTGGATTCAGCATCCACACCTTCATCCCCTGACTCGATAAGGGCCGTCGTAATGCTTGCATCACCCACCGATACCAAGGATCCACAAGGAGAAGAAGCGGCAGTCGGAACAATTCCATATTCCAGAAGAAGGTTTGCTACTTCAGGCTCTTAATCACCGGCATTTCACCTGCTACGCCATCACCTAAATTTGGCCCAGTTAAAAAAATGCGTGTTATGATTCAAGAAAAATGCTGTTACTAAGGACCGTGCGTTGTTCTACCTTGAAGTAGCCATTCAACCTCTTCTCGAGCCGCACGCGCAACCTGTCTATGGGCAGTGGACAAGGCAGAAGGAACGCCCACCATAGGAATGCCAGAGGGTTGAGCATTACTCGAACCTGCGCCCGCGGCCAAGATAGCCTGACATTCCCTTGCAGCGTGCTTTCTACGCTTCCTCTCAGCCTGGGTTGTATGAACCGATCTCCTCAAAACTTCTGACAGGGGGACACTTTCATCCAAATCGGGCTCGGTCTCCGGATCCGCTATGGCATCCGTCATCGGCTGCTTCAGCAACGCCTCCTGTGGTGGCCTTGGGAAGGCCTCAGCCGTAGACGGTGACTCTGAAGGCTTTTCTGCATCACCACTCAGGATTGACATCACACTCGGAACAACCTGGGTCGTAGTGGTTCCTATAATAGGATAATGAAAAGAGTCAGGTCATGAATAAAAGGAACTAAAGATGTAAAGGCATAGCGAAATGAATCATACTAAGGCCCAAGGAGGCGCGGAGCCTCTCCTCCTCCTCAAACGTCTTAAGGGACGCCAAGAGAGCCTCTTCAGCAGAAATGCCTGTGAAGAAAGAGAGCATTAATAAAACGTAATAAGTTAAAAAAAAGGGTGGGGAATATATATAGGAGAGTATAAATGAAGTATACCGGACTCCGCAATAGAGGCTAACGCCACGTGTTCACGTACCAGTTGTTTAGAAGCTTCAATGGCGGCCTGAAGATCGGTATCAGTCACAGGCGCATCGAACAGACCGTCATTGGTGCCATACTTGCACAAGCCCTCGCTATAAGGAGCATGAGGCTCTTGGCCGAATACGACGTCAGCAGAGAATAAGGATTTCTTCTTCTTTTGTGAACTGGCACCAACATCCGATGATAAGAGCTTTCGCCTAACAGGCTTCTTCGGACGGCGGGTCCCGATCTCCAAACCAATGTCCGATTCCGGAGACACCGCGGTTACCGCTGCCGCAGTAACATCTGGTCAAGGCTTACTAGGAACACGGGTTTATAACCGTGGCGATCTCTCTCAAAGAAGGGAGCACGACCGTCCGTCGCTTCGGTGGGACTGCTGGATTATTGGCTGGGACAGCATCCTTGTGGTCAAGCAGTAGCCGCCTCTCCTCCTTGATGACAGCACCCGTTGCATGCTGGTACCAAGCAACGTAAGCACTCGAAACCTTTGGAATATAACTCAGCTCGCTGATGAGGAAATGGGACCCGTATTTAACCGCATGAAATGATGCACCGCACTGCGAACGCCCTCTTCCGTAGCAACCGAATCAATCAGGAACGCCTTGAGAGGGATGTCTTGGTTGTAACCCGATTGCTGGGCAAAGCGATGCGGGTTATACCTCATAAACAACACCGAGGAATTCTGTCTAAATACCAGAAAACCTGGCCTGATAGAATACAGGTCTACAACCTCTCAAGCCCTCAACATAGAAGCTCCGTTCTTGAAAACAACTTGCAACGATTGGATCACTTTGGAAGATTCTTTGTCGATGGTCAGGACTTTATCGACAAAGGTCATGCTGTCCCCAACCATGCGTGGGCAAAGGAGCAATCGCCGAGCCTCCCGCTGTGTTGGGTCTGGAGCAGAAGCGTCGACTAAGT
Organism: Agapanthus africanus; assembly: GCA_030015575.1. Lineage (NCBI taxonomy): Eukaryota > Viridiplantae > Streptophyta > Magnoliopsida > Asparagales > Amaryllidaceae > Agapanthus > Agapanthus africanus. The sequence goes on from JASDDO010000014.1 coordinate 13,443,452, forward strand.
GCATGACCCGGGGAAAATTGTAGCCTTCGTAAAATCGGGGTCATTTATGAACACCAAAAGCACCCAGTACGTGCATCTCGATCCATAAGGTGAACTAGTACAATGGGATATTTACGAGCTTTACCCCTGGCTGAGTAGTGTCATCTACTATGCTCGGGCCATGATATAAATGAGCCAGTCCCGCGATCCCAATGGCCATGCGCGTCCCTGCGGCGATGCGATGAGCTGGATAAAAGACGGATGGTCTTATATAGTGGGGGTGCATCAGAAGCGCAAACCAACTCAGCCACGGGCCGATAAACACAATGAAGAACGTCTCCTCGTCAATTTCCGGAGCGACAATCTTTGCGAAGGGGACGACTGGAGTATCCGAAATAAAGAAGTTTTTTAGATCTGCCTCCGCGGTCGGTAAGTTGTCCGGACCAAATCCGAACGGGTCGTCCAGTTTGGCGAACTTCGCAGCTTGTTTAGACAGAGCATCCGGACGAAGAAAGCGGGCGATGAAATTTGTGAAGCTAACTCCGTGTCCACCAGATTCCAGGAATAAGCTCTCATACATGTTCACCACCTTGATCAAGCTCAGAAACTGGTATTGAACGGTGTTCTCCAGAGTAAAACCCATTACCACTGATTTGGTGGCAAATATATACTCATCAGAGGGAAGTATCTCTTCGTAATGTTCCCCTCTGACGAGTAATCTAGATATCTCCGCAAATTCCTCCAATGAGATTGAAACCTCCCGATCCGATAAGAGAAACGTGTGGGTCGAGATGTTCCATTATTTCAGAAAAGATTTGACCCACCACACATGAGGAGTGTGGTAGTAAAAGAGGGATGCATAAATCGCCAGATACAGCCTGGTTTTCAGTAGCAGCGATTTCTTGGCCGACAGAATATATCGAGCCCCCTGTAGATAGCCAGCCGAATGACGGGGAGTCATTCCTATCATATAAACTTGCCCCCAAGGACGCGACTCTCCTTGGTATATGCGTCGCCCTAAAATATCCAGGGCCATCGGCGGTTGCACTGGTATTGATGCCATGGAAGGCTGAAGACGACCTTCCGAGGTCCAGTTGATCTCTTCTACTGCGTAAGTTACCAGCGGCGGGTTAGCATAATGGATCGCCGAGATCGGTTCCGAAGGCGCTGCGCGAATAAAACTGCGCCGACCCCGGATAATTTGACTGTACCATGACCCCCACAGATGAAGAGACTTATGCTCTGGGTCATAGTCCCGAATAAGTGCAAAGACTTCCCGATCTGTAGGTGCGTCAGCGAAAGCACTCTCCGAGCGAACGAAGGAGAAGGAGGAATCGGATGCAATAGTACATGCACAAAAAAAGGAGGGGTTAATTATCAACACGATGTTCAAGACTTTAACATTTTTATTACACCTAGAATTGTACTGCATGGTAAAAGTCACCACAGTTCAAAGGGGAAGGGACAAGGGGCCCCACAAAATCGAGTTAATACCCCCACCAATGATGAGTAAAGCACCCATTGAAAGAATCCATAAGTATTCTCATTTTAATGAAAAATCCGACTAAACTATGGAGTTAAACATTCTTGAGAAACGTGCGCTGCAGCAGATTCAAATCTGTAGAGAGAAGAAAAAGGGGAATAAAATTCCCAAAAGAAGAAATTTTCTTAGAACTAAGCTCTGAAGAACAACCCAGAGTTAAATAATGGGATCAGTTCCCCAAGAAAAACCTCCATGAGAAATACACCGGAACTAAACTCCAAAGAACTTTTAAAGATCAGAGTAATAGGGTAAAACACTGGGATATTTTGAGATTAATGGTCTATCAAAATTATCTCAAGGAAATAGCAAAGCTCTGTTAATGGGTTGAAAGAAATCTAAGACAAAAGAGTCTCTTTCAAGGGAAAATGGTCAGAATCCTTACCAAGATTTTTGAAACAGAATAAAATTCTAAGAGTTTCTTTAAAAATAGAGATCTAAGCTCTGAAGAGAGAATTAAATTCTTAGGAAAGAAGAAAGAGAATGACAAAACGGCAGTCATCTCAAGGGCCAAAGGCCCTATTTATAAAACTTGAAGGGACGGTTCCACTCCCCATAAGATCGAACGGTGGAAAAAGGTGACACTGCTGCACTCACGTGTGAGCCACGCGAGCGCAACGGTGGGGGCATTTGTTTCCCCAATATTTAACCTAATAAAAATCAAAGCACTGTTGGAACTCAATAAGGCAGCGCCTCACGTGCTCTCCACGAGGGCGTCGGCGCCAAAACTAATTTTATAGGATTAAAATCCTATGATGACGCCTCACGCGGGCACCAATGTGCAAAGCACAGAAGCACTTTCTGAATAAAGAGTCAAACTCTTAGAAGACGCCTCAAGTGTTATCCACGCGGGCGCCAATGTGCAAAGCACAGAAGTACCCATCTTAAGAATTAAATTCTTAAGCGGCGCCCACGTGCACAACACGTGAGCGCCAGCGTCCAATTTAATATCTGTAGAATTAAATTCTACATTTCTCCAATAAAGATTAGGATATTCTCTGTTAAACAGAGTCGTTGGATCAAAAATCCAATGGAGAAAATATTTTCCAAATCTTTCTAAATAAGAAGGATACTCTCAGTTGGATCAATGATCCAACAATAGAATAAAATTATATTTCTTGGGAATATATTCTCTCAACCTTTCAAAATAAGAAAGATTGCTCTCTGTAAAACAGAAAATCGGTGGATTAAAAATCCAATGGTCATTAAAAATCACCATTTCACAGAATAAAACTCTGCATATAGGAAAATATTTTCCAATCTTGTTAAAAAAATAATAAGAAAATATGTTCTGTAAAACAGAAACCCTTAGATCAAAGATCCAACGGTGGGTAAAATTCTCCAAATCAATTGGAATCTCTCAATGTGAGATTTCCTCAAACCTAATTAACAAATTGGCTCTACTATATAAAAGACTCAAGGCTTCAAGTCTGAGAGAGTGGAACCCCCCCCCCCTAAGCTTCTAAAAAAGAGACAGAAAGGATCAAAAGGAACAGAGAATTAAATTCTCAAGAAAGAAAACCTCCCTCCACAAAAAATCTAAGTAAATAAAAAAATAAAGATCAAAACATCTCATTTACCTATTGAAGGGTTTAACCTTTTTAAAAGAACTTAGTTCTTTCTCTGGATCTGAGATCCGCAGGCAAGTCTCCCAAAAGTTGAGAATTTAATGCTCGTCGGGAAGAACTTGTTCTTGAGAATAAAAAATTCAGAAAAGAACCAGAAATTGAGTTCCTCAAAAACAAAAGCATACAAGAGAAACCTAGTTCTTACAAAAGAACTTAGTTCTTAAAAATGAAGCTTGATCCTAGATTTTCAAAACAAAAATCATGGCGATCATTAATGGGAAAAAATGCCATCAACAGAGGAGAAAGGAATTCAGCGACCCACGGGCTTTCCTCATGGACGCCTCTAAAAGCGTCTAGCGCCTTACGTGCTCCTCACATGAGCGCCACAAAAAAGAAAAGTGCTTAGCACTCACTGGGCAGCGCCCGGCGTCCGGCGCCCGGCAGCGCACGTGAAAATCATGAGGGCGCCATAAAGTGCTTAGCACTCCATAAGAAAACGAGAGAGCCAAACGGCTGAGTATTCAACACTCATTGGGCAGCGCCCAGCGCCTCACGTGTTCCCTACGTGGACGCCATAAAAAGCACCTAGCACTCCGTATAAAAACAAAATGAGTAAAGTGCTCAACACTTATTGGGCAATACCCATGACTGAAAGCTCCACATGTTTATATGTGGGCGTCAGAACTAGTATAAGTCCTCAGCACTTTTTGCTTAAAAAAAGAAGGACTGAATAAACAGAGCTCAAGCTAGTGCTTAGCACTTTTTCAAAAAAAAAGGGGAGGCTAAGCAGACTAATGCCCAAATTGGCTAAATTGCTAAAGTCTTGCAACTGAGTCCAAATGCTCTGTTGTTGGATCTCAACTAAAATTTGATGATTCTTAAATGTTTCTAAGTTGATCTTAGTCTTAAAAGACTAACGTATCCTTAGTTAAAAATAAATTGAGCCCAAACACTCATATGTTTAAGTTGATCTTAATCTCAAATTAGATCAACGGTCCTTAAACCAAACAAAACATTTTTAGCCCAAATTGGCTAAGCATATATTTATGATATCCAAACCAATCATAGTCTCAAACATGACTAATGATCTTCCATCGATGATATCCAAAATGATATTCATCTCATGCCTCCCGTATTCGAGAGTACATCTCTTCACACCTCTGATATATGTCGTTGTAATTCCTCAATGTCTTCAAAGACGTGGCGGGTCCCGACGACCAACAACTTCTTTCGTTGATACACTTCTAAACTGACGTGCACGCCTCAAATCGGATCGTGCCCCAAATTGGACACATTTCATATCTCCATTGTTCACTCTGCTGCATAACAAATAAACGTGCGCACAGGGTGAATGATGGACCGAAATGTCCCTAAACTAACATTCGCCTCCAAATACGGCAATAATGGACCGAAATGTCCTTAAACTAACATTCACCCCCAAATACGGCGATAATGGACCGAAATGTCCTTAAACTAATATTTGCACCCAAATACGGCGACAAAGGACTGAAACGTCCTTAAACTATCATTTCGCCTCAAATATGGTGATAATAGACCGTGATGTCCTTAAATTAAAATAATCAAGCCCAAATACTCATATGTTTAAGTTGATCTTAATCTCAAACCACATTAACGATTCTTAAATCAAACCAAACCCAAATCTAAGAATATATGGATTTGGACTAATCCACGCCCTACGGGCGACAACATAAAATAGTCTCTATATACAATTCACGGGCAACCAAAATAAAACATAAACACGACACGAAGTGAACCTCCTGAGCAGGAGAAAGTGGTTATCAGTAACATAATTAACTGCAGGGGTTTGCGCCTGCAAGGAAGAGTGTCCCCACAATAAAAAAAACTCTCAAACGAGGGGGAATCTGATAAAGTCTGCTATAACGGCCGCATCCGTCCAAACCTCCGATATACGGTTCCATAAATCAATTTGGCATCTTCAGAGAGGTGGACGGATAAATCCAAATAGCATCTGCCCCCAGAATTCAGGCCAGATGTCCCGACGTCCCGGTCCGTCTTTCGGCGGTGAACAGTAGGCAGCGGGTCCTATGATGTTGCGGCTGCTGGGGGCGGTAGGGGTCCTGTAGGAGCGGCGCCGGTAGGAGGGGCCATGGTAGGAAGGGCGGTAGGAGGGGCGGCGGTAAGTGGGGCGCCGGTACGGGGGAACGCGGGTAGGCATATGCACTGCTGTTGCTGCAGCTACTAACATCCTGCCAATCTCGTCAAGATATCATTCCCTATGATGTCTAGATCCTGATCCACAACCTCCCATCAGACCCTATGTAAAGATTCTGAAATCTCTGTACAAATGTAACTTGTTCAATATATAGAAAGTGTATTTCAGCCTAACTATGAGCTATAAGTTAATATTGTTTAATAAAAACAAGAAACTTCATGTAGCTCACTAGTTAAGCCTCATCGTGTGTATTCTATTCCCATCAGTCCCAATTATTTTTATAATTTTTCTTTTTTAACTTTTCGGAAGCCCAAGAGTTGCACGTGCAATACACGGAGAATTGAAAAGTTTCAGAAAAATCAAACGGGATAAATGAGGAGTTAATACAGAATATAACACATGGCACAAAGCTCGAGGCACGTGGCGACAATCCAACCGCCCAAATCCCTCTTTAGACCACTACCGGCGGCCAAGATGGGCCCAAATCCCTCCATTCTTTGCCCGTGCACCCTTCGGCTCCCCTCTACTCCACTTTATTGTTTAATTTCTCTGAAATTAACCAGAGACTCTTCAATTCCCCCATTAACACTATTTTATTTCTTTTTAATTCAAATTCTTTAATTCACACACTCTCATTTCATCCCTACAAATACCACACCATTCCTTAACTCTCTCCTATTCTGAAAATTTCTTCTCTAAGTTCGAGAAGGGTTAAGATTAGTCAAGTGAAGTTAGCGATCAAGTTCATTCCATCGAAGACCAGAGTCATTTCCTACGCTACTGCAACCCCACGAAGACTTCCCCTTTATCTCTTACTTTTTTCTCTACGCTACACAACCCATAAGTCCTTTCCTTTCTTTTCCATTTCATCTCAAACAATCTCTAAAATAATATCGATAAAGTAGAGTTAACTCGTTATCTTTTCATTTAAACAACTTTTGTCACCTTCGTTATGATTAATATTTCACTCTAAATCTCTAATATTAGCTTAACATATTATTCACATCTTTTACCATTTCATATAATTGGATTTCATGTAAAATAACCACAAAAATCGAACAATTTCGTATAAATACCATGAACTTTAAAAGTACCCTTCTAATCGATAACTAGCATATACACCTCTAGAAAACTCACGGGGTAATGACCTACCCCATCACATACACTATGGTTTCATAGTACGAAGATTTAGATAGAGGTTTAATTTTAAAAATATTTCTATAATAAAATACTATCGCTTTTACGAAAAATATTTTATCGCTATTTTTTAAATTCCTTACAATTGCGTCTCTACAACCCTTTTAGGAGAACCCATTTACGGATGGTGCTGGTTATCGCACGTCCTTAAGATAGTAGAGCGGGATATAGAACTTCTTACGGAGAATTCAATCTCAAAAGAATTCAAAATACGATTTAAAAGAATACGACTTTTTAAAACAAATTAAAACTTTGAAAATTTATATAAAATTATAAATCCGTATTTTCAATGAAAATAATTGGTGAAAAATATATATTTTTAAATTAAAGATTAAAATTTTAATAAAATACCATCGAATTTCCAAAAGTATAGTTTTCACAAAAATATCATAAACTTTTAAAAACTAGGTTTATATTACTAAAATACCATTAAAACTAAAATACATTTTATAAAAACTCTTAATATTACAAATTACTCTCGAGACTTATTTTTAAATAATATTAAAGTATTTTTTCATAAAACCCTCTCGAGAAATGCAAACAATATAAACAAACTAGAATAAATTTTTAAGAACTCTAAATTAATATAGATTTAAGCGGTATCATTTCTCTAGAGCCTCAGGAAGCCTGAGGAAGTGAGTGCTTGCCTACTCAGGTTAGACAATTTTGCAAATTAACGGAGTTATCAATGGTACTTGTCTTAGAAAAGGAAACAAATTCTGCCATACATGTGCAACAGTTGTCCGATTACTCCTCCTGACAGTTAAATCCAGTTTCTGTTAACGGAGTCGACTGGCGGAGAGCTGCAGGGGCGGCGATAGGAGCTAGGGAAAATTAAAGATATAAAAAAAATTAGATAATACAAAAAAAATCTAAATTTAACCGGGAAAAACTAAAATTAACGGTTTATACTTACCAATTGACGACGCCGGTGACCTTCGACGATGACCAAGGGGCGGCAGGGAATTCTGCCGACGGTGACGACGACCGAAGGCTCAATCGATGGGGCCGTAGGCTTCGATGGAAACAGGAAGGAGAGGGCTTCGATTGAGCCAGGCCTTCGAAGGTCTCAGGGAGGTGAGACGGCGAGGCGAAGACAACGAGACGGAGCTCGACATAGGGACAGGAGATTTGGGAAAACGAGGGAGTAAAAAAAATTTGGGGGGGGGGGATAAGCTCGGGTAGAAGGAAGGAGGAAATTTGGGTTTTAATCAAGAATGGCTAATGGGGCCCGCCAGTTACTGAAATTGGTCACGGTTAAAACCGTGACCAATTCTTTTACGATCGTGACTATAAAACAGTCACGGTTTAAACCGTAACTAGATTCTCGCTATCTTTTAGCACTTTTTTAGTAGTGAATAACTGGGTGTCAATACGAGAACATGTAAATACAAGATCCAAAGAAAATGACCAAATCATGTCTTGGTCTAGTAGACTCATCTGCGTCTCTGTATCATGTTGTCCACCCTCCACTCATTCCGCAGTTCCTCTCCTAATGTGTCCGCAATATCCATGTCCTCTCGTACGACGAGCGCTGTGTTGTGTCCTCGGCCCGCAAATCCATCATGCTCGACGTCCCCGCCCATAGGCAATCCGAGTCTGCGGCGGCCCCTGCCTGCTGCGGCCCCTGTCTATATCAGTGCTATATGTCATGCTGGCTATTGATTTGATTTTTGCATTGAAAATCTTATTATTGCGTTCCGTTCAAACTATCCAACATATGGCACTAGCTATTTTTGTTGCCTTTTAGAAGGAAAAATCCACAATAAAAAGTGGTCTGTGATAAATGGTTGAATGCCAAGTAATCGATATGGAAATTACTGGTCCATAAGGTAACACGGCCTTTATTTATTCTCACACAATGTATCAAATTGCATTGCTTGTATCACACTTTTTATTATATATGTTGAATCTCAACTTCGATGTGTCTTGAATTAAATATTTTCTTAATCTGTTTTGACAGATGTTTTTGACACGTTTGCTAAGGCAGCCCCACCGTGACCCTTTTTCACCTTGAGTTAAAAAATAAAATAAAATAAAAAAATCAATGCATAAATTAGCATCCAAAATACTTCAAGATACTCATTTAACATTGATATTTTATATTTAGAATTAGATCAAAGGTTCATATGCAAACAATCAAATTTGTCCAAAATCAAAGGGGATGAAGAGGCGGCGGTTGCTAGTGCCATTGCGGCGAGTCCGCAATTCCGTTCATTCTTTCGGGACCGGACTTTGGCTATGATGTAGCCAGGCTTATAGCTTTCGAACATAGACGGCGTAGACGAAGTTGAGGACGGCAGAGATGATTTTGAGTTGGTACGGAGTTAGGATTTAGGAAGATCAATGGGGAATTTAGGATTGTTAGAGAGAAATCCGGAGGAGAAAGAGAAACTGAAAGAGCCAGTTGCAAGAAATTATACATCCTATATTTTCACCGATCCGGAAGCACCAAAGAACAACCCCTGATATTGATGTAGAAGCCTTTGAATAAACATATCAAGGACAACCAATTGGATCTTTGAAGTCTTCATATATTTTGCATTATTTATTATAAATATCCCCTAAAGGTATGGTTTAAAATTCCAAACAATGACTCCTTATCACTCCCAGACAATAAACCTGTCAGCAATGGACTTTTCTATACATTATACATTTCTATGTCAATAGATTAATTAACTCTGTGATGAAACCTTCCTCCACTCGCTAAGGAAGTCGTTCTGATTGGATTCTAAGCGAAGACCACTAACTGAAAATTAATATGATAAACACCTTCAAGATTTTACGTTTTGCATCTTCATAAGCTTGAAATTAAGGCTTTGATCGATCGCAAATCATGGCAGACCCTATCGGTTGCCCGTTTATTTTTCGTTTATGAATTTGCTGCGAAGCGAACTGAACATGAAGAATTAAAACAAAATAGATGTATTCTCCATCCTAGCAAAATCGATGGTGTAGAGTCAGGTAACCAATGTGTATATTTACAGACTCTTATGCAGAAAATGAAGAATTAAAACAAAAAGAGGCGGAAAACGTTCACCTAAAAATGGGTCATGGTCAAAAAGAGGACACGATGATCACTTTATTGGTATATATGACTTCTACGGTAATTATTTTTATAAAGTAAATGATGCATGGCATCTTCTAGCAATCAGATATAGTTCATGGCATATAAATGTGATGGTATTTTCCCAATAAACGAAGAAATTCATGGTAATTTTGTGAACTCTATCCTTAATTTTTTTCCCCATGAAACTTTACTTGTGGTCTTGTACATGATGACAATTTCGAAATACTGGAACAATATGTCAATTGTAAGAATTTGTCTTCTCCTTTCTTTACCTTGAATGGGTCTTAAATCTATTTGAAAAATAAAATAAACAAACAAATAAATAAAATAATGGAATGAAACTGAAAAGAGAGAGGCCTTTTACATTTTTCTCTATAGCTCTTATCTTCTTGGCATTTTTTGGTGGGCCTTTAGCTCTTTTAGACTCATCCCTTCCCTTCACAAAATGGTGGGCCTCCACCCCGTAGACAAAACCATTCCATATAAAATGGTGGGCCCCCACCTCTTTTAAGCCCATAATCTCTTATCATCTTACCAAGTGGTCAATTTCCTCTCCAAGTTGCAAGTTCGAATCCCAAAAATTATTGATTTCAGAAGAATTGGAAAAATAATCTTATCATCTCTCTCTCTAACCTCTTAAAAAAGAAAAATGGTCAGAGAATATTATTTCCCAAAACTTTTTCACATAATGTCTTGATTAATCAATTATCAACCATTTTTTGATATCCGTTACTCTTGATCTTCGTTACCTAATGAATGCATGAATGAATGTGTATACCAATTTTCAAGTGTTATTGAAAGTTTTTTTGCTCTGGTATTGGACAATTGCAAACTTAATGGTTTCTTGAATATACAGTATTTTATATTTTTAAATCAACAAGCAATAATTCCAAATAACTAAAATAAAATTCGACAATCAAAAAGTATCCAAAGCACAATAAAATTAGTGTACATGCATAAGGCCATGAAGAATGAGATGAACGGTGTCAAATATCCGGGAAAAAACAGCCGTTGTTGATGTATTCGTCCGTTCTCAAGAAAATTTTCCAGAGAACATTCCATAGACCATACAACCTTTTAATAGCTGTCCAACTTCTTGTTATGAAAAGCTTATAAAGTTTATAATAAACCGAGCTTTATATGTATGAAAAAGGTGTTTTTCTTTTTCTTCTGTACTGCTTCCTAGCTTTATGGGTAAATTGTTAAAAAAGCCCTCCCGGCTCTTTTTCAATCTTTGAAAAATCACATGGGCTTTTTCAATAAGTAAAAAGACCCTTAGGACCATGAAGGATTCTCTCGAATACAAAAATACAAAAGACTTGTTGTATTTTGGTATATCCCAGAAATGCTCTTGGCATCCATGTGCGTAAGTACACAAGTCAGCCGCCAAATTCTTGGCAATTAAATCTGCAGTTGAGTTGCCTGTAACTTTTAATGGCTTGCTTGTAACTTTTATTCTGAGTTGTATTTTTTTTTTGGCTTAAAGGACTAAACATTAAATGTTCCAACAGCTTCATTTTCCCTCCAAATTCACTGTTTTTCCTACCAAAAATCCTATTTGCCATTAGAACAAGAATTATTGCTTTCATTTTCTTCATTATCCATTATCTTCTCTCATTTACTCCAATTTTATTTACTACCCCGACAAACTAAATCTTTATTTACTATTATACTCATAGATGATGACTCAAACACGGACATTAATGTGTTTTGTGAGTGGACCCAATGGTAAAGGTGCATACTTGACCGTCTCAGAGGGCACAGTACGGTTTGAATTGAAAGGAACAGTCTCGTTTCAACTTGATATATCGGTCGATAAGTTCAAGCTTTAATATAAAATGAAAAAAATATGGAGATCATGTGATCAGGATGATAACTAAAGATGACTATATAAATATGGTTTGTATCCATCAAGAGATGAACGGGAAGGCCATTCATATGCAAGTCTCTGTTAATACTCAAGCCGTTATAAGTAGGTTTGGTCTTTTTGGACTTAATTTTTTTATTTAGAATAATATATAAGACAGTTACCTGTAACATCTAAGCATACCTGCAACTTTTAAGCAGTTGCCTGTAACATCTAAAAACTCACATGTAGGTTCTAACCAGTTGCTTGTAACATCTATTTAGTTGTCCGTAACTTCTAAGCAGGTGCATGTAACATCTATAAAAGTTGCCTGTAACATCTAAGCAGTTACATGTACTATCTAAGTTGTTACATGCCCTAATATCCAAGAAGAGTTGCCTGTAATACCTAATAAGATGTATGTAATATCTACATACATTCAAGCAATGTTATGTTAATATAAGAGTTTTCTATGTAACAGTCAACATACATCACGTCTTCCGCTCCGGCAATTGTGTACGATCGAGAATATAACGATCCTAAATTCCTATATTTTCGTATCATCATTCTTTAATAAAATACGATATTTGATTGTTTTTGGTATTTTAGCGTATCATCTATTTTATATGAAACATATTATGTTGTATTTTGTTTCCTAATAAATATACTTTTTATTTCTATTTAATCACTCCAACTATTGTCATATCCTATTATTTTTGAATAAGCACAAATTCCATTTTTCTATTTTCCGACGAATTATTTTTACCATACCCAAATTCTTTTAACCCAAACTCTAAGCCTTTTAAACGAAAAAAAATAACCCATTTTCCTTTTTATCAACCCAAAACCAAGCCCAAAACTACTTTTCTTTTGATTCTTCCTCAGAGCCAATTTCTCCTCCTTCTGATTTCTATTTCTTTCTTTCCTTCCTTCCTTCTTTCTTCATATCATTTTCTAATTACAATTTCTTTCTTTCTTTTCCTACTTCTTCCTTCTTCTCATTTTTTAATTGTGCAGACAAAACCTACTTCTTCTCAATCCTTTCATTCATTCATTTCCGCTTCAAGCCTTTCATTCATTCATTTCCCCTTCACCTCCCCACGGCCTATCCCCTAACACTCCCACTCTCATTTTGATCTCATCAATTCTTTCTCTCTCTCTATTTATATATATATATATATATATATATATATATATATATATACAAAACCTACTTCTTCTCAATCCTTTTATTCATTTATTTCCGCTTCAAGCCTTTCATTCATTCATTTCCCCTTCACCTCCCCCACGACCTATCCCCTAACTCTCCCACTCTCATTTTGATCTCATCAATTCTTTCTCTCTCTTTATATATATATATATATATATATATATATATATATATATAAAGTTTAATGGAGGAAATGTGCCATAGAAGGCAATTTTCTCCTATGGCGTCGGAAAAATGCACCCTCCATACTTTTTCTCGACGATCGGCATACATCACTTCCATTTTTATCATCTAAGATGTGGATACACCAAATTTCATGTGATTATACCATTTTTCACTGTTGATTTAGCTGGTGCAAAATTAATGGTTTAATGAACTTTTTACATTGCTAATTCAATAGTGAAAAAGTGGTGGAATCACATAAAATTTGGTGTATTCACATCTTAAATGATAACGATGATGATGATGGATGCCGATCGTCGAAAAAAATGGAGGATGTTGTATTTTTTCAACGCCATAAGAGAAAATCCTCTCCTATGGCCTCTCTCTCTCTCTCTCTCTATATATATATATATATATATATATATAAAAAGAATAATGGAGGAAAAATATCATAGGCATCATCTTCATCGTTATCATCTAAGATATGGGTACACCAAATTTCATATGATTCTACAACTTTTTCACCGTTGAATTGGTGTGTTCAAAATTAACGGTTTACCGATAATGGAACTTTTTACATTGCTAAATCAACGGTGAAAAAGTTGTAGAATCACATAAAATTTGGCGTATCCATATCTTAGATGATAACGATGGAGATGGTGGATCCCGATCGTCGGAAAATACGACGGAGGGCGTATTTTTTCGACGCTATAGAAGGAAATTCCCTCCTATGGCCTCTTTCCTCCATTATTCTCTCTATATAGAGATTAATGGAGGAAAGAGGCCATAGGAGGGGATTTCGTTCTATTGCGTCGAAAAGTATGTCTTCCCTTATTTTTTCCGACGATCGACACTCACCATCTTCATCGTTATCATCTAAAATGTGGGTACACCAAATTTCATGTGATTCTACAACTTTTTCACCGTTGATTTAGTGGGTTCAAAATTAACGGTTTACCGACAATAGAACTTTTTACATTGCTAAATCAACGGTGAAATGGTTGTAGAATCACATGAAATTTGGTGTACCCACATCTTAGATGATGACGATGAAGATGGTGAGTGCCGATCGGCGGAAAAAATAAGGGTGTATTTTTTCGACGGCATAGGAAGAAATGACACACACACACACACGAGAATAATGGAGGAAAGAGGCCATAGGAGGGAATTTCCTCCTATGGCGTCGAAAAAATACGCCCTTTGTCGTGTTTTACGACGATCGGAACCCATCATGTTCATCGTTATCATCTAAGATGTGGGTACACCAAATTTTATGTGATTCTACAACTTTTTCACCGTTGAATTAGCGGGTTCAAAATTAACGGTTTACCGACAATAGAACTTTTTACATTGCTAATTCAACGGTCAAAAAGTTGTAGAATCACATGAAATTTGGCATACCCACATCTTAGATGATAACGATGAAGATGATGGAAAGTTCTATTGTCGGTAAACCGTTAATTGCTAATTCAACGGTCAAAAAGTTGTAGAATCACATGAAATTTGGCATACCCACATCTTAGATGATAACGATGAAGATGATGGGTTCCGATCGTCGGAAAACACGACAAATGACGTATTTTTTTGACGCCGTAGGAGAAAATTCCTTCCTATGGCATCTTTTCTCCATTATTCTCTCTCTATATATATATATCATTCCCCTCTCCATCTCACACATACACAACCACACTTTTCTCTTTCCTTCACTCTCTCTGGCCAAACCCATCACCGCCAACCTCCCCCATGGCCTCCCTTTGGCCGACCACCTCCATGGCCGAGCACAACAACACCCCATCGCCTTCGTCAACAGACGCAACACCATCAAAACCGGCAACATCCACTCAATTCTCGACCTTTGTTCGCCTCTTCAATGCTTTTCGGGCCGAGAACTAAGGCTCCAAAACCAGGCCCGAGTCCGCGTGAGCGTAACGATAATTTCCATGCCCCTGGATATTCAATCAGTCAACTTTTCAAAATTTTACCTATGCCATTCCGTCGTCCTAATAACGCTGTGGGGGCATTTGTTTCCTGATTAAAAATCAGGAATTACCTCAATGAGGTATCACGTGTTCACACGTGACCAATGGTCACATAATGACACGTGATGGTCAAAATCTCATCAAACAGAAATAAAAACAAACGGCTGAAAGATGACTCAATTGGGGGTCACGTGCTCACACGTGACCAAGGGTGACGTGCCAGCACGTGACAGGCTTTGAAAGCCTTACAGCTTAATAGAATTTAATTCTAAAAATCAGGAACTACCTCAATGAGATATCACGTGCTCACACGTGACCAATGGTCACGTGTTGACACGTGATGGTTAAAACAGCAACATAAACAAGCGGCTGTTAAAAGACTCAATTGGGGGTCACGTGCTTACACGTGACCAAGGGTCACGTGCCAGCACGTGACAGGCTTTGAAAGCCTTACAGTTTAATAGAATTAAAATTCTAAATTTCTCTAAAATCTTTCCAAATTGGAAAGGATTAGGGAAAACCGTTGGATTAAAAATCCAGGGGTGATTAAATATCACTAATTTATGGAAAAATCTTAGACAAAGAAAGATTTCCCTAAATCTCACCGGAAATAACAAACAGAATATCTTTGGATTGAAAATCCAACGGTGAATAAAATTTACTGAATGATCTAAAGGTTCATATTAATTATGAAAACAAACAAAATCTTTCAATGAAAGATTTGCTAAACAAATTGATTCTTTTCATTCTCCTATAAATAGGAGCCAAAAGAAAAAAGAAAGATATAGCGTTTTGGAATATTGAAATTCCAGAGAGAAAAAAAGGAGAATTTAATTCTCAACAAAGAAAACCCTAGATGAAAAAAAAAGGGGATCAAAACTTCAAACAGAGAATTTAATTCTCAAATCTAAGAGTTTTACTCTTCTACACAAAAGAACTTAGTTCTTCCTCTGGTTGAAAATCTGCAAAGAGCACATCTCCCCTTAAGTTGAGAATTCAATTCTCATCGGGTTGAGATCCTGCCATGCAGATCCAAAACTTAGAGGGGAGATTCAGTTTAGAGAATTTAATTCTCCCAAAACGAAACTAGGGTTTAACCCTGTATGAGAATTTAATTCTCCCAAATTCACAGGAATTTAATTCCTTCAAAATGAAATTAGGGTTTAACCCTATATGAGAATTTAATTCTCCTAAAATTATAGGAATTTAATTCCTTCAAGATGGACAGAACTAGGGTTTAACCCTAATTGAGAATTTAATTCTCTCAAATTCACAGGAATTTAATTCCTCTTAAAAAATGAAATTAGGGTTTCACCCTACACAAGAATTTAATTCTTTTACATATATGGGAATTCAATTCCTTTAAAAGAAATTAGGATTTAACCCTATATAAGAATTTAATTCTTCCACATACATAGGAATTTAATTCCTCCAAAATCATAATTAGGGTTTTAACCCTTACAGAGAATTTAATTCTCAAAATAAAATAAGGAGACTTAAAAGATCTCTGTAAAGACTAAGGTCGCGTGCCCCACGTGACCCCTGAAAAGATCCCCACAAATGAGAAGGATTTAGCCCCGAGACAATGCCTCACGTGCTCCCACGTGACTCTCATTATATATGGAATAAAAGCAAAGGCAAAATCTGACTTGGGCGCTCTCACGTGTTACCACGTGACCCTTAATGAATGTTCTAATAAATCAGGGCATGAGTATACATCACGTGCCCACACGTGATGGCTATGAAAATTAAAAGTGTTTAACACTTGTTTGCAGAACAAAATAAAGGGGATCTGGCCCCGCTGTTGATGCCATCACGTTCTCCCACGTGCCCCTTCTTCTTCTAGTGTTTAACACTAATCTGACAATTCTGTTTCCAGTGTTTAATACTGTTATCTTTTAGTGTTTAACACTAATTTGAGAATCACATTTCTAGTGTTTAACACTAATTTGATAATCTTATTTCCAGTGTTTAACATTGTTGTTCTCTAGTGTTAGCCAAATTGGCTAATTTTCTAGAGGCAAAGCCTCCCCTCCAATTGAATCTCAAAATTGAGTAAAAATTCAGAGGTATAATGTTTAATCCTCAGCCAAAAACCCAAATGTTATCAAAGCCCTCAAACTCTTATTTAGCATTGCTAAATAATGTGGGCTTGAACCAGACAAATGTCTAATGGTTCAACAGAGGGCCAATACTTCAAACTTAATTGGACTTAGCCCAAGTTGGCCATAAGTCCTTAATTCAGACTCAACTGAGCCAATGTGCTCATAATTTAATTAACTGATCTTAGTTCAAAATTGGGCTACAGATCACTTAATCCACTTTGGTTTGAGGGTACATCTCTTCACTACTCTGATAACTGTCGTTGTAATCCTTCAACGTCTTCAGAGAGGTGACGGGTCCCGACAACCACACATTTCATAGACTGTGACGTCTCTAAACTATAGACTGTAGGGTCATTAAATCCACGGACTATGATGTCCTTAACCTCGACCGTGATGTCTTAAAACTAACAACGGACTGTGGAGTCCTTAAATCCATGGGCTATGATGTCCTTAACCTCGACCGTGATGTCTTAAAACTAACAACGGACTGTGGAGTCTTTAAATCCACGGACTATGATGTCCTTAACCTCGACCGTGATGTCTTAAAACTAACATTGGACTGTGGGGTCCTTAAACTCATATACTATGACGTCCTTAACCTCGACCGTGATGTCTTAAAACTAACATTGGACTGTGAGGTCCTTAAACTCATGGACTATGATGTCCTTAATCTCGACCGTGATGTCTTAAAACTAACAACGGACTATGGAGTCCTTAAATCCATGGACTATGATGTCCTTAACCTCGACCGCGATGTCTTTAAACTAACATTGGACCGTAATGTCCTTAAACTAATTATCGACCGCAGTGTCATTAAACTAAACAATAGAGCCTAATTGCTCTCTTGTTGGATCTAAACGATCCCGTTAAGTTGATCTTAGTCTGAAATTAGACTAACGTATCCTTAACAAACGTTTAAATTGATCTTAGTCTCAAATGAGACTAACGTATCCTTAAACCCAACCCCCCAAACCCAAATCTAAGAAAGATACGGATTTGGACTAGTCCACGCCCTACAGGCGACAACATAACGTAGTCTCCGTATACAATCTACGGGCAACCAAACACAAAACAAACACCCATGACACAAAGTGACCATCTGGAGAAGGAGAAAATTGTTACCGCGATGCAGTAGCGTAATTAACTGCAGAGGCTTGCGCCTGCAGGGAAGAGCGTCCCCACATCAAAACCCCCTCAAGCGAGGGGGAATCTGATGAAGTCTGCTATATCAGCCGCATCCGTTTAAACCTTCGATACACGGTGCCATAAATCAACTCGGTATCTTCGGAGAGGTGGACGGATAGCACCAATTAGCATCTGCCCCGAATTTCAGGCAAGATGTCCGTCTTGCGCGTCTTTCGGAGGGGAACAGTCACAAGCGCATCGAACAGACCGTCGTTGGTGCCATACTCGCACAAGCCCTCGCTGTAAGGAGCATAAGGCTCTTGGCCGAATAAGACGTCAGCAGAGAATAAGGATTTCTTCTTCTTCTGCGAACTGGCACCAACATCTGAAGATAAGAGCTTTCGCTTAACAGGCTTCTTCGGACGGCGGGTCCCGATCTCCAAACCAATGTCCGATTCCGGAGACACCACGGTTACCGTTTTCGCAGGAACATCTGGTCGAGGCTCACTAGGAAAAGTGCGCGGGGTTATAACCGTGGCGATCTATCTCAAAGAAGGGAGCACGAGCGTCTGTCGCTTCAGTAGGACCACTGGATTATTGGTCGGGACAGCATCCTTGTGGTCAAGCAGCAGCCGCCTCTCCTCCTTGATGACAGCACCCGTTGCATGCTGGTACCAAGCAATGTAAGCACTCGAAACCTTTGGAATATAACTCAGCTCGCTGATGAGGAAATGGGACCCCGTATTTAACCGCATGAAATGATGTGCCGCACTGCGAACGCCCTCTTCCGTAGCAACCGAATCAATCAGGAACGCCTCGAGAGGGATTGTTCCCCGCCGAAAGACGCGCGAAGACGCGGCGAACGTCTCGCCTGAATTTCGGGGCAGATGCTAATTGGTGCTATCCGTCCACCTCTCCGAAGATGCCAAGTTGATTTATGGCACCATGTATCGAAGGTTTAAACGGATGCGGCCGATGTAGTAGACTTCGTCAGATTCCCCCTCATTTAAGGGGGTTTTTGATTGTGGGGATGCTCTTCCCTGCAGGCGCAAGCCCCTGCAGTTAATTACGCTACCGCATCACAGTAACCACTTTCTCCTTCTCCAGATGGTCACTTTGTGTCGTGTGTGTTTGTTTTGTTTTTGGTTGCCTGTGGATTGTATACAGAGACTAATTTATGTTGTCGCCCGTAGGGCGTGGATTAGTCCAAATCCGTATTTTCTTAGATTTGGGTTTTGGTTTGGGTTTAAGGATACGTTAGTCTCATTTGAGACTAAAATCAACTTAAACGTTTGTTAAGGATGCATTAGACTAAGATCGACTCAACGTTTGTCAAGGACACGTTAGTCTAATTTTAGACTAAGATCAACTTAACAGGATTATTTAGATCCAACAAAAGAGCATTTAACTCTATTGTTTAGTTTAGGGACATTGTGGTCGATTACCAGTTTAAGGACATGGTGGTCCAAGGTTAAGGAAATCATAGTCCGTGAGTTTAAGGACTCCACAGTCCAAGGTTAAGGACATCATAGTCCATGGGCTTAAGGACCCCACAATCCAGGTTAAAGACATCGTAGTCCGTGGGTTTAAGGACCCCACAGTCCAGGTTAAGGACATCGTAGACCATGAGTTTAAAGACCTCACAGTCAAGGTTAAGGACATCATAGTCCATGGGTTTAAGGACCCCATAGTCCAGTTTAACGACGTCATAATCTATGAAATGTATGGTTGTCGGGACCCGTCGCCTCTCTGAAAACGTTGAAGAATTACAACGACATATATCAGAGGGGTTCATAGATGTACCCTTGAACCGGTGTGAATTGGTCGAAAGATCTGTAGTCCGATTTGGAACTAAGATCTGTTAAAATATTCACGAGCGGATGGGCTCAATTAATATGCGTCAAGGACTTATAGCCAATCTTGGGCTAAGTCCAATAAATGTTTAACATTTTATTGTTCTGGGCTGTTGAGCCTTCATTTAGGCTTGGCCCTTTTAATCATTGCTGAGCATTAGATCTTGACACTTTTTTGTCTTGTATTGAATGCAGAGCATTCATCAGAACAATTTATGTTCTGTCAGCGCAACACGAACTCAATCTTGACTCAAACCATGAATACAATTGACATGACTTGCACTAGACATGACTACATGAACTCAATATTGATATTATTAAATCACCTTTTGTATTCATGCATTCGATCAAGACCGGTGGCATTAATCATAGATTAATATACATGGGGTGTTTGGATAGTTTCAGTATGAATCCAACGGAATTCCACGAGTCCCCTTAGTTCATTAATCATGTCTACTAACACATGCAATCTATCATAAGAGCCCGTGTTTACCCACCTCCAACACAGACGGTATTGTCCGCTCTGGTCAAATTTGCACAGTTTTTTCCTTCAGAGCGAATCGGATCCAACCATAGGCCACTTCTCAGAAGGTCACCCATCCCAGAACTTCCCTGGCTCGAGCACGCTTAATTGCGAAGTTCTCAAGCTCCTGTAGGACCGGTTCACTTAAAAGACGCCTTTGCATTAAAGAGTGGTATCATTCTATTTATAGTACAGATTTGCCCTTTTTCGGAATGTATTCTGAAAACTCCTCATTGTTCTACAGTGGGTCCCACGGACTCGAAATATGGCCCCCTCCCTTTGGCGTGGCACTTTATTCCGTGTGGCGCTTTATTCCGTGAGTAAGGACCGGGGCCCGACATCCTCTTCACCTTTGAACAATAGTTCATTCTCGAACCACATATCTACCTATTGAGGGACCGGCTCTGATACTATTCTGTCATGACCCACCCCCAACATAAATGAATTGTCCGCACTGGACGAAACCATACGGTTTTGTCTTTCCGAGCGAACCGAACCCGACCAATGGCCACTTCCTAGGAGGTCACCCATCCCAGAACTTCTCTGGCTCAAGCACGCTTAATTAACGTTTAACTAGTACTGTTAGCCGGTGTCACACACTCTACTGGGTTTGTAGAGAGATTGAATTTTCAAAAATACAATTTTAATGCACGCAACACCGACTATAACCCCAAGAACTATCATAGGCCCTAAATAACAAAACGTACATAGGTTCTAATCTACTGTTAAGAGATTTATACCTATGTGCTCAAGTCCTTCGGGTTTTCTTTATCCCCTTCTTAAGCTCCTTGTATGTTAGGATTGAGCTTGATCGTCGGCCTCCTCACGTCGAAGATGATCCACCTGAGAATATATAGTTCAAGCTCCAACCTTAAAAATGAGGCAACTAAAATACCTAGTTTTCTAATCTAGGTGTTTTAGTGGATGTTGTCACACTCCGCTTCCTAAATTATACGAGGGGTGATGAGGCCATCCATGCTCCTACGGTCAGGGAAATATCCTGCCGTAGTAACACTTCGGTTTCTAGCAATGGTAATCAGTAATCATAGCACAGTTAATGAGAAATGCAGTCTTTAATTTTATCGAAACAGATAAAAAACTAACCAGATAGAGTCAAGGGAAGGATAGCGCTGGCGTCACTGATCTAGATGTCCGCAATATTCTCGAGGTAAAGCAGGTCCTGATCTGAGCTAAATCCATTCCTCACTCTGAGCATGCATACTCAGGTCGTCAGAGCGATACAATAGCAATATATACATATATAATGTCCAAAAATGATAAACATAAAGCAGTAAGTATAGAATAATGACGCAAGCATGAAATAACTAGTATATGTAACGATAAAGCAAGTGTATCCGATCAGTAATCAATGCAATGTCCCTGTCACTAAACAATCAGTCTCTAAGTCTCACTATCCAAGTCACTAAAACTATCGTCAGTCCAAGTGTGAGCGTCAACCACCGTAGGAGTATCTCCAACCCAAGGGTAGGCCCCAGGGGCAACGGAACACGGTCCCGAATCATGCTCGCTGATAATCAGAAATACCATCCATACGACTCCCTGTTCCCCTCCGAACGGCGGCCGTGACGTTAGGACGTCCGTGCCTGAGATTCGGGGCAGATGCTATTTGGTTTTATCCGTCTACCTCTCCGAAGATTCCAAGTTGATTTATGGCACCGTGGATCGGAGGTTTAGACGGATGCGGCCGATATAGCAGACTTCGTCAGATTCCCCCTCAGGGTGAGGGGTTTTTGATTGTGGGGACGCTCTTCCCTGCAGGCGCAAGCCCCTGCAGTTAATTACGCTACCGTATCGCGGTAACAACTTTCTCCTTCTCCAGAATTTCACTTCGTGTGTGTTTGTTTTATTTGTGGTTGCCCGTGGATTGTATACGGAGACTGAGTGATGCCGTCGCCCGTAGGACGTGGATTAGTCCAAATCCGCATTTACTTAGATTTGGGTTTGGTGTTTTTAGTTTAAGGATGCATTAGTCGCGTTGCGGCTAAGATCGACCTTAACGTTCGTCAAGGATACGTTAGTCCTGTTTTGGACTAAGATCGACTTGACGTAATGATTGGTTTAATATCTGGCCGTCGGGACTCGTCACCTCTCTGACGTCGTTGAGGGATTACAACGACAGGCGTCAGAGGAGTTCAGAGATGTACCCTTGAACCAGAGTTGATTTGGAGTTTTATCGTTTATTTAAATATCTAAGGACACGTTAACCGTATTTGGGGCTAAGATCGACTTAGACGGGACCGTTTAGATCCGACAAAAGAGCGTTTGGGCCCTATTGTACCAGTTTAGGGACGTGGTGGTCCGTCGCCAGTTTAGGGACGTGGTGGTCCATTATTAGTTTAGGGACATTTCTGTCCGATATTAGTTTAGGGACGTTTCGGTCCGATATTAGTTTAGGGACGTTTCGGTCCGATATTAGTTTAAGGACGTTTCGGTCTATATTGATGTGTGGTCGTTGGGACTCGTCACCTCTTTGACGCCGTTGAGGAATTACAACGATGGATGCCAAAGGAGTTCAGAGATGTACCCTCGGACCGGATGTAGATTGATTTAGGAGAGCCATTTTGCTCAGTCAATTTAATTTAAGGACTTATGGCCACGATTGGGCTAAGTCCATTGCTTTTGCATTTCTTTTGCTTTTATTTGGGCTTTGCCCAAAAGGGATGCAGAGCATCAATTTTATTTGGGTCCAGCCCTTTTATTGCTTTGCAATTTATTCTGACCTGATAGGTCTTTTTAACTTGGGCCTAGCCCTTCAAATAATGCATTGCATTTGTGCAAAGCACCAAGAATCTTTTAGATTCAGGAAAAGAAGTGCAGGGCACTTTTTAATTTCTTGATCTAAATTTAGATCAAAGAAAGGAAAAGAAAGAAATCTTTTCTTTCTTTCTGTTTCAGAAAACCAGAGGTTCATAGCAAGTGCAAGGCACTATTTTTATTATTTTTATTTATTTATTTATCTGAGAACCAGAGGTTCATATCAAGTGCAAGGCACTATTTTTATTATTTTTATTTATTTATTTATCTATTGAAGATCACTAATCTTGTTTTCTAGATCAATGATTTATTCTTCAAGAGAATCTTCTCTTATTTCAAAGGTTTTTACCTTCTTTTTATGTTCTCCAGAAATTCTTCAAGAGTTCTCTCCTTTTTTTTTATCCAAATGTCTATATCTTTGAAATGGGGTCTGGGGTCCTTTTTATAGTGCTCAAAGATCAGTTAAATTTGTTAAAAGGATCTTTTCTGAATGATTTGGGGAATTTTCCCCACCGTTGGATCTTTGATCCAAAGGCCCCTGTTTTACAGAAGAAATCTTCTTGTTTTAACAAGAACAGAAAAGATTTCCTTAAATTTTCATTCTGTTGTTGCGCAACTCACCAGTGCGTGACACGTGTCGCGCAGTAAGGCGCTTGCGCAACAGCGATTGCGCAACTGCGCAGACACGTGTCGCGCAGCCGTGCGCTTGCGCAGTTGCACTTGCGCAACTGCGCAGACACATGTCGCGCTGCCGTGCGCATGCGCAGTTGTGCTTGCGCAACTGCGCTTGCGCAGTTAAGTGTTACTTATGTTTTTAAAGAGCCTTGCTCTGATCGGACGTACCGCCTTGGGCGTTGTGCTACCGTGTCAACTTCTGACACGTGGCGCATTGCGCGCAGCGCACGGGAACCGAAGCGTTGCTTCAAAATTTGAATTTTCAAAATTCAAACAGAGCCTTGCTCTGATTGGGGGAACAAATGCCCCCCCACCGTTGCGCTCACGTGGCGTGCACGTGAGTGCAGCGGTGGCAAGATCCCAACCATTGGATCATGGAGGTCAGGTGAAGAGACGCAGGCGTCTATAAATGGGACCCTTGGTCCTTAAATTTTTTTTTACCATTTCAAGAACTTTTACTTCAGAGCCTTGCTCTTGCTTAAAAACTCACAGAGCCTTGCTCTTGCTTCTTCCCAAGAACTTTAAAGTTCGGAACTTAGAATCATTCTAGGTAAAAATTAATTTAAATTAATTTTAATTAACAGAGCCTTGCTCTTGTAGATCTTTGATCTAAAGAAAAATCCCTTTGGGGTTTCTTCAACAGAGCCTTGCTCTTGTAGATCTTTGATCTAAAGAAAAAATCCCTTTGGGGTTTTTTCAACAGAGCCTTTTTCTCAAAATTTACAGAGATCTTGTTCCTGGGTTTTAACCCATGAACAGAGCTCTGCTCATAGATCAACTAGAAAACTTTTAAAAGTTTTCATGGATCTTTAAGACCCCAGAAATTTTAATTCTTAAGAGTTATAATTTTTTATTACTACTACAGAGCTAGGCTCTTTTTTAAGAAGTTTTATTCCTTTGAGACCAGAGTTTGACAAATGTCACTCTGTGACAGAGCTTTGCTCTAAAAAGAGGAGATTTTCTCCTTGTCTCTAGGGATTCCCCCCCAATGAGGATATTCTCTTGGGGGTCTTTTTTTTATTGACTGACAGTTTCATCTAATGATGGGACTGTCTTATCAAATAATGCGCCGTCATCTTGATTTTGTGGGTCCCCCTTTGGTCCCCTACCCACTGCATTGTAGTGTGATGTAGGCCTTTGAAATGTGAAGCATTGGAACGCTAACGGTCATGTTTTTTTTTTCTTTGTCTACAGGAAACATGTCTGAAGATTTGTCTTTCCCTTTTGTTCGCTCAGAAGGAGGGTTCCCACATGCACCAGTGGACCGGGTAGTGTTCGCCCTGATCAAAGATCACGATCCCGAGTGCAAGAGACTTCACTTATGGGGAAGGTGGTACAGCCAGATTATCCAAGGCCGTCGCAGCTTTAGCTCCACCTCACCCTCCGAGCCCATAGTTACGATCCCTTATGCGGACAAACCCCCGGTGGAGTATGCCGTGGAGGTTAAAAATTGGAATTCCGACGACCTCCTTCAGCCTGCAATCGGTGCCATTCCGGTGCAGCCGCCGCCGGCTATAGACATCTTGGGGAGGCGAATCTGTCAGGGTGAAGCACGCCCTTGGGGACAGGCTTATAATATTGGATTGACCCCGCGGCCGCTTGCCGGATATTTGCAATGGGCCCGTTACATTTTGGCGACGAAGAGGGCTCACCTGACGAAGATTGGTTTATACTCCGCCGTCTACGTCTCGCTTTTCGAGTATCCCTCTCCTCCGACGTGGTGGATAAAGGCCTTCGTCGAACAATGGAATATCCCCACCCATACCTTCCTGACAGCGGATAGGGAAGTCTCCATCTCTCTGGAGGAATTTGCTGAGATTTCGGGTTTGCCGATGAGGGGAGAACACTACGAGGAGCTGCTTCCTCCTGACGAGTATGTTTTCGCCACCAAGCAGCTGGTATTTGACTTAACTCCGGCAAATGCCATTCAGCATCAGCACCCGGGCTTAGTGAAGGTGTTGGAGATTTATGAGGAACTCCATTTGGAATCAGGCGACCGGGGCGTCAGTTTCGCGGATTTCATTGCTCGTTTTATCCGCCCGGAGTTCCTATCAGAGCAGGGCGAGAAGTTCGCTCAGCTTGCTGACCCCTTTGGTTTCGGCTTGGACCGCCGACCTTTATCGGAAAATGACCAACGGGATTTTTATCTCCCTGGCACTGCCAGCGTCCCTTTTTCAGAGATCGCCGTTCCTGGCATGGACGAGGAGACTTTTTTTATAGGGTTCTTGGGTCTATGGCTATGCAGCTTTGCGCTCCCCATGCATCCATGCCTCATGCGGTCTTCTGTCTTTTACCCGGCGCATCAAATGGCGGCTGGTTTGCAGCTATCGGTAGGGATTGCCGGGCTGGCTTACCTTTATAATGGACTTAGCGTAGCGGCGGACGCTAATGAGCCTGGGGTACAGCCTGCTAACTTTCCGATGCACTACTTCACTTCTTGGATGGAGCTGCATGTGCGAGGGGTGTTTGGTGCCCATAAGACTCCTCCGTTCTTCGAGAAATTCAAACTCCCAAGAATCATGCGGTTGGTCGGGGCTTCAATCGTGGTTGCACCTCCGCGGGAGTCTAGGGGACTGCTCCTGCGTTCACATCTAGTCGGAGCGAAGACCTCTTTCGTGGATAAGGTCATCACCATGGGCTCCGAGACCGCTAAATCAGTGGTGTCGCTGCATGATGACTTTAAGGGCGGGGTTTCTGTACTGAAGGCTCGGGAAATCCTTCACCTTTACTCCATTCGGCCGGGCTACCTAGTATTTAGGCAGAATAAGACGGCTCTCTTTATGAGGTATAACCCACATCGATTTGCCCGACAATCGAGTTACAATCAAGGGATCCCGATGGAGGCCTTTCTGGAAACACCCGCGGTCGGCCCAGAGGGGATAAGGAATGCGATGCATCATTTCATCCGGCTCAATACAGGCTCCTATTTTTTTATTAGTGAGCCTAGCTGCGTCCCTAAAATAATCCATCCGTATGTAGCCTGGTATGCGCATGCTATGGGCCCAATCATCTTAATGGAGAAACGCCTGCTGGTTGACCGTAGGGCTGCGCCTCCTGGCGGTGATCGCAAGGCTCCCTTGCAGCCAAGGATCCAGGTCATCCCCCCGATAAAAGATGCCAGAGTCGACCGACCGCGCGTGTTGAGCCCCCCGCGTGGATTGCCATTGCCCACTACGGTGGATGCACCGCCGGCGCCCCATGCTCCCACGAAGACGGTTGATGTGGTATCGCCAGGATCTGGCGGAGGGGCAGAGATCGGGACTCGCCGCCCTAAAGTGGCTGCCAAGCGCAAATCCACTCCGGGTGGATCTAAAGCTGGTGGACAGCAGAAAAAGAAGAAGTCCGCCCTTTCCCTCGATGCGATCCTCAGCTCAAAGCCTGCGGCTTTTCCCGCCGGGACTATATGTGAGTATGGCAGCAATGAGGGCTTCGTGGTAGACCCTGAGGACACCAATCTGGCTGCCGCCATTGCAGCTTCAGAGCGATCGGCGAGGCTTGAAGCGATGTTAAGCAAACTCGCTGAGTCCGGTAATCATCAGACGCTTTATTTGTTATTTCATTGCACTTTGTATTATTATATTTAACCAACATTTGCTCCATTTTCAACAGGTGTCTCTACTGAAGAGGCTATCGCTGCCTCCCTGAAAACCTTCCAAGAGGAGGAGGAGAAGCGTGCCCTAGCAAGCGTCGGTATGTTTTATCCCTTTCTCTTTTATAAGGAAAGTTTGTTGTCTTTTTATGATAGTCAACCTGACCTTCTTTTGTTTCTTTGCAGGGGTTGTATTAATCGACGCAAGGATCCTTCCCGAGCCCGTCATCGAAGTCCCGGCTTCGTCGAAGTTGCCACAAGAGCCTCGGCTTGACAAAACGACGAGGGATGCCTTGAAGAATCTAGAGGCATCCCTATATACGGACGAGGAAGCCTCACTCAAGGAAGCTCTGGTGGCATCCGTCTCAACGGCTCGAGAGGAGCGGAAGCGGTTGAGACGCGAAGCAAAGGCACGCAGAGCTGCTTTGGCCGCAGGAGCGGGCCCTAGCACTATTCCTCGTGCCGACACTCCTTCCGGAGCAAAGGTGGGCGGAGCTGCTTTGGCCACGGGAGCGGGCCCTAGCACTATTCCTTATGCCGACACTCCTTCTGAAGAGGCCCCTGCCGCCCTGTCTACTGCTCATAGGCAGGTGGCGTGCACGGTTCGGGATGCAAACGATAAATCCTCTTCAGGTAACATTTCTTTCAGAACCTTGTTGTAAGAATTATCAAACCGTTGGCTCATACGCATTCCTTTTTGCAGGGCCAAGTCCGACTGAGGGGGAGGCGGAGACCGTCGAACCCCGGGGAGCGGAGGAAGCGGTACTTGCCGAGCCCGAGCTGACAGTAAGCAACGTCATCGGGGCCACGGCGCCTGAAACAGAAGTTGAAGGATCCGCTGCCGGGAAGGTCATCGATGCCGCATCTGAAGTGGCGGCAGATGAGATGATTGTCGAGCCGAAGGCAGTAGAAGTCGAGGCGCTTGAGGCTGGAGATGTCACGGTGCCGATGGATGAGACAACTGTGACCGTAGGATCCGAAGGAGTAGCGGGTGAGGTGGCCACGATTCCTGAGGACGAGCCAGCCGCTCCTTCTCTGGAATCTGGCAATACTCCAATCATAGCCCTCCCCGCGTATGGTTCCTTGCCGTCTCCCGGGCTTGCGAGCACAACAACGGTTCCCATCGAGTCGGGTGACGAGGCTACGGGTGGTGGCCTGATGTCAATGGAGGAAGGAATTGCCTCAGTCTCGGCTGGCAGTTCGTCGGGTAAGTTTCGGGTTACTATCGTTTCCCCCTTTTTTTATATAGCTTGCGATCTCTTCTAACAAGCTTGTCTTTGCAGGTGCGGCCAGTGCCGACGCTCCATTGCTTGAGGGAGCACCGTCAACTACTGCTTTGGCGGTGGTCACTTCCCCGTCTTCCCTCGTGCCATCGCGGATGTTGGAAGGTATGGATTTGCGACTCATAAGTTAATCTTTTTAAACGTGTAGTTCATGGACTAACGCCATATCACCGCATCTTTTCAGGAGTGCTCTTTGATCATCTATATCAAGTGTTGCTCCCACACTTCTCCTTCCCATCCGAACTTGCTTCTCCTTCTAGTGGCGCTGGTGAGTGTACGTTCAATACAATATCTTTGTTCATCCCCTTTTTCTAGCAATTGAATTATTTCTGACTTTTCCCTTTCTTTATTGCAGTGCCACAAATCGAAGGAGGGGATACCAGATCTGCCGCGCTACCGGCCCTTCCGGCTCTGCCGTCCGTTGCTTCTGGTATAGCAAATTCCTTTTTTGGTAACCCTTAAATATCTGTTGAACCATCGTTTAACCATGTTTTGTTTTGCAGCTATTGTTCCGGCTCCGGTCCCTTTTGAGTCTCGCGTCTTTCTACCGGCAGGCCCTTTCATGAGACGCCCGTAATCAAAGGGTGATGTGATGAGTTTGGGCATGCTGAGCGGGTACATCGAAGAGCTCAACATGGATGCTCTCCCTTCTGCCGTAGATTTCGCTGTGGATGTTAATCCAATGTTGGCGGCGCTCGTAACTTTTCATAACGAAGGCGTCGTCGGATCTTGGGTTAATCACTGCAGGGAGATCGAGGCCTGTCTATACCGGCTGGAGTCGACGCGCCCTTCTCCCGAAGTTTTAGCCCTGAGCACCCAACGCACAACTTGGCTCGAGCAAAGCACTTCGCACTCCCGCCACTTGGAGCAAGAAGCAGCTCTAAGACTAAGGGAATGCCAAAAGACCTCGAACGAAACGGCCCATCTGCGCGCTGAGGTTGAGGCAAATGCTGCCCAAGTGAAGACTATCTTTGAGGGTCTCTTGGAGCACATCTCCCATGGGCTAAACTTGAAGCGGAAGCTTGACGTAGCTGAGCGCGATATCCCGAGTCGGGAGGCTGCCTATCAAGTCGTGAGGGAGCAGCTTGCGTCGGTCTTGCAGCAACGAGCCCAAGTGGAGGCAGAGCTGGAGGTGGTAGCCGATCAAGAGAAGGCATGGAAGGACGTATGCGAGCGATTGCTACATCTGTGCAAGACGCTTCCTTCCCAATAATTCTCCTTCCGTCATTTGTCTTTGTAAAGTATATGTATATATTTTTTATTCTTTAGCACAATGTATCCTGTACTCAATCAATATTTATGAATAAAAGATGCACATCTTTGTAATGTCTTGTGTCATTTCTCCGTCTTTTCTTTCTTTTATTATCAGTACGCCACCTTAGTAACCATGATTGACGGACGATTGGGACGAGTATCCCGACCTTCTTAAGAAATAACGATAGCTTAGGCCGCAGGTTCAGATCTGCTGCCTAAGACTTTTCAACTCTATAAGCCGTGAGGGTCTCATAGAGACTTTTCTCCCTACGGATCGAGAGGATCCCATAGGTGGATTATCTCCTTAGGAATCGTGAGGATCCCTAAGTGTGGTTTTCTCTTATAAGTCGTAAGGATCCTATAAGAGAATTTTCCCTCTTACGAGTCGAGAGGATTCGTAAGTGGTTGTTTCCCTCCTCGTCGAAATTCGACTTCGGAGAGTGAGACCCGTGAATAGTATGCAAGAGACCAGTTTGGATTGACTTGCAGGGCCCCATCGCTCAAAAAGCAAGCTTTTCAATCCTTGCTGTCTGAGACTTCTTCTTACAAATTGAGATGAATCGGGGATCTGTCTGCAGTTGTAGCGGAACAGTTGACATGAGTTAAGAAGCTCTCATCACGGAGTGTTTGTATCCGTGAGTCGAGGAGTTTGCTAGGGATTATTTGTTTCCCAAGCGCCAAGGAGTATTTGTTTCCTTGGGGTTTGAAACGAGTCGAGGGTTCCCACGGGGGCTCTGGTAGCTCTGCGGGTCGACGCGGATCAGGAAGCTCTCGTCAAGGAGTGTTTGTATCCGTGAGTCGAGGAGTTTGCTGGGATTATTTGTTTCCCAAGCGCCAAGGATTATTTGTTTCCTTGGGGTTTGAAACGAGTCGAGGGTTCCTACGGAGGCACTGGTGGCTCTGCGGGTCGACGCGGATCAGAAGGCTCTCGTCAAGGAGTGTTTGTATCCGTGAGTTGAGGAGTTTGCTGGGATTATTTGTTTCCCAAGCGCCAAGGATTATTTTTTTCCTTGGGGTTTGAAACGAGTCGAGGATTCCTACGGAGGCACTGGTGGCTCTGCGGGTCGACGCGGATCAGGAAGCTCTCGTCAAGGAGTGTTTGTATCCGTGAGTCGAGGAGTTTGCTGGGATTATTTGTTTCCCAAGCGCCAAGGATTATTTGTTTCCTTGGGGTTTGAAATGAGTCGAGGGTTCCTACGGAGGCATTGGTGGCTCTGTGGGTCGACGCGGATCAGGAAGCTCTCGTCAAGGAGTGTTTGTATCCGTGAATCGAGGAATTTTTTTGTTGAAGTCACTGGCTTCTTCGGTTGAAATGAACCGTTGAGGTTTGGCTTCGTCGTTTGACGGAATCCGCTGGGGAAGTATGGTTTCTTCTTTGTTTACGCCCTTGGATTGTATACAGGGATCGATGTGATCTTAACTATAGGGCCAAAGTTTTATCATTTCTTCTTTTTATTTTATTTTATTTCCGCGATGCTCTATCATTTCAGCTTTTATATCGCGAAGGTCGCGATTGCCCAATCATTTCGGCTATTTTTCGCGGTGTCCAATCATTTCGGCTTTTTATTTTATTTTTGCTCGTTGCTTTTTATTACGAGTTGCCCAATCATTTCGGCTATTTTGCATGCATACATTTTACTTGCTGCTTTTTATTGCAAGTTGCCCTATCATTTCGGCTATTTCGTATGCATGAGCGGCCTACTGGCTTTCGCCGTAAACCTGAAATTGGACACCGATTTTGGCATCAGCACCGCTGCAACTGGGATATTGCCGGGAGCGAATCATCATTTGCCTCTGTCGTTGTCGAACAAAGGAGGCTTAGCGATCAGGGTTAGGGTCCTGTCGACTAAGGCTTTTGATTTCATGAGCCGTAAGGGTCTCATAAAGGCATTTCTCCCTACAAGTCGTGAGGATCTTGTAGGTGTATTTTCTCCTTAGGAATCGTGAGGGTTCCTAAGTGTTTTGTTCCTCTGTAAGTCGTAAGGATCCTACAGGAGGGTTTTCTCCTCATAAATCGAGGGGATTTATAAGGGTTGTTTACCATGCGAACGTATTCCCAGTTACGGATGAAATTTGGCTAGGGAAATGTTTATTCGCGCCCGTGGATTGTATACAAGGGTCAATATTGAACCGCTTGTAGGGCAATATTGGAAGTTTGTGGGGGTTTGCTTAAGCACAGGTTTAGGTCTCTGTGACTTAAGACTTTCAAATCCTATGAGCCGTGAGCGTCCCATAAGAGAGTTCTCCTTACGAGTCGTGAGGATCTCGCAAGTGTATTTTCTCCTTAGGAATCGTGGGGATCCCTAAGTGTGTTGCTCCTTTGTGAGTCGTAAGGATCTCACACAGGTGGTTTCTCCTTACAAGGTCGAGAGGACTCTATAAGGGTTCTTTAACGAAGTTGCGCCCTTTCGGGTTTTCACAAACATTCGCCGGTAGTCCTGCTGTTTTTACTCACGGAGCCCTTTCGGGTTTTCATCCGTGCCCACTTTGCTTATGGACATACCGTTTTTTTTTTATTTTCTTTTTCTCTTTTTTTTACGCGTGGTCGCGCCCTTTCGGGTTTTCACGAACACTCGCCGGCAGCCCTGTTGTTTTTACTCACGGAGCCCTTTCGTGTTTTCATCCGTGCCCTTTTTGCTTATGGACATACCGTTTATTTTATTTTATTTTTATATGTTTTTTTTTATATCTCGTCAGCCTAAGGATGCTGCGGTATTAGTTTAAAGACGTTTCGGTCTGCTATTAGTTTAAGGACATTTCGGTCCAATATTGAGAAGCCCGGCTATATGCGTTTAAAGTTCGAGCTTAGGAAGATAGCGAGCGGACATAGTCGTCGTCATCTACTATTGACCTAGGCTGTGGCTTATTAAGCATAGTATTTCTTTAGGAAACGACCGTTTATTGGTCTGAAAGGCCTTTCGCCGTGCATGTCGATGAGTAGATAGGCTCCACCTTGGTAGACTTTATCTATGATGTACGGGCCTTCATAGTTGGGCTCAAATTTTTCCCGCTTAGCGCGATTGGGGATCATAGGCCTTTTGACCACTAGCACGAGTTCGCCTTGGCGGAATGTCCTCGGTCGAGTCAGTCTTTCATATGAGCGCGTCATCTTTGCCTTGTAAGCTTCCAGATTTTGTTGTGCTATGAGCCGGGTTTCATCGAGAGCGTCAAGCTCTTCAAACCGAAGGTGAGCGTTTTCTTCATCCGTCAGCTCGTAGTGAACTGCTACTTGCAAAGAGGGTAATTCTATCTCGAGAGGGAGTACCGCTTCGGTGCCGAACACCAACGCGTACGGCGTTGTGTTCGTGGCCGTCTTGAATGTAGTTCGATACGCCCAAAGAGCCTCTTGCAATCTTTCGTGCCAATCTCTCTTATTTCGTGACACTGTTTTCTTCATGATCTTCGTCAAGGTCTTGTTGAAGGCCTCAGCTAGACCGTTAGCTCGTGGATTATAAACTGAGGAATATCTCCAGTCTATATTGTGCTGCTGTGCGAAGCGGCTAATTTTATGACTTCGGTAGGCTGGCCCATTATCAGAGATGATCCTTCTTCGGGTTCCGAACCGGTATATGACATGCGTTTTGAAGAAATGGAGGATGTTCTCCGTCTTCACTTCCCTCAACGGTACCGCCTCTGCCCATTTGGAGAAGTAATCAGTCGTCGCCAAGA
Source organism: Agapanthus africanus (assembly GCA_030015575.1). Classification (NCBI taxonomy): domain Eukaryota; kingdom Viridiplantae; phylum Streptophyta; class Magnoliopsida; order Asparagales; family Amaryllidaceae; genus Agapanthus; species Agapanthus africanus. The sequence continues at coordinate 13,477,048 of JASDDO010000014.1, forward strand.
TGAAACGATGTCCCTTTGACGATGCTGGTTCGATGGGGCCGACTATGCCGGTTCCCCACATTTCGAATGGCCAACTAGCCACTGTTGGATGCAGTGGATTGGGATGCTGATGGATGAAGTCCCCATGAATTTGGCATGAATGGCATTGCCTCGCGTATTCCAGGCAATCCTGCATCATCGTGGGCCAGTAGTAGCCCATCCGTTTTATCTTCAACTTCATCTTAGGGCCTGCTTGGTGGGAACCGCAGAGTCCATCGTGAACCTCTTGGACGACCCTTCTCGCTTCGTCAGGTCCTAGGCATCTCAGCCACAGAGAATCGAATGTCCTCTTGTATAGAGTATCGTTGACGAAGGCGAAAGACAGAGCTCGTTTCACGAGCTGATGTCTTATGGACGCTTCTTCAGGCATTCGGTGGAGCTTGAAGTAATCTATGAAGACTTCTCTCCAGTCTTCGGTCTTCTCATGGTCTTTTATTTGTAGGGTCGCCTGCTCAGTTGCTCCCTTTTCTTTATATGATTCTGGATGTATTTCTGCTGGGGCGAGCACTTGACGGCTTTGTATCACGATTCTAACGTCATCGAGGTTCTCGTCAGCCAGTTCTTTAGCAAGTTTGGCCAGTGCGTCCGCTTTGCTGTTTTCCGCGCGTGGTATGCTCTCCAAAGTATAGGAGGGAATTTGGGTTAGCAGTTGCTGCACTTTTTCACCGTATTTTACCAATTCCGGTTTGCATGTTTGGTAATCGTCGTTCACTTGACTGACGACCAGTTGGGAGTCCCCATATATGAGGAGGCTTTCAATTCCCATATCAATGGCGATCTCGAGGCCTGCTATCAAAGCTTCATATTCAGCTTCATTATTCGTTCTCGGCTCTGTTAAGGAGAAGGCGAAGCGCATTATTCCTCCTTGTGGAGTCATAAAGATGAGTCATACCCCCGATTTGATCATTGGCGTACTTTGTTTGTGCTTTTTCATGGAAGATGCTCCATCGAAATAAAGCTCCCAACGGGTGTCACCACTGTCGATTGCATCAAACGCATGTCTGTCTGGCAAATCGCAATTTAAAGGAGAATCGGCAGGTATGGGATGTTCAGTAAGGAAGTCGGCGATGGTCTGGCCTTTTACTGCCTTGAGGGGTCGATATGTTATCGAGAACTCCATTAAGAGCAGAGCCCATTTAGCGAGTCGTCCCGTCAAGATGGCCTTTGACATTAAATATTTGAGAGGGTCCACCTTTGAAATAAGATGGACTTCATGCGCTAATGCGTAATGTTTAAGCTTTGTTATTGCGAAGATCAACGCTAGGCAGTGTTTTTCAATGGGGGAGTAATTGCTTTCTGCCCCCAGCAGAACCCGACTTAAGTAGTAGAGTGCTCTTTCTTTCTCCTGGTCATTCTCTTGTGCCCATAATGCGCCTAAAGAACCCTCAAGGGCGGTCGTGTAAAGAATGAGAGGCTTTCCCTTAACTGGAGCAGCCAACACCGGGGGGTTTTGCAGATACTGCTTGATCTCGTCCAATGCGCCTTGGCATTTGTGATCCCAAACGAATGGGGTTCCCTTCTTCATCAGGTGACTGTAAGGACGGCACTTTCCTGAAAGATTAGCTATAAATCGCCGTATGTATGCGAGCTTCCCTTGGAGAGATCGCAACTGTTTAAGAGTCCTTGGCGGAGGCATTTTCATGATCGCTTTAATCTTAGACGGATCTATTTCAATGCCTCGGTGTCGAACGATAAACCCTAGGAATTTGCCCGAGGAAACCCCGAACGCACATTTTAAAGGATTCATCTTCAAATTGTATCGCCGAAGGCGTTGAAATACGGTCTTCAAATGCTCGAGATGCTCTTCGTATGACTTTTAACCACGAGATCGTTGATATAGCATTCGATGATTTCGTGTATAAGGTCGTCGAAGATCTTTGTCATGACCCTCTGATAAGTAGCACCGGCGTTCTTCAAACCGAAGGGCATTACTTTATAACAGAATATCCCTAAAGGAGTCCAGAAAGCCGTATGTTTCTGATCTTCAGGATGCATTTTTATTTGATTATACCCTGATGAGCCGTCCATGAAGGAGAAAACTTCATGAGTGGATGTATTGTCTATCATCAGTTCAGTGACTGGCACTGGGAAATCATCCTTCGGGCAAGCTTTATTAAGATCCCGGAAGTCTACGCATATGCGCACTGTCCCATTTTTCTTCATCACTGGGACGATGTTGGCGATCCATTCAGGGTATTGGACTTCCTGGATGAAGCCAGAGTCGATTAACTTTTTGACTTCGGTATTTATGCTCATCTCAAGCTCGAGTCGCATTCTTCTCGGCGCCTGTTTGACTGGCTTGATGTTCGGGGATATTGCTAGTCTATGTACAGCAACTTCTGGATCTAGTCCCGGCATCTCGGAATAGTTCCATGCGAAGCAATCTTTATGCTGCACAAGGACGTCTTTTAACGCAGCCACCCTCTCTTCAGACAGCAGTTCGCTGACGAATGTCGGTCGTGGATCATTTATTGTCCCCAACTCAATTTTCTTGAGATTATCTGCAGTAGTATGGATTCCATCTTCCAGCTCTTTTGGTGCTGGTGGAAATTCTGAGATTACCTCGTCGCTGCCGTTTTCAAAGCACCAAGGAAGGCTGTTCATGTCCTCGGACTCTTCTTTTAATGTTGTTACCACGTGGCAAGTGCGAATTTTCTGCCAATCCCAATGTGGAGTTGGTTCTATCCTTGTGTTTTCGGGTTCGTGCTTTTGCGGCGGCGCTACCCTCCAGTTGTCAGACAACGCGAATTTGCCAAGCTGATATTGGTCCTCAACCCAATTCTTAAAGGTGAAGCAATCTTCAAGCGGATGCCCTACTACTCGATGGTAAGAGCAATAATTTGGGTTGGAGACTTCGCCCGCTTGCTCAGGGTGTTTAGACTCTGGCAGTGTAAGCATTTGATGTTTTAGAGCAAGATCAAGTATTTTCCTTGTTTTGTTCTGAGGAAATGAGTATGCTCGACCCATTTTCTTCATGAGGGCTAGGTCAATAACGCTCGACTCTCGGATGCGTGGCTTCTTAGCTCTGCTTTGTGGTTGTCGAGCGCCTTTCTTGCCTTTCGACTTGTTTTTGCTTTCGCGTCGAACCTTTTTTGCAGTAGGTTGACAAGGAGCGGCATTTTCATCCTTCACCGCCTGTTGAAGGAGGCGCTGTGTCTTGGCTTTCTCATAGATTGCCATTTCACGATTGTGATCATCTCGGGCTTTTTGACCCGCATTCCTTATAAGTTTGCCCATCTGGTCTTCAAATGATGGACTGGGCGGTTTTGCATCAGGAACTTTTGCTGGCTCAGGATTAGCGTTTTCCTCTTGAGCATTTGCTTCTTCATCAGAATTGTGCACGACGTAACAATCGCGGAGCAGCTCTCGTTTCCTGGAGCGAATATATCCGAGCCCGATCGTCTCCAGCCTCCCATCAGGTAGCTTGTGCTGAGTTCCGGGGACATTCCAAACCCTGTCATAGAATTTGGCTTTTCTAATGGTCTGTCCGAAAGGTATTCCCTGGTGCTTCAACAGTCTCCTCAAGCCTTCCGTATAATATCTGGGAAGACGGATAGGCTGAAGCCTGTCGAGTGTGGGATCCGCGCCATGCCAAATTTCTTTTTCCACCTTGTTTTCTTCAGAACGGTAGAATAGGATTGCCTTCTCGCCTTTTCGTCCGGGAGGGATATAGAATGTCTGCAATTCTTCTACGCTGTTGGTGTCGAGTGCATCCAGTTCTTTGTAATGTTCAAGCGGCACCATGGTTATCTGCAGACTTCGCTCTTCATCAGCGGAAACCCGTATTGAAGGCCGAGCAGGGAATACAGCATGAACTTCATCCTCTGAATCACTACCGAAGATCAATGAAGGAACGGATGGTCCTGGCCTAGTGGATTGGGATGGACCTGAATAAATTATATCCTCCTCCTCCTCGGTGTCACTGCCGAAGACAGGGATGGTGGCGTTAGTTTTGTTCTCCGGTTTGTGACACCTTTCCGTGTCTTCGAAACTCGATAAGAAGTATTTGGCATCTTCATACTTGCGAACTTCGTTTACGGAAAACGGATTCAACTCTCCCGCCACTGTGTACTCGAGGCCATCCCTAGAATACTTCATGCACTGATGCTGTGTAGAAGGGATGATATTGTACTCGTGTAGCCATGGTCGGCCGAGCAGAGCATTGTAGCACGTCTTGGCATCTATAACATGGAATTTGATGTCTGTGACGAGCAACCCGAAGCGTAGCGTCAATATCACAGATCCAAGAGTTTTTGATGATTGGGAGTCGAATCCGGAGATAGTGATTTTGTCTCGGGCGAGGTGTTGGATACTCATGCAAATCTCCTTTAACACTCGCACATTGAGTAAATTAACAGACGATCCGTTATCGACCAAGATTTTACCTATCTTTATGTCATGGCAGTATCCTGAGACATAAAGGGGGCGATTGTGTTCACACGTCCCGAGGAGAAGGTCTTCATCGCCAAAAGCAACGTCGGCTGTGTGCACCTCTTCCAATTCATCCTTCATCTTTTGTTCGGCCAGGAAAGCTTGGAATTGGTCTGGATCTTGTAGGGCCTTAATCAAAGAATCCCTCGCCTCTTTTGATAGTAATAGGGCATCGAGAATGCTGAGTTGTGAGGGTAGCTTTCTTAGATGCGCCAAGACATTGTAATCCACTTTATTCCTTTTTGGCGGGTTCTCGGCGTTTAGCTCTTCCAGAACTTGGTCATCTAAGACGATGTCTTCAGAGACCTTTTCTTTCCCTTTATCTTTTCTATTCGATGGTCCGAGGTTCTTTTCGGGCAGTGTCCGATTCCGCAGCCGGATATTTTCGCAAACTACTGGCTCCTCTTCTTTTCCCGAAGTTGGTTCTTTGAAGACGGGGCCAAGCTCTAGCTCCTCATCGGAATCGCTTCCAAATGTAGGCACTTGTGACCCGGCAGTGTTAACCATGTGACAATTGCTGACAGTTCTTTCAAGCTCTTTGGTCGTGTTTCTTTGCTCCCGACGAATTTTACGCTTTTCCCGTTTAAAGCATTGTTGATTAGCAACGTATCCTTGCCACCATCTATCGAAAGCCTTGCACTCTTGAGTGGGATGCGAGACCTTCTGATGATATAAGCAATAAGAGGGGTGCATTTCTACCACACCAGTCATTTTTCCTTCAGAGGATGGTAGCTTCATGCCCATTGATATGGCCTTAGCAAACCTCTTTTTTATCTTGAGTTGGCTTTTGTCAGCGGTGGAGGCATTTTGCTCCAGCGGGATCATCTCAGCTCTTTCCTCAAGTCGCTGACGCTTGGCCCTTTCGAATATAGCCGTTTCGCGTTCTCGATCAGCTTTACTTTTCAATCGAGCTTCACTAAGAAACGCGTCAATCATTTCGATTGATAACTCCGGAACCCTTGACTCAGTATTTGCCCCCGGCGTTTTGGTGCCAGAAGTCCCTTCATCGTTCGTGGTCAAATGGGAGATCATATGACAGCTCGCCACATATTCCTCGGATTCATCCGATGAACTTTCCCCCTCATCTTCTTTTTGAAAGACGTGATCAAGGAAATCTTGGAGCGTAATGGGAGTCCGCGCCTTTTGGTTGTACTCATCCAGTGCGTCGATTTGCTTCTGTAAGTCCGTGCGCTTGTCGCCAGGCTTCACGGGCTTCTTAGATTTCTTCTTCTTCTTTTTTGAAGATTTTGACGGCCGGCTATGAACGCTTGAACTACCATCATCGGTCTTCGGAGTCGGTCGTGGCTTCAACATCCCCTCAATAATCTGCGGTTCCAAGGGGTTCTTCCACTTGACCGCTGGACAGGTCTGAAGATCATTTAGCATTCTCCTCGTTTTGGCTGATAATACAACTTCCCAGGGAGCTTCTTCAATGACGGAGCATGTTGCCCCCGGCGTATTCGTCCCCTTAGAGGTGTGGGGCTGCGGGGGATTCACCTTCCATTTGTCGGATAGCGCAAATTTGCCCTGGCGGTACTGGTTTTCAAGCCAATTTTTGAAAACGTAACAGTCTTCGATCGGATGTCCTAGCACTCGATGGTAAGGGCAGTAATTGGGCTCGTTGACGTCGTTCGGTTGCAACGGACGTTTTGGATCTGGCAGATTTATGAGTCTGTTGCGCAACGCCAGCTCGAATAGCCTCCTTGTTTTATCGCGGGGGAAGGAGTAAGGACGTCCCATTCTGTCCTCAAGGGGTACGTATGGGCGTGTATTGTTTGACCGAGCAACCGGGTTCGAGTCGCTCGGTTGTTGTTGGGCATTAGCGACAATGGTCGCTTTTCCCTTTCCTTTATCGTTTCGGGAGTCCGGCTTCGGGAGAGGGGGTTTATGGCCCATCTGGTCCATCTGCGCTAATTTATCGATCAAAGCCTGGAAGGTAGTCGGCTTGAAGAACATCATGAATTGCGAGATGGTTGCTTGTGGATCAAGGGTTCCAACAAACATTCCCACCGCAGGGGCTTCTTCTATGCGCTGTTCACACTTAGACCATAGATTACGCCACCGTATAGCGTACTGAACCCATGTCTCGCCGGGTTTTACCCTGGCGTTAATCAGCGCCGTCATCGGGGTACGCTCGCTGGCACTTGCAAAACGTTGGGTGAAGAGCAGCTCCATCTCCGCGAAGGTTTTAATAGAGTCATTGGAGAGCTCAGAATACCATTCGAACGCCGTATCTGATAAGCTTCCAACAAACTGGCGAAGCAAAAGCTTATCGTCGCCGCCGGTGTTACCGCAAAGCGCCCTGAACTGGGCAACATGTTGATGGGGATTGCCGGTCCCTTTATAGACATGAAACTTGGGAATTGTGTAACCCGGCGGGTATTTGATTTGGTCATACCAGCCTGGATACGGTCGCCCTGTTTTTACGACATGGCCGGCTGCTTCGGCCGCGTGATGAACCTTTATTTGCTGGGCTATATATTCGTCCAGATCAGTTTTAGAGATTGTATCTTCTTTAGCCGTTGATAGGACGGGCTGAGGGTTTGATGTCTCTCCCCTATCATCCCCAAGGACAATCGGGGGTTCTTCAGTCGAGGGATCTTGTTGTATCATCATCCCTATCATGTCTTGGAAGAGGAGGCCCATACGCCGTATATTGGCTGCTTGTTCAGCAGCCTCTTTGTCTCTCTTTTCCAGTACTCGGCGGAGGAACTCGGCATCGGTCTCTTCCTCTTGGCGTCCATCTAAGGACGTCCCAGGGTTCTCTTTTGGCTCCGTGAGTGCAGCCATTGTAGTCATCATCTCCTGGAGCTTTTGTTGCTGCTCCTGAGCCTTGGTCACTGATCGGGTAAGCGGTCGGTGGCCCGTAGAAGTACGACTTTCTTCCTTTCCAGAAGCCATATAAACCGTATGAACTGTTATGCCCCCTGACTTAGGGCGTTTAGGTTCACCGCCTTTAAACTTTGTCAGTGTCACAGGAGCTTTCTCTGGCCTTTTTCTTTTGTGGACCATTGAGGTTGAAGGAGCCGTTGAAGTGGGCATCCTAGCATTTGTTTCCCCCTGCTGTTTAATGGGGCGGTTCTTGTCCTTTTCCACCTTTTCCTTTTTCTGGCGACGAAAGTGGTCTGAGTCAATCACGGAGTCTTGAACCCTCCGCCAAACTTTATAAATTTTTGACGACAGCCGTTGAGAGGGCTGTTCCTGCTTTGTCTCCGGAGCTTTTTCCATAGGCGGAGGAGATCTTTTCAATGTAGCAATTGGAGAGTTCTTTCTCACCTTCCTCAGCAATTCAAAGCTGTTCCCAGTTGGAACAGCAGCGTTGACCTCCACCACTGGAGCAGGTGGGGTTAGTCCTGAGGGGGAGTTGCCCCCTGCTTTTCTTACTCGTTGCCAATGGCGACGTCGCGCACGACGAGCCGTTGGGACTGGCTCGGAAATCGAGATGGTTTCTTGTTGCCCCCTGTTTGAGTGTGGGGTAACTGCCGATGTCAGCCTATCGAAGACTGATGCCTTTTGACCAGCTGGGGGAGGAGTGGGAACCGTCAATCTTGTGAAGACCGACTCTCTGATGGGAGAAGCCGCCTTAACGACTTCCAAAGCAGCGGCCGTTGCCCTCTTTGGGACGACCACTTTATAGTTCTGACCTAGCCTGGTGAAAACGGAGGCTGTCGGTTTAGTAACGGGCGACCCGTTGACAGGGGTCGTGGTAGTAGTGAGCCGGTCGAACACCGACTTCTTGTTCGCTTCCGGTGCGGATATCGGCATAGAGAAGCTTGTAGGTGGGACCATGGTCCCGAAAAACAGGCCAGTGGTGGCCTGAGTCACCTGTTCAACCAGCAGAGTGAGGAAAGAGGCCGCTTGGGGCCCATATGTTACACCTCTCGGTGAGGTGGAGCGTCCGTTGCAGTGGTGCTTCGCGCATTTGGTGCAGTTGGTGGCCATTAGATCTTGAATTCTGCGCCAGGCAAAAGACCAAATCTTAGTACCTTGAAATCCGAAGACAACCATTTAACAAACCGCGATTGGTTCGCGAAGACGACACACGAAGTGTGGAGTGGAAAGAGGAAAAGGTCCCACCGGGCATGCCAGAATCTGTTCCCCTCCGAACGGCGGCCGTGACGTTAGGACGTCCGTGCCTGAGGTTCGGGGCAGATGCTATTTTGTTTTATCCGTCTACCTCTCCGAAGATGCCAAGTTGATTTATGGCACCGTGGATCGGAAGTTTAGACGGATGCGGCCCATGTAGCAGACTTCGTCAGATTCCCCCTCAGGGTGAGGGGTTTTTGATTGTGTGGACGCTCTTCCCTGCAGGCGCAAGCCCCTGCAGTTAATTACGCTACCGCATCGCGGTAACAACTTTCTCCTTCTCCAGAATTTCACTTCGTGTGTGTTTGTTTTATTTGTGGTTGCCCGTGGATTGTATACGGAGACTGAGTGATGCCGTCGCCCGTAGGACGTGGATTAGTCCAAATCCGCATTTACTTAGATTTGGGTTTGGTGTTTTTAGTTTAAGGATGAATTAGTCGCGTTGCGGCTAAGATCGACTTAAACGTTCGTCTAGGATACGTTAGTCCTGTTTTGGACTAAGATCGACTTGACGTAATGATTGGTTTAATATCTGGCCGTCGGGACTCGTCACCTCTCTGACGTCGTTGAGGGATTACAACGACAGGTGTCAGAGGAGTTCAGAGATGTACCCTTGAACCAGAGTTGATTTGGAGTTTTATCGTTTATTTAAATATCTAAGGACACGTTAACCGTATTTGGGGCTAAGATCGACTTAGACGGGACCGTTTAGATCCGACAAAAGAGCGTTTGGGCCCTATTGTGCCAGTTTAGGGACGTGGTGGTCCGTCGCCAGTTTAGGGACGTTTCGGTCCGATATTAGTTTAGGGACGTTTCGGTCCGATATTAGTTTAAGGACGTTTCGGTCCATATTGATGCGTGGTCATTGGGACTCGTCACCTATTTGACGCCGTTGAGGAATTACAACGATGGATGCCAAAGGAGTTCGGAGATGTACCCTCGGACCGGATGTAGATTGATTTAGGAGAGCCATTTTGCTCAGTCAATTTAATTTAAGGACTTATGGCCACGATTGAGCTAAGTCCATTGCTTTTGCATTTCTTTTGCTTTTATTTGGGCTTTGCCCAAAAGGGGTGCAGAGCATCAATTTTATTTGGGTCCAGCCCTTTTATTGCTTTGCAATTTATTCTGACCTGATAGGTCTTTTTAACTTGGGCCTAGCCCTTCAAATAATGCATTGCATTTGTGCAAAGCACCAAGAATCTTTTAGATTCAGGAAAAGAAGTGCAGGGCACTTTTTAATTTCTTGATCTAAATTTAGATCAAAGAAAGGAAAAGAAAGAAATCTTTTCTTTCTTTCTTTTCAGAGAACCAGAGGTTCATAGCAAGTGCAAGGCACTATTTTTATTATTTTTATTTATTTATTTATCTGAGAACCAGAGGTTCATAGCAAGTGCAAGGCACTATTTTTATTATTTTTATTTATTTATTTATCTATTGAAGATCACTGATCTTGTTTTCTAGATCAATGATTTATTCTTCAAGAGAATCTTCTCTTATTTCAAAGGTTTTTACCTTCTTTTTATGTTCTCCAGAAATTCTTCAAGAGTTCTCTCCTTTTTTTTTATCCAAATGTCTATATCTTTGAAATGGGGTTTGGGATCCTTTTTATAGTGCTCAAAGATCAGTTAAATTTGTTAAAAGGATCTTTTCTGAATGATTCGGGGAATTTTCCCCACCGTTGGGTCTTTGATCCAAAGGCCCCTGTTTTACAGAAGAAATCTTCTTGTTTTAACAAGAACAGAAAAGATTTCCTTAAATTTTCATTCTGTTGTTGCGCAACTCACCAGCGCGTGACACGTGTCGCGCAGTAAGGCGCTTGCGCAACAGCGATTGCGCAATTGCGCAGACACGTGTCGCGCAGCCGTGCGCTTGCGTAGTTGCGCTTGCGCAGTTGCGCAACTGCGCAGACACGTGTCGCGCTGCCGTGCGCTTGCGCAGTTGTGCTTGCGCAACTGCGCAGACACGTGTCGCGCTGCCGTGCGCTTGCGCAGTTAAGTGTTACTTATGTTTTTAAAGAGCCTTGCTCTGATCGGACATACCGCCTTGGGCGTTGTGCTGCCGTGTCAACTTCTGACACGTGGCGCATTGCGCGCAGCGCACGGGAACCGAAGCGTTGCTTCAAAATTTGAATTTTCAAAATTCAAACAGAGCCTTGCTCTGATTGGGGGAACACTCCCGAAGTCACTACATATGCCGGCAGTGGGACTCCTGAGATTCCGTTGATCGAACTCACACTCAAACTACCCCACCCCCCGCGGTCTACATCAAACACTGACCATGAATCCAAATAATAGTCGCTCCATGACAAGTTTACGCGAGAACTGGATACAAGGTCTCCATCAAGCATGTCTCGACCAGTATCCAAGATAGATGGACAGTACTGGATGTCTTACCTATGACACTAATATAAGTACTTTCATACCCGTCTCATACCAGTTATAATTACACTTATATATGCTCCATAGGTGTCGACAATATAATAATTAACAGGTTCCGCTGATTGTGTACAAGTACGCGTCACTTCACTTATTCAATCACGCCTTTACACTAACGTACTTACCACAATCCAATCACTAACATTTATCACTTGGTAAAGTAACACTGTCACTAGGATATCAATGTATATGGCCTTTATTCAGTGCGGTTATAACAGTTACATGATATGATAGGAATGTAATAAAATGTGATACGAGTAAAATATGGCAGCCAATGTCATATAACTTGAAAAATTCACTATAAATCACACGTGCAGAATTGAGCAAAACAATATAAAAAGAGTAAGAAGTATATCTAATTATCTGTACAGCAAAATTAGTTTCGAGTCAATCGAGTTTCAGGTTTGTGAGTTATGGTCATTCCATTTTAAGTGTTTATTGTTGGAAATCCAATTTCTGAACCGAAAGTCCGTTTTGTAACATGTTTTACTCCCTATTGGGATCATAATTAGGCGACGTTACAGTTAGCTAATATTTAGATTTATTTTTTATGTTTTCAAATCATTAAACGGATCAATAATATCCGCTGTACGCAGGCATATATGCATTATTTAAGGTTAAGGTATACATTATGTTTCTGCATGAAACTGCAGTACACATCGACGGTTTAAAAGGTGTTATAAATATCAAACGACACTGGAATTCAATGAGAACAATACCGTTAGAAGTATAATTCAATCCTCTATGTTTCCATGAATGGTTCCGCACACTTGTGCATTTAAACGGTAAGATATGTACGTTCTAAAACAAGCAAAGGCGGGGATTCTTGCCCCGGACTGCAGTTCAGAGCCATGAATCGCCTTAGTTTTCATCGTTACAACTTATTAAAATTCAGAGATAAACTATGGGATACTGTAGGTTTATCTGTTGGCTTCGATACGAGCCCTAAAAAATTAAGTTGCGAGTTGTATTCAATTTAATATAGATTTCAGAACATGGCATGTGCAGTGAATTCAAGATTCAACGTCGCCTTTTGGGGGCGTCGTTTCTTGTGCGAAACAACGTTATTTTGAATTCAAATTTCTACAAGATAATTATAAACAGTAAAGAGATTTGTCAATCATAAGTTTCGCTATTTTCATTTAGGTTTTGGTTTAGGATTCGCATTGAATACTCTTGTATTATATACATGTCACGATTGAAACATCGATTTTACCCAATTAATTAAAGTGTGATTTAATCACTACAAGTTCTACACGGTACTAGAAAGGTAAGATTAAACCCGAATGTGTTCCACTCAATATGATTACATAACGACGGTCATACATTAAAATATAACGATAATTATAGTGTAAATATAATATCAATATAACTATAATTTGAAAAACTAATAACTTATAGCATGCAGAGCAAGTGAGGGGTTCACTTGCCTTGGGTCGCCGAATTGGAAGTGACACGGAAACGGAGATCGCCTCGACACACAAGACGACAACAAACGTTGCGGAATCGGGCACGGCGTGACACGAGCCTCGAGTGCGATACGTGTTGCGACGGACGTGTGCGATATTGCGACGGCGACTGCGTTGACGACGGTGACTGCCACAGAGACCGAGGCCATGGCTTGGACGGCAACAACGGCGGCTGGAACGGCGGGGTTCGCAACAAACGTACGTGTTCGATGAAATGTCAGCCATTGTTTTGGTGTCTATTGATGCCGTGGAGGGTGCGATGGTGGCGGAATTGGGCTGTAGTGAGCAAAAGAGAGATCGTCGGTCGTGGTTAAGGTAGAAGGGGGTGACGACAGTGACGGCAACAACACGGCGCAGCACGGGCTAGGGTTTGGCTTGGGCTTTGGCACTGGTGTTAGAGCGGTGAAGCACGAAGCATCGATGCGGTGGCTGTTGGCCAGAGGCAGCGGCGGTTGTTGCCAGAGGCTGTAATGGTAAGGGCTTAGGCGGCGTCTGCAAGTTGGTCGGAGAAGTAGAAGTCGGTGGCTCATAGTGGTTGGAGGTCGTTTATGCGTCTGATGCTCGGAGGTCTGAGCTAGGACGCCGGCGGTGTTTGACGATGGTGGTGGTGGCAACTAAGGTGAGGGCTCGAAGTTGTGAGGAGAGGGAGAAAGGGAGGGTGCTTGGGGTTGAGGCGCGGGGCTTGCTTGTCGGAGGTGGTTGTTGGAGGAAGTGCAATGGGGTTGTTTGGTGGAGCTCTTCGTCGGTGATGGAAGAAGGAGGGGCTAATGAGGGTTGCAGAGAGAAGATGGAATGAGAGGGGAGAGGAGGGCTCGGTCTTGGAGTGTTTGGGCTGGGGAGGTGGGCGCGGTCATGGGGAGGAGCACGTCGTGCGTGCAGTTGAGAGAGTGGCTTCGTCGTCGTGGCCGTTGGGGAGCGGGACTCATAGGTAGCATGAGGGAGGGGGGATGTGGGGATGAGGACGAGGTCACGGGGAGGAGTGAGTCGTGGGGGTAGCACGAGGGAGATGGTGGAAGCGCGGGTCGTAGGGGGGATGTCGCGGAGAAGGGGGAAAAGAGAAGAAAACGAGGAGGAGAAGAAGAGGGGAAAGAGTGGGTTCGGGTCAGGTCTGGGTTAGGGAAATAGGCTTGGGTTAGGTGAGGAAGTTGGGCCAGGGATGAAAAGAAAAGAGAGAGAGGGAGGGAGGGAAAAATGATTAAGGTTTTGGATAAAAATAATTTGGGTTAGGGTTATAGAATTAGAAATATTTAAGTTAATAAAAATTTGGTAATTTTTGTTTTTAAAATACATAAATTATAAAAGAGAACCGGGTAATATCGTGCCTATATCAATATGTGGTAGCACGTCATCCATAGCATATATATATCATCCGATGAGTGTCCATCAACGGCACTCGAACTCATCATAAAACCATGAGTGTCCAGTATCGACACTCAAAATCATCCTAAATCCCGTGTCCAGTATCGACACGTAAATCCTCATATCTCAGGCGTCATCTCATCGGATCGGCTATCATATCTCATGCGTCGTCTCATCAAATCGGCTCTCATATCCATCTGTCTCATATTACTTTGGTCGGTATCCTCCGAATATCTACCGAGTCCAATACTTTCACCGGTAGATAGTATTCCCAGCCAGGCTTAACGCCTTTCTATACGATCTTCTTGTTCCTGGGTACCGTACCGGGTCCACCATATATCCGCAGACAGTGACTTCTCACTCCTCGAATCCGGTAGTAACCATAGCTCAGAACCGAGAAATCTTATGGTGGATGTCGAAATATCATATCAAGAGAAAACCGCATTTTTAAAACATTCACAAGTTGTTAAAATCATATCTGCGGTTTCACAAATGCAGAAATCATATGAAAACAGAATCTCATAAGAACATGGCAATAATGGAATAATTTATACATGCATAGAACAATACTGTAATGCATAGCAAGTGTGTTCATATAAGCGTGTCGTATAATAATGTAAAGAAAGTATTAACAAAATTCAAATGCTAACAGGTTATAATGTGATGCGATTGTTAGTTATATGTATGCCCTAGAGGCCATTACTGTACATACGATATATATTGTAATGGATGGTTGGACATACATAGGGAGGACTTTCTTACTCGACATGATAGTATACTATCTGGTTGTATTTTATCTTAACATGTACTCTGATTGTCTCTATGTTACATGTTGATAAAGCCCGTAAGATATGTACTCGACTACTGGGACTATGATGAGATCATACTAGTGGGGCCACGGTAGTCGACGAGTACATCTTATAACTGTTCCTAGTCGAGGGTGTATCGAGACAGGGCATCGATACACCAGAGTAGACTAGCGTATACGCATCTTGACCCATATAATGGGCGATGGATGATTCCATATCCATCGGTGTTTGACATCAAGGATGGTGTACGGGTGCTCAGTAGAGACTGGGTACACTGGACAGACTCGCCGAGAACTTCCAGATGGTATTATACCTGACGTCAGATGGCAGTTCTCTGATGATACTGGTACATGTTAGTCTATAGACCCGATATCGCCATAGAGTCTTGTGTGATTCCCACTGCGCTTTGATTTCTATCATACCACGTCCAAGAGGGCGTGTAAAAAGGTGGCTTTTGGGTACAGTCCCGAATCACATGGAGACAATGAGCGATAGGAGGGGATTCGTCTCTCCCGATATAGGGAGTTGATGTTGTGTTGTGTTCGATTGGCTATAACTGGAAATCCCTGGCTAGGGTTGCTGAGATTTACTGATATATGTTATCAGTAGTTTCTCGAACTGTTATAGACCTCATATCGACATGACTTATCAAGCTACTGGGGTCTTACGTTTACCACCCCTAGGCGAGATATGCGACATATCAGACGAAGAGACCGGACTGTACGGGAGTGTTACTGATTGGATTCGCAGGAGAATGTACAGGCTTGCTTGTTGATCTTCTGATTGCTCAATACCTGGGTGGCTGTTACGTTTAGCTGACCGCTTGCAGCTTGTGGGTGTTTGATATGATCATCACCTACTGCCGGCGTATCGACGATTCTTTAGAGTCCTACACAGAGGTTTTTTAACTCAGGCAAAACGGAGTAGGGGCACATATGTGATATGTGCAGGACCGAGAATAATGCGATATGAGATACCATATTATATTCTCGCGATATTTGATATCAGCCGGGTCATCGGATCAAGTGTTGATTAGATGAATCGGTAAATGATATATTAGTCGGTTATATGCGATATAGCCGGATTGTCGGATCAATTTTTGACTCGATGATTTAATGTATAATTATATATTTGATATATTAAATTACATTAACTTATATTAGCTCACTAAAATATTCTTTTTCTCACTCGGGTAATATATTGATATATATGCGAAATATGTTAATTGTATTATTTTATTTTGTTACAGTAAATATTATATATGTGATATATAATATTGTAACAAGTTATGATTACTAATGCAACATGATTAGTGGAGATTAAATATAGTTAGGGTTTGATTTGGGTTAATGTTTTCTAGAAGCTTCTAGAAGATTTACTTTGTTTCTTGCAAAGATATTTTTGTTGATATTTTGTAAGATATTTCCAAACCCAACCCACACCCTTTAACCCTAGTTAACTCTCTATATAGGTTAGCCTTTTCCTTGGTCAACCATGGTTGCATTTTGTAGTTATCATAACAATTCATTATTCATCACAAAACGATTTATTATTCATTCTTCTTTTTCTTCCTCCTTGCAAAGCTTTCTAGCTTTGGGTTTTGTGATGGATTAGTGTGAGATTATGATAATAAATGAGAGCTAAATTCCCACTTCATTATCATAATCTATTATTGCCAATTAGATTAGGGTGTTCACTTCATTTAGTGAGTGAGAGCTTGTGTTAAAGAAACTTCAAGGTAGATCATCTTTGTTATCGAAGATCGGAAGTAAGCATGCATCTTTCTCTTCGTGGAGCCTCTCGAGAGTCCGGAACTTGATGATCGCAGCGAAGGGACCACAACACGGAGCTTATGAAGTGAAGGACCGGACTACAAAGGTTGTAATCCCAAACTCTTAGATGTTAAAGTGTTTAACATGCTTTGTTTCGCCTAATCTCTAGTTTAAAGATCTTGGTTAGGCTTGTTCGGCACGGCTAAAATTTAAATCGGGCATGGTTGATACCTTGTAGAACCTTATTAGAGTGCCTAGTAACCCTACAGTGGTATCAGAGACAAGCGAGAGCTTTAGGCGAAGTCTAGACGAAGTTTAAAGTCCTATCGAACTCCGAATACCCGTAAAACCCTAGTTTCTGGAAATTTTTTAAAAATGTTGATTTTTTTGTATTAAAAATACTCAGGCAAATAAGCAGGAAAATCTAAGAATTACTGTGAAGTACGGACCACCAAGTCGATCATGTGACCACGGAACCGCGGCTAAACCACACACGTGGCGGCGGTTCCGTGGCCGAACAGTGTCGTTGGGGCCCACTGCTTCACAGTATTATTCCTGGGTTCTTTTGCACTATTCTGGGAATTTTTAATTCCACTCAAGTATTGAGTTTTCTGTATTGTATTGGGAACTCGTTGATTCAATCGGAAAGTATAACTTCGTTTAGTTTATCCGGGTAATTTATAGAACGTGTTAAAAAGTTCGAACGGATATCAATAACTCACTTTTTCCCCTGCCGGAAAATTTCCAAGTGTTGGATTTTTCAGTAGTTTAAGAACGTTCTAAGTCGTGCAAGTAACGCGGTGGACCCTCTAGAAGAACACAAACCTTAACTCGATTATGTGACCGTCTGAACCGCCTCTAAATCTTAGGGTTTGGGGCAGTACGGCGTGCCACATGTGAGACGTTGGCTTGACCCTTCTACGGCTGGACCATTGGTACTGTGGCATGTGATGGATGTTTTAAAACTAATTTCAAGTGTTGAGAACTATTTGGGAAAACTTGGGTGTTTGATTATTCGATCGGAAAGTTTAACATTGTCTATTTATCTGGAATGTGATAAAATATTTGGAATCCACAAGCAGTTATGAGATAACCAATTTGAATATTATAAATGTAGCAGTTCAGTCTCAGATGATCGGTTGCCACGGGATTTTTATGCGATCAAAAGTCTGTCGCAATTACGTAGCATACGCGGATACTCGCCGGGTAAACTTAATAGATAGCCACGCCCCATAGCCCCGACCAAGTGACTGTAGGAGAACCCCGTCATCAAAAGCATCCGTTTGGTTGCTCGCAGCAGCGGTGTTCCGCCTTAGTGCACTTCGTCGACGGCATCCGGGGGTGCGGCCGTCTACTAAAGTTTGCAACGAGCATTCGATCTGAATGTCGGGAATCTTGTTGAATTGCCCGATCTGATATTGAAAAGTGTTTTCGAGATCGAGACTAAAATGCGG
This sequence comes from Agapanthus africanus, assembly GCA_030015575.1. Classification (NCBI taxonomy): domain Eukaryota; kingdom Viridiplantae; phylum Streptophyta; class Magnoliopsida; order Asparagales; family Amaryllidaceae; genus Agapanthus; species Agapanthus africanus. The sequence goes on from JASDDO010000014.1 coordinate 13,494,905, forward strand.
GGTTTATAATTGTTAGGCATGAGATGTCTAAGGAATTCATTTGGTTAGGCATGCGATGTCTAAGAGGGTTGCGGATTCCAACTGTTGTAGTTTTACACTTTCTTTTCTGTGACCGTAAGTGTAGTATGTAGTTGTATCGCCGGTTTTCGTTGCTATACATCGATGACAATCGGTGTATGCATACTTACTTACGTTAATGACATGTGATGTTATGTGTTGCTGTGATATAATTTATTGGATCGTCGTGTTTGAGTAGCCGGGGGTTTTATGTGAGATGAGAGTTTTCATTTTTATTCATGTAAAATTCATTTGTATGTAATATTCTTTTATTGGGGCACTTCCGGGCTGAGGATGATGTCACCATTGTATATTATTTATTTTTCCGCATTAGGTAGACCCAAGGCGGGGAGCACAAGTAACCGGGTTCTAGAGTCCAGTGGGAGACCATCTCGAGGAGTCGAGACCGGGTCTCCTAACTCTGGAATTGGCAGGCTTACTTGCCTCTCTCGTAGGGGTCTAGGGATGTGGGTTTGGGTATTCATCACGACCGTGGAATCCATGTTTTTATACAGGCTCGTATTAAAAATACGGACCTCCTAGTATATCCAATATTTCATATATGTTCTTCTGCTGCAATGTTCTGTGACGAGATCATATTACTGCCTGAGACGAATGTTTATATTATATATATGAGATATATATTATATATTATTGATTTCGTTTCATATCTGATGCTTGTGAAGCATATTAAAATGTGACTTCATTAATGAGATTAATGAAATAAAAGAAACCTAAAGATATTGTAAAAACTTGTTTAAAAACTGGCAGCTCTAGTTCTTGCTTTGCATAGCGGTGTTCCTTGTAGAACATCCAGCACCTTATTCGATAAGAAAAGAGCCGAGATCCCTTCACCGGGAGTGACCTCTTTAGCGAAACTAGCAGATGCTGCATACTCAGTTTGTCTTTTGATTACTTCTATAGTTTTTGCTTTGCATAGTGATATTTATGAAATATCCTGCACCTTATTCGATGAGGAAAGAGCCGACGATCCTTTCACCGGGAGTGACCTCTTTAGCAAAACTAAAAAAGTCTCAAAACACTCTATTTAAAATCACTCGATTCTATGACGATATCAAGTTCATTACGCAAAGGGTTTTCTTAAAAACCTGCCGTAGCCCTCCGTCATTTCAGATAAGTATTTCATAGTATTCGTGCTGCTTTTGTTGACCTTGTCAAGGCGTAGTGAGCGGTAGTTATTTATGCTTATCTGCAAAAGCATATGATGCGATTGAGTTAGGGTAGTCGTGTGACTTTGTTGACCTTGTCAAGGGTCATGCGGGTGGGTTTAATTCAATCAGGAAATGACGGGTTGAACTTGACTTGCGGTCTATGGTTTGTTGACCTTGTCAAGGTCATAGATCGCTCGGGGCAAAATATTATTGGGAATTTCAAGTGTTGAAATTTGCAATGAGATTGCATACCTTCTATGAGATAGTTGGATCCCGATACCCGCTGCGAGTAAGAGTTACTCCTGAGAGAGTTTTACACATTACAATTAGCCGATCATGTAGGTGTCTAGAAAGGTGTTAACGGGGTTACGCTCCTGGGAAAACGAGATATGCTTTAATTAGGTCCGTGTGAAAGCACGGGGTACCTCTCTCAAAGTACCGACACTAGCCTGGCTGAAACATTGGCGAACTTGTAGGGTGTAATTAATCCCGGCTAGTCTTTTCTTTTAGGGTTTGAAGGAAGATTTGACTAAAACAGTGGGAGACATTCTAATTAGATATATTAGATAACCAATCAATCTTGCAGGAACATACGCTGAGTGTTTTCTTCTCTCTCTCTCCAGGTAGCGACCATATCACGCCTTAATCAAGATAATAATACGGATGTATTGACCGAACCCGCTTATTATACTGAGCTAGGGAACGTTGGTCCCGCTCCAACTTATAATTGTTATAAGACAGAGCAGGAAATAGGGGATTACCAGAATTCCCGTGCCGTCCAAACGAAGAAAGTGCATGTTGATGCATCTTCTTCGGGCGTGTTCATTACAGAGAACTGTTTCTCAGTATCCTTTATGTCCTGGGTATGAGATACCGGATCAGGATCTCACATATGTAATTTGTTACATGGGCTACAGATAGGTAGAGAACTGAGAATGGGTGATAAATTTCATGAGATAGAAACGGTGCAAATGTTGTAGCCAAGTCTATTGGTAGTTATCATCCTGTATTATCAGAATACATTGATTCTGAACGAATGTTATTAGATACCGAACCTGATATACAACATCATATCAAGTATCTTTATTTAATAAAGAAGGATATAATTTTGTATTGTTGGATAATGTTTTGAACATTTCCTATATCAAGAGTTGATCGGTTCAGGCACGTTATCTAAAAGTATTGACGTTCTAAATCAAACTACAGTTCTTAATATACAGAACACACACAAGAGGAAGAGTTCAGAAATGAACGAATCCTTCTTGAGGCATTGTAGACTAGGTCATATCAATGCGGCCCGACTAGCTAAGTTACATTTAGATGCATATTTAAATTAGTTTGAATTTACATCTTGTGAAACTTGCCGGTCATGTCATAAAGATAAGATGACCATAGCTCTGTTTATTGGAAACAGAGAAAGAGTTGGTGAACTCTTGGGATTGATACATGCTGATGTATGATGGTCCCCTGTTTACACATGCCAAGACCGGTTCTTTGTACTTCATTACATTCTCTGATGATCTCTCAAAATTCAGACATATGTTCCTGTTGAAACACAAGTCCGAAACTTTTGAAATATTCACAGAATATAAGTTAGAAGTAGAGAACCAAAAACGGGTATAAATATTATGTCCTTTGATGAGATCAGAGAGCAGAATACTTGAGCACGGAATTCCTGGACTATTCTAAAAGAGAATGAGATTCTATCTCGGCATTACTCCTCCGTATACACCATAGCACGATGGTATATCGGGGCGGAGCAATAGCACCCAATGTGATATGGTGTGCTCTATGATGAGTACTACTGAGTTTCCTATTTCCTTTTGGGAGTTATGCACTTGAGAAGTTGCATACCTATTGAATAGGGTTCAAATCAAATCAGTTGCTTACCACTTCATATATGATATGGAATGGGAAGAGCCCATATCTTAAGTATGTTAAGATTTGGGCTGTCCAGCCTATGTCTAAAAGCATAATCCAGACAAGCTCGAGGCAAAGTCAGTTCTGTAGAAGTTTGTTAGATATCCCAAGCATTAGCAAAGGAATATTTTCTACCAAATCGAGGAACAAAAGATGTTTTGTTTCTCAGCATGCCACCTTTGTGAAAGGGAATTTCTTATGGTGAAATTAGTGGACATGGGGGTAGAACTGGAAGGAGTTCCAGCCATACAAACTACAGACAGATGATTTGGTAGAACCAAAAGATTCAATAGTTTCCAACGAAACTCAGCCTCTCCGCCGATCTAGTAGGGTTCGTCACCCACCTGAGAGATACTTCGATTTCTCTATGACAGTGGGAGCGAGGATTGCATCATGAGATGATGACCCAACTAGTTTCGAGCTGGCCATCAGGAGTGGGACTCTGTAAGAATGACTAGATGCTTAGCGATCTGAGATGGAATCCTTATACACTAACAAAGTATGGACTTTGGTTGCTTTATCTGAAGGGCTAAATCCCCATCAAGAGCAAGTATATCTTGAGAAGATTACTTGGTGTACATGGAAAAGTTGAGACTTTCAAAGCAATGCTTAAGTCCATCCAGATCCTACTTGCCACGGCTACATACCATGACTACGATATCTGGCGGTTGGGTGTCATGACTGCTTTTCTAAATGTTGATTTGGAAGAGAGCGTCTATAAGTACACGGCCAGAGGGCTTCGTAGATAGTGGGAGCAGCGAAAACGTGTGCAAGATATTTTATGTGATAAAGCAGGCATTGCAGAGTTGGAACGTTTGTTTTGATGTGGTAATCAAAGAGTTTGACTTCATCAAAATGGTAGATGAACCTTGTATATACAAAAAGGCAGTAGGGAGTATGGTGGTGATCCTCGTAGAGTACGTGGATGACATACTCTTGATAGGGAAGGAGTTTCCTATGCTACGCTCGGTCAATCTCCGCTTATCACAAGGATTCTCCATATAGGATCAAAGTGATACCTCCTAAATCTTAGGTATTATATCTATGAGATATATCTAATTGGATGTTAGGATTCTCACTAGGTGTAGTGAGATGGTATCAATCGATCCTGGGGAGAATCACTGGAAAGGTTCCAGGGTGATAAGGACGACTGAAAGTCAGTCGCAGGCATTGTCTTTACCCTCAGTGGAGGGACAGTATGTTAGAAGAGTTCCAAGCTAGATACCGTGACTTACTAGACGATTAAAAGCAAGATACATCGTTACCAAAGATGCTACCAACGAGGCAGTCTGGATATATTTTAGTTCATAAGATGAACTTCGTTCCGACCATTGTGTGACAATGGAGTTATGGCTTTGGCCAAGGAACCCTCGTCCCATCAGAAATCCAGATATAATTCTTAGACAGTATCACCTGATTATGGAGATGATTGATCTCCAGGAAGATCGAGGTTAGGAGAATAGACACAGAGGACAACAATGTGGATCCACTCACAAAGGCCTTTTTTCCCAGTAGAGACTTTTATGAGACGGTTGAGTATGAGATACTTCAACCAAAGCTAATTGTTGGGTATGCGATACCACAACAGATGGCCCTAGTGCAAGTGGGAGATTGTTAGTTATATGTATGCCCTAGAGGTCATTACTGTACATACGATGTATATTGTAATGGATGCTTGGACATATATAGGGAGGACTTTCTTGCTCGACATGATAGTATGCTATCTGGTTGTACTTTATCTTAACATGTACTCTGATTGTCTCTATGTTACATGTTGATAAAGCCCTTAGAATATGTACTCGACTACTGGGACTATGATGAGATCATACTAGTGGGGCCACGGTAGTCGACGAGTACATCCTATAACTGTTCCTAGTCGAGAGTGTATCGAGACAGGGCATCGATACACCAGAGTAGACTAGCGTATACGCATCTTGACCCATATGATGGGTGATGGATGATCCCATATCCATCGGTATTTGATATCAAGGATGGTGTAGGGTGCTCAGTAGAGACTGGGTACACTGGACGGACTCGCCGAGAACTCCCAGATGGTATTATACCTGACGTCAGATGGCAGTTCTCTGGTGGTACTGATACAGGTTAGTTTGTAGACCCGACGTCGTCATAGAGTCTTGTGTGATTCCCACCGTGCTTTGATTTCCATCATACCACGTCCAAGAGGGCGTGCAAAAAGGTGGCTTTTGGGTACAGTCCCGAATCACATGGAGGCAATGAGCGATAGGAGGGGATTCGTCTCTCCCGGTATAGGGAGTTGATGTTGTGCTGTGTTCGATTGGCTATAACTGGAAATCCCGGTCCAGGATTGCTAAGATTTAATGATAAGTGTTATCAGTAGTTTCTCGAACTGTTATAGACCTCATATCGACATGACTTATCAAGCTACTGGGGTCTGACGTTTACCACCCCTAGGCGAGATATGCGACATATCAGACGAAGAGACCGGACTGTACGGGAGTGTTACTGATTGGATTCGCAGGAGAATGTACATGCTTGCTTGTTGATCTTCTGATCGCTCAATACCTGGTGGCTGTTACGTTTAGCTGACCGCTTGCAGCTTGTGGGTGTTTGATATGATCATCACCTACTGCCGGCGTATCGACGATTCTTTAGAGTCCTACACAGAGGTTTCTTAACTCAGGCAAAACGGAGTAGGGGCACATATGTGATATGTGCAGGACCGAGGATAATGCGATATAAGATACCGTATTATCTTCTCGTGATATTTGATATCAGCCGGGTCATCAGATCAAGTGTTGATTCGATGAATCGGTAAATGATATATTAGTCGGTTATATGCGATATAGCCGGATTGTCGGATTAAGTGTTGATTCGATGATTTAATGTATAATTATATATTTGATATATTAAATTACATTAACTAATATTAGCTCACTAAAATATTCTTTTTCTCACTCGGGTAATACTTTGATATATATGCGATATATGTTAATTGTATTATTTTATTTTTTTACAATAAATATTATATATGTGATATATAATATTGTAACAAGTTATGATTACTAATGCAACATGATTAGTGGAGATTAAACATGGTTAGGGTTTGATTTGGGTTAATGTTTTCTAGAAACTTCTAGAAGTTTTTATTTTGTTTCTTGCAAAGATATTTGTGTTGATATTTTGTAAGATATTTCCAAATCCAACCCACACCCTTTAACCCTAGTTAACTTTCTACATAGGTTAGCCTTTTCCTTGGTCAACCATGGTTGCATTTTGTAGTTATCATAACAATTCATTATTCATCACAAAAGAATTTATTATTCATTCTTCTTCTTCTTTCTCCTTACAAAGCTTTCTAGGTTTGGGTTTTGTGATGGATTAGTGTGAGATTATGATAATAAATGAGAGCTAAATTCCTACTTCATCATCGTAATCTATTCTTGCGAATTAGATTAGGGTGTTCATTTCATTTAATGAGTGAGAGCTTGTGTTAAAGAAACTTCAAGGTAGATCATCTTTGTTATCGAAGATCGGAAGCAAGCATGCATCTTTCTCTTCGTGGAGCCTCTCGAGAGTCCGAAACTTGATGATCGCAGTGTAGGGACCACAACACGGAGCTTATGAAGTGAAGGACCAGACTATAAAGGTTGTAATCCCAAACTCTTAGATGTTAAAGTGTTTAACATGCTTTGTTTCGCCTAATATCTAGTTTAAAGATCTTGGTTAGGGTTGTTCTGCACGGCTAAAATTTAAATCGGGTATGGTTGATGCCTTGTAGAACCTTATTAGAGTGTCTAGTAACCCTACAACGATGACATAACGAGTTCTATTTGTGTATGTAGTATGACAATTACCGATGATGTGTGTGTGAGCATACGAGTATGTGTACGCGCAACATGTAAATCATCGGTAATGGTGCGCGTGTCCTAGTACGGGGTCAAATAAAACTAAAAGTATAAACACAACATATATCGTAAATGATCGAAGCGTGAGCGTATGCATAAATAAGAAATCGAAATGTGAACGTAAACGGAATAAAGAAATCGTAACGTGAATAAGTATAAAATATCCAACTATGTATCAGTCATACAGTTATAGTTTTAAAATAGCACGAAACGTCGTTTTTGAAAATAGGGGACTACGATATTTTTTAAATAGATACCATTTGAAAATTAGTAGCGAACCCTTGAAATTATCATTTAAAAGTACGTAATGATTCGTTAATTTTGAAAGTATGTATGGTTCTAAACATCTCATTATATCCAATTTGTGATTTTAAATAAGACTCCTCGAGTAGAAATAAATATCGGTAATCAATCATCATCATATCATGTACGGAATATCTTTCGTACGATATCATTAAATCAATATGGTACAGATCTATAGTCACGTACATCATCTCAGCTCATATCATCCAATATTATCTCAGATCATAACATGTATACTTATATCGTTGGTGTGTGTGTGTGTGTATATATATATATAGAGAGAGAGAGATTAATGGAGGAAAGAGGCCATAGGAGGGGATTTCCTCCTATGGCGTGGAAAAAATACAACCTCCGCCATTTTTTCCGACGATCGGCACTCATCATCATCATCGTTATCATCTAAGATGTGCGTACACCAAATTTCATGTGATTCCACAACTTTTTCACCGTTGATTTAGTGGGTTCAAAATTAACGGTTTACCGACAATAGAACTTTTTTCATTGCTAAATCAACGGTGAAAAGGTTGTGGAATCACATGAAATTCGGTGTACGCACATCTTAGACGATAACGATGAAGATGATGGGGGGCCGATCGTTGGAAAAAATGGCGGAGGTTGTATTTTTTCCACGCCATAGGAGGAAATCCCCTCCTATGGCCTCTTTTCTCCATTATTCTAATATATATATATATATATATATATATATATATATATATATATATATATATATATATAGATATATATATATATATATAGTCACGCCCCGCTTCCCAGTAGATAGAAACGGTGACGTGGCAAGCCCGCGGCGTATTTATTCCGAGAAGGTCAGTTTTTGAAATAAATACGCTAAGCGTCTATAAGCAACATAAACTAACAAGAATAAATAAAAGAATGAAATCCAACTGTGATTTATTACATTCATGATTCATAATAGACAAAATATCTGAATACAAGATATTTAACATGATAAGCCTTAATAAGGAGGCATACATAAATAAGCTGAAATAAAATGAAAAACTGAATGGAACTATACGTCTGTTTGTGATGCGAACTGATTGTACTCCTTTTCAACCACTTCTATCTTCTCTGTCTCAATATCACCTAACGAACATTCCAAAAATAGAAAGAAGTGGGTGGAATGCACGTCAGCGAACTAGCACTCGGTAAGTCCCAATAGAGATGTGTAATATATAAATTGAGTACAAGATGACATGTAATATAATATAAATGGAAATTGTAATATGTGAACAAGTATGGTAGTGTATATGGCAACTATATCAGCATGGAAATGTAACATGAGCATAGCAAACAGGTATAGCATGGCCGTGGAGTGTAGGTATAGTGAATATGAAGTGAATGAAGTGTCTTAAAAGGTCTCTAAAAGGGTAAAATTAACTAACGTGAGTTCAAGTGTGAATGTCAACCAATCTCAAGAGTATTCTCGAACCCAAGGCTATCGTCCAGGAGCAAGGAATCACGGGCCCAAAATAGCGGGACTTCAATTGTTATTGAAGTAATCCAAACCCAACAGGATATCATCCAAGGGCTTGGAAACACGGACCCATATTCGTGAATTCGTGATTTGTACCGTTTCAGCCCGGCTCCACAGCAACATGATTTATACCGTTTCAGCCCGGTACCACAGCAACATAATTTGTATTAATGGGACTCGTGAGATTCCGTTGGATTCGTACTCAAACTGCCCCAACACCCCGTGTATATAAGTCTGTGATTAAAATTACAAGTCTTGCCCAGATCCATGAATTCATAAGAGAGTGCAATTCAAGTATCGAGTCGAGTACAAGTATTCAAGTCAATTGTTCATGTATTCATGTCAAGTGTTCATGTCAAGTCATTGCGTATTCAAGGTTCGGGTCAAGTCGAGTCAAGTGCACCTATTGGGTTCAGGTATTCATGATTGAGTCGTGTCAAGATCAAGTCATTTCCAGCATATAATGGTTTAATCATAAGTCATATAGATAAAAATAGATAATCAATTATAGAACATGATATGAGATAAGTATACAAGAAACGTCCAAAAATAATGTTGTAAATATGTGATATGTACGACTAGCTAATCAAGTTATTTGAATATAAATGAAAACATAGCCTTAAGTGTTTTGCACATGCGAGTTTCAGTCTTGACTAAATATGACTACCGGTATGAGATCAGAATCTGTTCAGCACCGTCACATATTTTTAAAACACATTTTGAGTTAATTTTCAGCAGGTTTCAGGCTACGAAGATTAAAAGAAAATTGTAGGTCAAGATGTACTTATCCAAAACACTAAGATTCGCACGATTTGGATTTCTGAAGCTATAGTTATTATCGTTTTAATATCATCGTTTAAAACAGAAATTCAGATTTCTGGACAGTAACTATATGTTATATTGCAAAGCCTATATTGAGTTGTTTCATGCATTTCTAAGTAATATAATATACATAAAATTATAGTTCTATCAATTATCCATTTACACGTCTAAAGTTTGTCACGAACGGATATCGGGAGTTCGAATTATGTCCTATTTAAAAACAGTGTGCGAATCGGAACAGATTCTGTCCAGATCCGTCACTAAATATTGTAACGCGGTTTTCTATATTTTACGTCGATTTTCAGTAAAAACTTAAAACTAATATAATCTAGATATTTTGATGTAGAAATCTAAAATACTTGAGTTTGCTCAATTTGGATATCTGTAGACCAAATTATGTGTCTAAAAAGTTGACCGATAAATACAATTTTCTGTTTTTTTACGAACAGTGAATAAAAATGATGTAATTCCTAAACCGTTAAACAATTCGATCTAAATTTTTTTACAGCGTGTACACAAAAATATATTCTATCCAAGATAAATTTTTTGAAATTTCCAGAAGTAAAAATTAATTTCTAAAAATTATTTTAAAAGTAAAGGTATTGATATGTCATATGTGATAAATGAGAAAACCATGTTATTTATTCGTAACTTCATTTTTCTTTATAAAATTTAAATTAAGTAATTTAAAATACAACAACAAACGATACAATCCTAGTTGGTTACTATGAAATCTTAACATATGGATTGAGAGTAATGAAAAAAACTTTACAAACTATATATGTGTTTATGTTTGTGTGTGTTCATTATTTATATGTGTATCCACTTAATTAATTATTTGGGAACTATGATATGATGATGGAAGTTTTTCATGGCAATATGACAAGAGAAAGATAGAGAGAAGGAGATGGATGGAGGAAAAGAGAGAAGGGACTTATATATACAAGCCGGCATTGTCACCGGGCTTGTTTATCCACCGATAATCTCGCGTTACTAGCGAGATTTTGGAATATATGAGGAAGAAAAAGAAAGATGGGGACAAATAAAGATGGTGTAATGATGAATTATCTATAATAATATATGCATTCAATATGGGAATTAAAATAGAAATGAAAGGTCACTATTCATTTTGGAAATGAAGCGTCTTATTTGTAAGTTATGAGAAGAATAAAAATTGATAAAAAAATAATTGTAAGAATAGAGATTTGAACATGTGATCTATACAATAACAATGCAAAGACTTAACCAATGAGCTATAAGGTTGCTCATACACATAATTAATAAAAATTAAATATATGATATTGCTTAAAAAGAAAGTGGGCTTTTAGGCTCATAGTTTTATTAAAGAAAATGAAAATGAAATTGAATTTGAGTTATGGGCTGGGTTAGGTCTTATATTTAATTTGAAAAAAAGTTAAAATTTAGTTTTAAAGAAACGTGTTTGGAAAAAATAGATGGAATAATAAAATAATATATTTATAAAAAACAAAATATATAGAAAATACTAAGCATAAATAAATACAATATTTTACTAAAGAAAGAAAATACGGAGGTATATTAATATTGGGATCGTTACAATATATATATAAAGTAATCACACACACACACACACAAGTACACATAGTTCAATGGCTAAGATATAGAAACTAGGAATATATCATTCTTCTAAGTATACGAATATCTGCATAAGGTATTCTAATAATCCTATAGGCTTGGTTTACGTTCCTACGATAGATAATATCCTATTTCTACGGTTGTGGTAGTGCTATATACCATCCACTCGACTTTTCCCGTAGATATATATCTATTCACCTTAAATTCTCGCCCCAGTCGAAGCTAACGAACGTCTTGCTCTTCTTCGTCGTCTTGGAAGTCCACACGATTGTACCTAAAATCGAAATTATAACCAAAATCGCATAAAAATCCAATTCGAATTTGAAATCACGAGCAAAGCGCACATAGGTTAAAACCTATGGTCAACGCATGCTAAAACAACAAAATACCCCCCGACGTCAACGTACGAACGTCTAACGATCAAGTCACATCATGAAAATCCAAAAACTAAGTTTTCAAATATCGTAAAATATCGCTAAAGTCAAGTAAAACAACTCCAGATTTTTACTCGGGTGATCCGGGACTATTTAGCATATAGGGTAGGCTTAGTTATAAGTGAGTGGACTAGAACAAACCCCAGACCTTAACTCCTCGACGGGGATGCAATTTGCAGTCAAATGGGTTAAATTTGCGGTTTTGGTTTGGGGGTTTAGACTCGTTCTTCTACGGTGGTCTTCTACCGGTCTAAGCATCTCATTGTATCCTCTATTTAATTTTCAGAGAACCCAAGTAGTACCAGATTCCAATTGATCAACAAAAACTCAAGAAAACCGACATTTGAAATTTTAAACTCATGTTTGCATCTTCAAAACTCAATTGAACTGAGGTTACCATCACTTACATGCCCCCATCTATCACTAATGAACTTGTAATCACTCCCTATACCTCAGCTATATCACCATTACAAGTTCTATCCACCACAACTCATTTTAGAATTTTCAAGACTAGTAAACATGAACTTTTAAACTTTAAACTAGTTTGTGAAGGTAAGAATACTTAAAACTTATCTAAAAGTGGGGTTATTACCTCATAAGGGAATAGAGAAAGTTCTAAGATAGCAAAAATATCCCAAAGTGAAGACTTGCTCACACCATGATACTTAGGATGCGATTATGAATAATTTTTGTGAATACTACATTGTGTTTTGAGGTGATTTGTGGGGTTATTTATATTGGTAGATGATGGTGGAGGATATGAAGAAGAAGATGAAGAAGGAAATGAAGATGATGAAAGAAACGAGAAGAAGAATTGTGGATGGTTGCAACCAGAACTCCCTCTCTCTCACTTTCTCACTTGCTCATTCTTATTATTAAAATATTATCACCATGCTTCATTTCTTTTTCTTTTTCTTTTTTTTTCTTTTTGAAAATAAATAAAACCATGACTTAAAAAAACACAAATGAAAACATTAAACCTCATTAAGCATTCATGATACTTAACATGGTTAACAAAAATAAAACTAGGTTTAGTATACAACTAGTAAAACACTAATTAATTTTAACATTAAACTTGTATGGTTATAATTATATGCTAATTTAAGAAAATTCCAATTAAATAAATGCTCACATAATTAATAATTCATTGTAAATCCCAATTATTTTCCAAAATATAAATATATAATTATACCAATTTACGAAAACTTAAATCCATACCCGCATAATATACGTAACATTTATTATTTTATTATTTAAATTTTAAAATAATATTTTCCATTTTCTGAAATGTTACAAAGGAGTTCTCAATCTCCTGTAGTGTCGGTTCACTTAAAAAGTGCATCTGCTTTAAAGAGTTGTATCATTTCATTTATAGTATAGATCTACCCTCTTTCGGAATATATTCTGAAAACTCCTTATTATTCTACAGTAGGTCCCAGGGACTAAAAAGATGACCTCACGGATTCAAGAGGTGGCCTCCGCCTTTTGGTATGGCACTTTGTTCCGTGTGGCAATTTTTTCCATGAGTAAGGACTGGGGCCCAACACACTTTACGACTATACTACACTTATTTGTCAAGTTCATGTTACACCGCCATGTCATATAAAACTAACATGTTACATAGAATTGCCATACTAGTATTACTCGTTTACCATTTAATGATATCGGTTTTCAATTTATACACTTGTCGTTATCATTTATACACTTATCTTTTTTGGGGACTTACCGAGCTCAAGTTCGCTGACGGGCATTCCATCCATCTTTTGTTTTCCTGGAATATTTGTCAGATGATCTAGAAACTGAGAAGGTGGAATCGACTACAGAGGATTACGACCTGTTTACTTCTGAAGCCAATTATTAGTTTTTTCAGTTTCAGTTTCTGTATGCCACCTGTTAGGCTCTTTCATCTTATATTTCTCGTACAGACTTCATGTATCAATTTAAACATTGTAAAGTTTGGAATGTAAATATATAAGTTGGATTTTCATTGTCATGTTTATTCTTATCATTTTTATATTGCTTATATACGCTTAGCGTATTTTTTTTCGAGAAAGGACATTCTCGGAATAAATACGTTGCGAGTCTCGTTATGTGCATGCTCCTGTCTTTTGGGAAGCGAAGCGTGGCAGAGGACATGACTTGGAATCAAGCTTACTACCAGTGAGGCAAGATGTTCAATTAATGTGGAACAAAATCTCGGTTGCTTGGCATGACGCAATTGAGGGCACATCTCGAATATTCAAAGGTTCTTACGAACTTAGAATGACTCTTTACCGATTTATTATCGCGAAACAATTCAACTTCGTGTTGTTTAAAATAGCTTCACGTTTAAAATAACTTCATATTGTTTTGTATTTTGTTTTGGTATTTTGTTTTATATTTAAGTATCCACTGTCAGACTTCGTGGACCTTTTATACTGAAACATTACGATATTTGTTATAATTTTGCTGTAAAAATTACTCTTGGTTAAGTATGTATCTGAATGAATTTTAAAAGCTGTTTTATGAAAAGTATTTGCAGTTGTCTATAATTTCTAAGCACTTGACTGTAGCTTCTAAGCAGCTGCCTGTTAGATCTAAACACTTATCCTTAACTTCTAAATTTTTGCCTCTGAACAAAAATAATGCATAATACAATCCAAATTAATTGTATCGGCCAATATTGGCGAAATAAAAGTATATACATCAATAAAAATAGTTATTCATAACACAGCCGACAATATAGGCCAACATCGGCGATAATATTGTAAATATATCAACAATTGTTGTTATTCATTAGACAATACATCAAAAATTGCCAATATCGGCGAAGTAAAATCAATAACATCATCAATTTGTTGTCATTCATATATAACCACCAGTAAAAAATATTAGCCAACATGAGCCAAATAAATATGTTTAGATCAATACATGTACGAATAATAAAAAGCTTAAAACTTAAATCAATGAATATCAAGAAGCTTTTTCTTCTTCTTTCTCGTAGGACATTAGAATTTACGCCGTAATTATTGGCCGCCGCCGCCGCATCGAAACTTTTCCCTTCAAGGCACCCGCCATCTCCCGTCCCTCAATCAAGACCTTCATAAACAAGTATACGAAGACTCCGCAATACACCGTTAAACAACACAATTAACAAACACATGCTTGTCATGAAATTTGTAAAATAAGACTCTAAAAGTAGAAAAAGCTTAAATAAAGTAAACATTGCTTTCTAATTTTTTTGTATTGTTAACATGAGAGAGTGAAATTCATCGAAGCCCCATGCCGATTGAATTTCTTTGCCCCAAATGGTGATGAAGTGCTTCCCGTACATGAACCATCACAAGTTATCATTAAATATTTGCTAAAGCAAAATCTTAGTGATATCCAAAATAAAAATTCACTGCAGATTAATGACTTTGGACAATCAACAACATAATTGTTTTCGACAATCAATTGTCGCAAGACATGCATGAAGGATTCAAACCATAATACATTTTTAGCGGATCAACCACTACTCAAGAATAAAGAACAGGTCTTAATCAGATTAAAATAAATTAACCAGATTTAAATGTCCGTCCTTTTTTTTTCTTTCTGTAATTTAAGTAGAACCCATATAGTCAAAACGAGGAAATTAAAGAATACAAGTCTTAATCTTTCTGAATATTTAGCTACATTGATAAAATTCCAAGGCCAAATCCATATCATATTTAGCCGCATTGATAAAATTCCAAGGCCAAATTCATATTAGAATCTATCTACATCTTCAACAAATTCATACACACATAGCTAAAATAGTAGAAAGATGCAACTAGCACACTCAATTGATCTAAACAATTTAGAACCCATTTCCCTTAAAAAGAACTGAATCCAACCAAATTGCTTAAAAGGGGTAAAAAAAAGCTTACCCAACTCAAAAACACCACTTCGAAAACCTCAAACCTCAAACCTCAAACCGCCATTATCACTAGATCCAAAGAGATCAAAGAATGAGAGAAGCTGTTCTCATCTCTCTCTCTCTCTCTCTCTCTCTCTCTCTAAAGATCAAAGCTTTGGCTTTAGCGCTCGCTCTTCTCTCTGATCTCCTTTGTTTGGGGAGAAAAGCAAAGGAGAACGATGGGGTTAGTGACGACGGTGTTAAGGTTAGGGTTTTCGACGACGATAAACGAGTTAAGGTTAATCGACGAAGAGGCTAATCGACGACGAAGTCAGTGACGACGGTGTTAAGGTTAGGGTTTTCGACGACGATAAACGAGTTGGGTGGCGAGTAAGGCCGGCGACTTGGGAAGCAGAAGTTGCGATGGCGAAGGCGGCGATGGCGATGGCGAAGGCCAAGACGGCGATGGCGTAGGCAGCACGACGGCGGTTTCTGAGATCGAGCGAGAGAAGGAGAGAAATTTCGAGCGGAGGAGATTGAAGAGGGGGTATTTTGGTCACTCTACAAAATATTAATTCCCAGGTCTTTTGGTATTGGGCCAAGGGGTGTTTACACAGATTTTAAAAAGTTGGCCCCTCTCCCTATTTAGAAAATACGGGATACTTTTACCTTTTTTTTGAATGGGCCGGATTTTTTAAAAAAATTTCATTTAGTTTTATTAAGGGGTACAAGGCATTGATTTCATAAGGTTGGGCCTGTCAACAGCTGAAAAGGCCTACATGATGATGGCAGGAGTGCCAAGATGTAAATTTTCCATATATTTTATTTTCCTTTTAAAACTATAAAATAGAACAATGGACAATATAATTTGAACTCATGGAAAAAAGATATGGCAAACCTAGCTTAATCTAAATATAAAATACAAAAAAAATTAGAAACTCTCTTTATTTTAAGAGTGTCCACCTCATCATCAATTCATACTGTTATAGGGGGAAAACTTTCTAAAGTAAAAAATAAAAAGAAATAACGATTATTTCCAAAAAGAAATATTAACTTTTAGGCCTTGTTTGACAAGGAGGTTACGGGTTTAGGAGGTTTCGATACGAAACTGCAAAAATTGAAACCATGGTTCATTTGACAACCAAAAATAGAGTTTTCTAAACTTAGGTTTCAAAAAGTTTGGAAGGCTCGATATGCCATTTTTCTAAACTCCTAATATAGTGGAGTTTTGGAAGGTTTCGTGTTGTCTCCTCTCTCTCTCTCTCTAGTCTTTAACATAAGTCAAATTACCTTAGTTTCATAAACCATGTTCTCATACAGCAGTAAACTCTGCAAAACCCCAAATCTATGAAATCATATTTGCACACATGCAAAATATGATTTCATTTTAATTTAATCGAAACCACAGTTTCCAGAACCAAGTTGCCAAGGCCTAAAAATTCTATTAATTTTTAAATAGATATATACTATGTTAAACTAAAATTCTTCAACAATATTCACCATTGTAACTAAATTTCATAAAAAAAAACGTTTTCATGTCTTTTGTTCGTATATACACATGCATCACACGTGTAGGTCGGTAGGTATAGACTAGAAGCTAATCTATGACGAAGGTTGATAGGCGATCTCTCTTTTTCTTTTTTGAAGAAAATTGATAGGTGATCTTTTAGGAAGCTATTGGTTTTCATTTTATCAGAAGTTCAAGATAGTTGATCTTAATTTGGATATTAATCAAACAATCATGAGAAGGGTATTTTTTTCTCTTTTCCCATGTCATCTTATATATATATATATATATATATATATATATATATATATATATAATTCAAATGTATTTTATAACATCTATATCGATCACGATTTTAATCCAAATATTTATAATCAATAGCATCCAACTGTATATAATTAATTAAGTCCCGTTTAATTTTCTTCTTTAGACTAATAAAATATTGTTTCCTTCTCTTAATTAATATTCTGTGGAAAATTATCACACATGTGATTCAATCTAAGCTTATAAAGGCCATGAAATATAAGGATATGATGCTCGATGAAGATATTACTCAATTTAGGAAGAAAATGAAAATGAAAATGAAATAGTTGAAGAAATAAAGACTTGGTTATGCAATAAAATAATATCCACATGCTCCATGACTTTATAGCCTCTCTAAGAGGCACATCATAAACTCAGTATTAATGGATAAGCCCATGGCTCCAGTTTTGAAATTTATATAATATCCACATATTAGAAGCCTCTCTCCTAAGCTATACATATATATCTTAAATTGCTATATGGTTACGTGGCTGGTTGTACGTAGCTGCTGACGGATATGTTTGTTGTCCGTGGAAATGAAAATGAAAAATTCATATGATGAGATTCACAGACGACATATAATTACAACTAATGATCATAAATTCATAACAACCATAAGTTCATGGATGAAAGTATTCTTTAGTTGTAAAAAGAGAATATATTTTAAGAAATTTATAATTTTTAGTGTTTTTCAACACGAAGACAATACAACATGTCTACTTCATCCGGTTGCAAAGTTGATTCATTTATTTAGCATAATTTTGTCAAAATTTCCTCCTTTCTAATTTCTTGACTAGAAGCCTTTTCCAAAGTTCCTTTCACATCCAACCGCATACACTATCGGGCGTTGAAACCATAACAAACAAAAACCCGAATCCAAATCCAATAGTGCGCCATCGGACTCCTTTGTACCCTGTTCATTTCACACCCATTGTTCCTAAAAAATTTAACACCGATTCAAAGACTTGTTACGATTTGACCAAACTAACTCCACGCCCATCCAAAAGTCAGCACAAAACTCCAAAAGTCAACCCCAAATCGGCTCGGCTCCGACTCAATCAACCAAACCTACCAATAAACCTCTCTCTCTGAGGTCTCGACGCGCTTAGGTTCATTACACACGTACACTTCTCCACCTTCTAGAAACCACGTGCGTCCCTCCTTCACCCCGCTCTATAAATTCGCCGCTCATTTCCTCCCAAATTATTTCACACCAAAAATTCGGCAAGAAATCGCATAAAATGAAGGAGCAAAACCCTGAACTCAACGAATCCGACGACGAGCCCGAGTTCGAGTTCTCGGTCAACTCCGGCGCTTTGACCGACGTCACCGCCGACGAGATCTTCCCGCTCTTCAACCGCAGCCTCCTGCTATCGGATCCGGCTCCGGATCCGATCGATCTAAGATCCGAATCCACATCCTCCGCGTCATCGTCGGCGTCGCTGGACGTCGCCGGAAGCTACTGCGCGTGGATGCCGCCGTCGCCGGCACGTGCGTGCAAGAAGAGCTCGTCGACGGGTTCTGGGTCCGGATCCGCTTCCGCTTCGTCGTCGAAGCGGTGGAAAATGAGGGATTTGGTTGGGGGGAAGAGAAGCCATAGCGATGGGAAAGAGAAGCTAGGGTTCTTATCGGGTTTGGATCCTGGTAAGCCGGGTTCGGGTTCGGGTTCGGGTTCGGATGGTAAGAAGGGGGTGAGAGAGATGGATCTGGTCACCGCCCACAGGCTGTTTTACGGGAAGGAGAAGAGTGGGGAGAAGGGAGGGGCAAAACGGTCATTGTTACCGAAGCCGGAGCTGGTAGGCTTATTCGCCAATAGCAGAGCTCACCATTATCACCCCTTCGACTTGTGAAAAATGGACAAAACAAACAGTCTTTACCGTTATAATGCAAACTGAGCTGTGTATCATAAACCGAGTCGAATTGTAGTTAGCATAGATGTGAAAATATGGATGTATACTTTAAACTAATTTTTGAAGTTTTTATTTTTTTTCATTTTAATTTATTGAATATATACAAATTTTTAAAGTTGTTTTTATATGGGTTTACTTGGTCTTTGGACGTTGAATGGTTCTACATTGTTGATGTTATGAAGATTGTTGGATAAGTAATGAAGTTTAAGAGTTGATATGATTTTAATATTTGTTTTCGAGGAATAGATTGTCATTAATGTAGTACACATTGAAGGTTCTGGTTATCAATTTAATTTGACCATGGAAGTCCATATATCATTTCCATGATTTAATCTGGAAAAATTAACACAATTGTATATGGATATCATATTTCAACAAAATATTTTTGTATCTGGACAGTTGTAGTTACAAATTTAGACAGCACTCATTAAATTAAGATGGAAGGCTTATTTATCAACTAAAAAAGAAAGCACTGTTAGACAGGAAAACACAAAACACTATTGAGGTAGAGAAAACCATCCTGACTAACGGTTGAATACTTAAAAAATGTTTACTATGGATATAAAATGACATTTATATCTTTTAATAAATGTAATTAAGCTGAATACGTACTCGTTAATTGTTTTATTAAACATTTCGAAATTAAAGATTTAAAGGGCGATGGCGGGTGCAGGGGGTGGACGGGCGAGACGGCAAGAGAGGAGGGAGGCGAGGTGGTTAGGGCCAGGGTTTGTGTTGAGTTTGGGTTTACTTAATGAGAAAAAGGACAGGATGATGATGGTGATGATGAACGGGTGGAGGCGAGGTACTGGATAGGACGGCGAAGGTGAGATGGCAAGCTCAGTGGCGGCGAGAGGGGAAGGCGGCAAGATAGTGGCCAGGGTTGGGCCAGTCTAAGAAAGAAGAGCAAGATGAAGCGACGACGGTCAGATGGCTGGGACAACGACGACGAGGCGGCGGTGGAGGAAGACGGCAGTGATGTGGGTAGAGCTTAGGTTAGGTTCAATGTTAAGATGAAGCCAAAGGGCCTTTTTTTACATGACATGACATGTTATGTATGGAGATAATAAAGCACTAACGGTGTTGAAATGATACAGTTATTCATGGTAGCTTTATCTAATTTAGAAATTATTAATTTTTTTTGGGTCAAATTGTAATAGGTCACTACTATGAATAAGGGTTGCCCCTACGGATATCTGCGTAGGGACGAAAAAATACCCCGTAGGTGCAAAGGCCGCAGGTGCAAGTTGAGACCCTGAACTTGCCCCTACGGACAAATTCTTTCCCCTACGGATATATCTGTAGGTGTTATCGCCCCTACGAAGTACTCCGTAGGGGTAATCAAATCATATATGTATTTTTTTTTTTGAATATATTGTATATACCTACGGATAAATCCGTAGGTCCTTGTTCTACCCCTACGGATACGTCCGTAGGGGATAGAAAGTGGCCCCTACGGATATGTCCGTAGGGACACTCCCAACACCCTGCACTGAGATCAGGGGGGAAAATATCAGGAAACCTGATATTTTGCTCCTACGGATAAATCCGTAGGGGATAAACAGTGGCCCCTACGGACATATCCGTAGGGGCACTCCCAACACCCTGCACTGAGATCAGATGGGAAAATATCAGATTTCCTGATAGTTTGCCTCTACGGATATGTCCGTAGGGGCAACATATATACCTACGGCTTAATCCGTAGGTACATATTATCTGTATTTTTTTTAAAAAAATGGGCTGCTAGATTTTTTCCCGCCCTGTGCACAATACTATATACATCAATCAAATCATATATTGCAGTATTCATAATCACATCTCACGCATATATATAATATACAAAAGAAACCCAAAAACTGAATATGATATAAATACAAACCAATATCAATATCGTTTCAAAATGTAGTACAATGTGATATAAATACATGTTTCAAAAAATAAGAACCAAAAAGCTACCCTAGTTCGGTCCAGCTCTACCTCTGAATAACGTTAGAATAACGCGCGCCTGCTCCTCGGTCAATACACTCTGCAATGCTACATATAAGGGAGTCTGAGCGGCATGTGGAGCTGGCGATGTGGTCTGCGCAGCCGCCGTCGAGGTAGTCGCTTGCGGAGCCGCGGCTGCGGGAGTCTGAGTGGGCGGTGGAGCTACAGGAGCTGTCTGCGGAACCGCAGCCGATGTAGTGGCTTGCGGAGCCGCAGCCGAAGGAGATGCATATGGAGGCTCGGCCGATCTACCCTGTCGCGTCTGGACATAACGTGTGTAAGAAGCGTGTAAGAACTATGTATTATTCGAATTCGTTTCATTATTAAGTTATTTCAAAACCCTGTTTGGATATCTAGTTTGGAAAAGCGTTGTTTATTTTAATTACATATGTATGTATGATTAATCAAACTTAAGTCTAAAACCAAATAAGCTCAAGCTACGTACTAATTATGGATATGTTGATATGTATATAATATAAAATGATACTTTACTATAAAGTAGTATACATACCAGCATCTCCTTCAACTCCTGAACGGTGGCCCTCAAGCTATCCAGTTCCTGATGGACATGCCGGTCACTGGAGACGGAGGAAGTAACCGCCGGGGTGGAGTCCAACCTCATATGGGCCCTGCTAGGGCCCAATCCCCGGCCTCTCTCCCAACCTCCGTGGTGCCCTCCGTGTGCGGCGTCCAGAACTGGGGTCAGCAGCCTCGGATCGTTCTGTCCGGTAAAATCGATCCCCGAGGCCTGGGCCTGCTCAACCACCCGCTCCTACACCCACATTAAGCAGTAAAGTATAAGTATAAAATTTAAACTTGAACCTTCCAAAACTAAAATTTCAAATTTGGGCAGAAAAAATATTAACACTTACGCAGTACTCCTGGGTAGCGACGTCGGGACATCGAAGCTCGCCCGTGGCGGGATCTGTCGAGGTGCCGTGGACGGCAAGATATGCGGACAGCACGCTCGGTGTACCACCTGACGCCACGGTCCGAGATGTCTGCAATATTAGAAAGTAACTCTTAATATTAGAAATATTAGAGAATAACTCTTAATATTGCAGAATATTAGAGAATAACTCTTAATTTACCGATAACTCCATGGCTCGAGTAATGTTCCTCGAGCTACCTGTGTAAGTGGGGCGACCCCTCTTCGCCGACTTCCTGTTCTCCGTATTCTGAGCGGCCTGTTTCTGCACAACGCATTAACATTTAGTTTTCTAATTAAGAAACACAAAGAAATAAATTATATCATAAATAATGAATTAAATTTAAAATACATACTTGTTTGCGTTCGGAGTCGAAATAAGCGCACAATAGAGGCCATGTCTCTACGTCGACTCTCGCAAACGCCGGAGTAGATAGGAGGGCCGCTCTCTCTGCCTCGGGGGTCGCTATCCACAGGGAGTAGCAGTCGGCCTTCAGCTCATTCCTGTTGTATCAGACCTTGGCCTGCATGTTCTTCATCAGGCCATTGTACAGAGCATGAAGGTCGAACACCCTCCCCGGGTGATCAGGGTCGGCTACAGGCTGAAAATCGTAATCCAACTGAAAATACAAAAAAAAAACATTGTTATTAGATTGCAAGTGTTAATAATAAATATATTGGATAGATCAAATGAAAATACATATTAATACATACCCGAGCCTGATCAAAGAAGAGGGCGAATGAACGCTGGTGCTGCTCGCCCCACTCAACGTGAAGTGGATAGTTCTTCACGATCCGGCTCTCGTCCCCCAAATACCGGCCGAACCTCTCGGCATGAGGACCGGTATAGCGATAGTCAAGGGTAAAAAATAGGGGGAATGCTGCCTCCCCCCTAGCTCTATCAGGCCTCAGCCTATGGGACTGATTCGGGCCTCGAGTCCCCCTCTGGGGATGGAGAGGCCCTGCGTCTGCACGAAATATCAAGACAATCAATAATAAGACAAAGTTGTATTAAGAAATTAAGGTTAAACAAAAATTCAAGTGTGATATATAACTCCGGTGACTAGCGCACGAGCCTGGGCCCGAGCAGCAGCACGAGCGGGACGATAGTTCCTCCGGTGAGGAACAACCGGGGTCCCGGACCCGGACGCATCCCCTCCAACTATAAAATAAACATCGACGCAAAATTTCCATGAAGTTCATATTTATTCTATAGAGCATATGTAAAATAAATAAATATTTTAAATTTATTCATACTAACCTGCAGACGATGCGGAGGGTATGGAAGCGGCAGGAGTGACCCTGTGGAAGGTGTGGACGCACCACCTATAATTAGACAATTAAAAATAGATTATATAAGTAATTGCAAAAAAAATGTGTAGATCAATAATATAACGTTCTAAATCAATATGCATGCACTATAGGACATATAAACATACCCGCAGGTGCGGTGGTGTCACCACCTACAGCTAGACAATAATAAAAATTGCTAAGTAAGAGCAAAAGGAATGTGTATATTTATGATATAGCATTCTAAATCAATATACATACACTATATGATATATAAACATACCTGGAGGAGCGGGAGTGGCCTCTGTCCCAGATGTGGACGCATCACCAACAACTAGACAATCAAACATTGACAATATAAGTAATTTTGACATAAACATGCATGAATATCTGTAATATTACATTGAAAATGGATATGCGTGCAGTATACCTGGAGGTGTGGCAAAATCCACACGGAAGGAGGCATCCAAAGGGGTCTCCGATCTGGGTGCAAGACCGGCCCTCTGAAGCTCCCTACGGAGCTCTCCGGGCGGAGAAACCTGTGGGGACTTTCAAATCATGCAACACCTGCAAGAATCTTTTCTTCTCCGGTTGTGACATATGATAAGCGGCATTGGGAAGTACAAACTTGTCCGGTTTACCCGCTACCGGTTTAGGGTGCAGTTCACTTCTTATTCCCCACTCTTGTAGATCCATCCGGGCATTCATGTTGTCTTTCGATTTCCCGTCTTTACACAGAAGCAAGTTAAGTATGTGCTCTGATACTCCCTTCTCTATTTGCATGACGTCCAGACAATGACACACTGAATTTGTAGACCAGTACGGAAGCTCGAAGAAAATGCTTAACTTGTTCCAATATTGTGGTTTGACCTGTCTCGTCGGATCCATCCCGAAGGTCACGTTATTGTAACCATCCCATTTAGCAGTCACGTCCTCTCCGGACAATGGGGATGGAGACCCAAGAAACTCCTGATGACCATCAAAGTGAACCGTGTC
Source organism: Agapanthus africanus (assembly GCA_030015575.1). NCBI lineage: Eukaryota > Viridiplantae > Streptophyta > Magnoliopsida > Asparagales > Amaryllidaceae > Agapanthus > Agapanthus africanus. Next base: position 13,519,382 of record JASDDO010000014.1, read on the forward strand.
TAACCTATAGGGGTGGTCTGGAGGCAGAAAACGTCGATGGCCGCAATAACAAACCTTCCTGCTAAAATTCAAAAATTTTGATGTTGTGTGTTCATGGCAATGAGGACATGCTTTGTGACCATGTACGGACCAACCTGATAGCATTCCATACGCAGGAAAGTCATTAATTGTCTACATTAAAGCCGCACGCAGTATGAAGGTTGTATTTGTGTTTGAATCATATGTCTCTACACCATCAATGAACAAAGTTTTCAGCTCCTCGATCAGAGGTCGGAGATAGACGTCGATATTGTTCCCCGGTGAGTTTGGTCCGTCGATAAGAAGATGCATCATAAAGTATGATTGGTCCATAGCCAACCAAGGCGACAGATTATAAATTATCATTACAACGGGCCATGTACTGTGACTTCCAGCCATATAGTTGAATGGGCAGAAGCCATCGGCAGCCAGTCCGAGCCGGACATTGCGAGGATCGCTACTGAATATTGCGTGCCTCCTATCGAAATCCTTCCATGCCGGCGAATCTCTTGGATGGCTCATTTTTCCATTTTCGCTTGGAGGAGCACGGTGATGCCAAATCATTGCCTCGGCTGTTTTCTTGCACCTGAATAGCCTCTGTAGCCTCTGTGTTATGGGAAAATATCGTGCTATCTTCACAGGTATATCAGGCTTCTTATCAGAATCTTTCGGCTTATACCTGGCCTCTCCGCATGTTGGACACTCTTTCAAATCTGAATTCTCTTTCCGGTTCAACACGCAATTTTTAGGACATGCTTGAATCTTCTCGCACTTTAGACCCAAATCAGACATCATTTTCTGGGCTTCGTACCAGCTTTCGGGCACATTATTTCCCGGAGGCATAGAATCTTTCAAGAACGAAAGAAGCATTGTGAATGACTTGTTGCTCCATCCATTTAGGCACTTAATTTGGAAAAGTTGGACGAACCATGAGAGGGTGGAATACTTCGCATTCTCATAAATTGGTTTCCTAGCATCATTCATGAAATTTTCATATTTATCCGCACGCGGTCCTTGACCGGAAGGAATGTCATCTTCGGTACGAATAGATTCACCTAGGGCAGTCTCTACCATATCCTCCATTTCTTCTGATGGAAATAAATTTCCGTATCCTGCCGTATTACCGAATTCTTCTTCTTCTCCTGTCGCATTATCGTGTTCTCCTTCTTCTTCTACCCCAGTAGTGCATTCTTCTCCTTCCCCGTGATATTTCCAAGTTGAATAAAGTCTAGTAAACCCATGTTTTACAATATGAAGCTCTGCAAATTTACCTTCTGCCAGTACTTATTGCCACATCTATCGCACGGACAGAGAATCTTCTCTATTATGATCTTATTATGTGCTTGTGCAAATTCAAGGAAAGCAGCAACTCCTGCGACAAACTTAGGTTGCATACGTTGTTTCCAATCCACATACATCCATTCTTAACTCTGACGTACTCATGGGCCATGTTAGACTGAATAACATATAAATTGTAGGTTATGCTGACTATATTGAGAAATAAAAGAACGGGATAGTTACTGACAAAGGAGAAAATCCGTGTAAATGCTTTGTGTGTGCGTTTGTCGTTGAAAAGAATAAATTATCGCACGTTATATTAACCGATAGACGGGGACTAAGTGGCGCTTTTAGTTTCATATATGGGTATCGATGGGAATATGAAGGTTTCATATTATCATATATTGGTTTTAACCCGAACATCTCGAATCGCTCTCTGATTATGCGTTTGTATGTATGTGTTCCGGTTGTCGGGGGTAGGCTTCTATCCCATTAAGAATGTATAGAGCGAACGCCCATCACTTGTGCTTTCAACCGTTTCGAGTAAATTTCGGCAGCACCTTCCCGCTGTTCTCCGAGTACACTGTAATAGAATAGATAATCATTTCAAAGCTGTGAAACAACGTTGAAATGAACATCTAATCTATCTTTGTACACGGAGAACCAGCAGAAAGATACCGACGAAATATCTCGAAACGGATGAAAACACAAGTGAATGAAGGCGTTTGCTTTATACATTCTTAACTTGTCCACACGGGACAAATCTATGGGTTACCATACGATTGAATTTTCTCGTCGCGTAGACTATACGACGGTTGTTAGTATCGAGCTGTACTGTCCGATATTTAACAAGCTTCGTATAGTTCTAGGTCACGACGAGCATCGCACGTATGTTAACCGATAGACGGGGACTAAGTGGCGCTTTTAGTTTCATATATGGGTATCGATGGGAATATGAAGGTTTCATATTATCATCGAGTATCATATATTGGTTTTATCCCGAACATCTCGAATCGCTCTCTAATTATGCGTTTGTATGTATGTGTTCCGGTTTTCGGGGGTAGGCTTCTATCCAATTAAGAATGTATAGAGCGAACGCCCATCACTTGTGCTTTCAACCGTTTCGAGTAAATTTCGGCAGCACCTCCCCGCTGTTCTCCGAGTACACTGTAATAGAATAGATAATCATTTCAAAGCTGTGAAACAACGTTGAAATGAACATCTAATCTATCTTTGTACACGGAGAACCAGCGGAAAGATACCGACGAAATATCTCGAAACGGATGAAAACACAAGTGAATGAAGGCGTTTGCTTTATACATTCTTAACTTGTCCACACGGGACAAATCTATGGGTTACCATACGATTGAATTTTCTCGTCGCGTAGACTATACGACGGTTGTTAGTATCGAGCTGTACTGTCCGATATTTAACAAGCTTCGTATAGTTCTAGGTCACGACGAGCATCGCACGTATGTTAACCGATAGACGGGGACTAAGTGGCGCTTTTAGTTTCATATATGGGTATCGATGGGAATATGAAGGTTTCATATTATCATCGAGTATCATATATTGGTTTTAACCCGAACATCTCGAATCGCTCTCTAATTATGCGTTTGTTGTGCATTCGTGTTGTATGTGTAACATGATTTTAAACCATTGAGATCAAGATTGATAGAACTGATCATCCTACATTGCAATAGCATTCATCAACCAAAAACTATTATTGCAATGGTATACATCTATAACAATCAACAATTAAAACTACAAATATAGGATACTGATATCATAAAGCGTTATGAGACACATCATCTGCCACGTGTCGTGATCATGGAAATCGCTAATATTGAGCATCATCAAGATTAGATTATGGTTTTGAAGCAAGTTATTGAGCATCTTGGATTGATTGTCAAGTGTTGATTTTTATTTCAACACTTGACAGAATGAAAATCATAAATACAGTTGCAAAATGTGTTCCTCACCCCCATAAAGTGGATCTTAACAATCCAGACAAGACCATCATTGTTCAAATTGCCAAGGTAGACATAATCTCAGCAGTTATTTACGGTTGCTAGCTTGTATTGCTTGTTGCTATTCTTTTTTTTCCTTGCCCTCCCTTTCTTTCTTTCTTTTTTTTTGGGGGTGGGGGGTTGTGTTTGAAAAGTTTTAACCAACTCACTGCTATTTCTAGGCAATGCAGGAATATAACTAGTTTTATCCCCCAAAAGAAAGAGCTTCAGGCTTCATGCGTCAAGCGATGTGTATAATTATAGGATTTTCTTGCTAGCGGTTCATTTACAACTATTCTTTAGTCTATATACCTAGCATCTGCTACTAGATATTATATCTTGCATCAACACTCTGCATGTTAAAATCAAAATCGATTATTTTTTTCTTGATCTTTTTCTGATTTTCTACCATCTGTGTCGAGTAAATTATGATTAACATTGTATTTGTCAACTAATCAGAAGAGCCATTCAACCAGCCCCATCGTAACCCTAGCCCCAGCCCTACTACCGTAACTGTTCATCACAGAAAACTGCATTTTATACCGCCCATTCTTATGCTCGTTTGTTTATAGGTAGGTGCTTTTAATCCGTGTTTGCTACATATTTACAGGTTACAGGTTTCCAGTCCAAATAATGCAAATCAACACAAAATCTCCACAGTTACGCCAAAATCCAGAACATCTGTCACAGACAGATAAAAGCCGGGTTCCAGTCATCCGCATCCGTCCAGTACCGCTTACCAGTTCAAAAGACAGGACGAAAACAGTCGTCATTTTTGGTCAAGCGTGGGGCCCGATAAAGATATTCAAAGATGTGTGGGACCGGATAAAGATATTCAAAGATGCGTGGGGCCGGATAAAGATATTCAAAGATGCGTGGGGCCCGATGAAGATATTCAAAGATACGTGGGGCCCGAGGGAGATAAATTCAAATAAGTTGAAAATAAAAGCCACCATTGTTGACTACTGGAAATTGAGGAAATCATGGAAGAATATTGACATTTTGGACCTGTTAAACAGAAGACAAAAGCAGCACAAGAAAACCCACAAAACACGACTCCCCAACTCCTCCACATGGCCGCGGATTCGCGGCCAATAAGACGACTCGGCCGCGGATCCGCGGCCGAGTTGACTCGGTAGCACATGGTTTTCTGGGGGTAGTTGGCACATGGTTTTCTGGGGGTAGTTGGCACATGGTATTGCCCTAGGGTTTAAAATCTCAGCCTATAAATAGCCCAGAGTGAGCCAGAGAAGATATGTAAATTCTTATACCTCTTTAGTGTAGTTTGGTTTCTTTCTTCTTCTTCCCTCTTGAAGCTCTCTTTGGAGAGCTTCATTAAGGAGGTTGAATAAGTTACCAAACATTGTATCTTGATCCAAAGTGTTTATATAATTGTTGCTTTGTTTTTGTTTAGCTTGAGGGTGAGTGTGCTTCATCTTGATTTCTTTCTTCTTCTTCCCTCTTGAAGCTCTCTTTGGAGAGCTTCACTAAGGAGGTTGAACAAGCTACCATAATCTTGTAACTCTTCATCAAGTGTTTATATATAATTGCTTTCTTTCTTTTCATTATGGTTAACTAATTCTTTTTGGTTGTGGTGTGGGTGAGGAAGTAAGATGGAAGGCTTTGCCTCCTACCTCTTGTTTATGTTTCATATGCTTAACTTATGATTCTAACATAAATATTGTTTATGTATTGATATGATACGGTATTTTGATACATGGTTATTTGTAACCTCCTCATATGCCGTATTCATTCTCTTTCCCCATTTTCAATATTTAAGTTAAAATCCATTTGGTGTTAAGTTTGCTAAGATAGGATATGGTATTTTGTGATAAAGAGCTTGACAAACTCTTTGTTTCATATGCTATATACCTTCACAAATACTTAGCAAACTCAACACCAATATCATTTGCTCTCACTAACCTCTTTGTGTTTTCATTGTTGCGGTATGCTTGCGAAACCCCGTGTTTAGCGTTGATACCCCAAGCTCGGACATACAAATGGTAAGTGACCAAAAGGGACTCGTTTCGTGCCTTGCGGCGAATGTCGGACTTTGAAGGTTTGTGCTCCGCAACCGCGTTGACAAGTCGTGCTTCATGCCGGAATCAAGGTAAGGCCGGGCAACTCATAACCAAGGGAGTGTAGAGGTAAACGCCGCGATTCAAGCTTCCGAACCAAGCCACAACCATTCTTTTCTCAACTCCTTTTCTTGCTTATCCTTGTTTTCATCCTTTTTCTAATTTTTTGTGACAAACCCCAATTCATTATTTTGTTAACCTTAAACAACGATACCTAATACTCAATTCCCTGCGGATCGACCCGTGCTTGCCGGCTCGCTACAACGCGCCGTGCACTTGCGGTTATAAATAGTAAAACGAGAACGATCTCGTGCGCGCATTCCGTTTTCCGCCAAAACGCATCCATTTCCAAAACACACGCGTTTGCGCGCACGGGAGGATTCCCAACAAGTTTTTGGCGCCGTTGCCGGGGAGTTGTAGTTATTAGGTGTTGTTATTTCTGGTTCTACTAACAAAACTAACTTTCTAACTCAATTATTTTTAAAAAAAACAAAAAAACTAACATAACACAAATTCTTTTCTTTTTGTGCATCTTGTTAATATGGGCGATACACAATACAATTCATTTTTTCACGATTCATATTGTTTTGTTTATACTCAGTCCCCATCAATTTGTTTAAATTGCCACGATTCTTCCCACGTTCATGATAATTGTCCTTTTCTGAGGGGTGTCCAACCGTCCCAAATTTTTGATAACAGTCACCCACCTAACACTCCTGAACTCGGTCCCACTTCAAACCTTGACCAGATGATTGAAGATTTAGATAGAGAGGTCGACAGAATGACTGCTCTAGCATCACCACCATCACAACCCCTTCAACCCGAAACAATTGAACCATCTTTAGGGAGTGATAGTGAGATGGATGCTAGGTTGACCGCTTTAGAGTTAGGTATTGAAGTGATAACTGCAGTCGAGAATCAATCAGCTTCTACGTTAGCCCTATTCATACAACAGTCTGAGCAATTATTTCTTGCGCAGGCCCAATCTTTGGCTAACATAGAGGAACAAGTGAAACAATTAGCTGTAAAGATTCTAGGGAGTGAGCACAGTCAATCGGAACCCAATAATGTGAATTTCTGTCATCTAGGAAGTCACCCGAGAGAGTTAAACGATCAACCAAATTTTGATGATTTCATAGATGATGATACGATTGAATTGACTGAGTGTTGCCAGGACACACAAGCAAACCCTCTAAGTCAGTCCACCACTAGCCTTCAGGTATCCACTGAGCCTCTTGTCACTTGTGATTTAGAGATTGATTTAACTGAAATAATACTTGATGAGGAAATTCTTGAACCGACTGATTTTTGCTTTCCAATTTTAGATGAGGGGGCTTGTGAATTTAATGGGTATGGTTGGGATAGATTAGAAGAAATCAATGATCAGGAACCCACAATTTTTGTATCACCTTTTGATATTGTTTCGGAAAAAACGTTAGTGTGGGAACCTACTTTTTTAGATGATATGAACCTACCCAGTTATGAATGTGAAAAGGAAAAAATCGTTTTGCGAGAGAGTGTAAATAATGAGAGTGGGATTGTGAAAAGTAATAGGGAGGAAGACGGTGTTGAAAATTATTCTTTTATACAGAGTTTTGAGGAAATTTTTGCTGATGAACTTGATATTCTTGGTGAGTTTGGGTCAAGATCATTTTGGGATCATCCTTTGAACCTTTCTTTTTCAGAACTTTTTGCGGATGAACTCCAGTTCTTACACGAACCTGACTTCGAATCTCAACATATACTTATTGAAAATTCAATTCATTCAGAAAACAATACTTTGACCGCTTCAAAACTTCATTTCCACCTTCAACATTTTTTGCTCCCTACTTTTACACGCTCATACCCTTTACTAACATCTAACCATTTTTTGTATATTCTCCTTTTCTTTTTATTATACCTATTCTTTTGCCAGCCATGGCACTATATAGAAAAAATCTTTATGTGGCTGGTATTAATTTCTGCACTAACCCAGTCTTTTAACTTGTATATGTTGTAATTAATCTTAGGTTTTTTTCTTTTTGTTTTAATAAAATGATCACCCTGATGTCTAAGTCTAGCTACCGGAGATGGGGGCAACGATGAGGACATCGTAAAACTTAGGTTTGGGGGTGAGCGCTGCATCATGTGTATATTCTGCATTACATACATATTAAAAAAAAAACCCATAAAAAATGAAAAAAATTTCGAAAAATATAAAAACTTTGTCATCAAGTTAGCTAATGGGGTAACTTAGATTTTATTCCGAAAGTTTAGTTGATACGTGAGAAGTAACTAAATCCTAGACTTAGGAATTGAAAACCCTATAAATAACCCTCATTCTGTTTAACCTTGGTAAGTATACGTCCTTACAATGTTTGAGTTCAGTTCTTGAGTTAAGTCAAGATGAAGGGAAAGTATTGAAGCTTTACTGGAGGATAAGTCTGAAAAATAGTTTCTTTTCTTGAGTTCAAATTTAGAAAGTATATACCCTACAAACTGCACTTACACGCACCTTGAAACTTGGGATAGTAGAGGATACCTAGAAATCTTCTTGCTTAAAAGCCTAGTATGAAAGAAAAAACGGTATTTAAAGCTAAACACCAAAAGAGCATGTCGAAAAAAAATATCCGGTCTTGAAAAAGAAAAAAAATAAGAAAAAAAAATAGAATAAAGTCAAGACCTGGAAACTGCTATTTACGCTTTAAAGTTCACACATTCAGTAATCGGCCGTTAGTACCTCAAGAAGCATTAATAGTCTCATGAAAGGTGTGTGAGCAAATCCGTCCATCCTTAATGAAAAGAAGTAGTATTAGGTATTAGGGCAAGGGTACTATAGCTTGAATTGAATTCTTAAGTGTAGGGGTGCAAATATACACACACGTAGGGGTATACAATCGATGTTTGAATAAAAGATAGAAATGAAGAATAAGACTTGTGTTTTCTGTAAAGTTGATAAAAAATCCCTGATTTGAGGTCGCACTTTAGAAGGAAAACTCAGGAGATCTAAGGTTAAATAGATAGAAGGTGTGAAGCATAAGGGTTGGATATTTTTAACCTAGGATGATAGAGTTTCTAACGTAAACACTAAACTGTAGGAGTAGAATCGATGTTAACTTATGAAACTAGCTTGACGGGATTTTGTGGGTAGTATCCGCTGAAAACCCTCAGGAGACAACACTCCTCCTACTAGGGACACCTAGAGGTTTAACGGCTTGTTGCACACGCTCAGTGCAATCGCGTTCCCTGCGAAAATGCGGTTAAGATTGTCTTTTGTGAATAAATGGTTTTGCTCGGGACGAGCAAAAGTTAAGTTTGGGGGTATTTGTTCATCACAGAAAACTGCATTTTATACCGCCCATTCTTATGCTCGTTTGTTTATAGGTAGGTGCTTTTAATCCGTGTTTGCTACATATTTACAGGTTACAGGTTTCCAGTCCAAATAATGCAAATCAACACAAAATCTCCACAGTTACGCCAAAATCCAGAACATCTGTCACAGACAGATAAAAGCCGGGTTCCAGTCATCCGCATCCGTCCAGTACCGCTTACCAGTTCAAAAGACAGGACGAAAACAGTCGTCATTTTTGGTCAAGCGTGGGGCCCGATAAAGATATTCAAAGATGTGTGGGGCCGGATAAAGATATTCAAAGATGCGTGGGGCCGGATAAAGATATTCAAAGATGCGTGGGGCCCGATGAAGATATTCAAAGATACGTGGGGCCCGAGGGAGATAAATTCAAATAAGTTGAAAATAAAAGCCACCATTGTTGACTACTGGAAATTGAGGAAATCATGGAAGAATATTAACATTTTGGACCTGTTAAACAGAAGACAAAAGCAGCACAAGAAAACCCACAAAACACGACTCCCCAACTCCTCCACATGGCCGCGGATTCGGGGCCAATAAGGCGACTCGGCCGCGGATCCGCGGCCGAGTTGACTCGGTAGCACATGGTTTTCTGGGGGTAGTTGGCACATGGTTTTCTGGGGGTAGTTGGCACATGGTATTGCCCTAGGGTTTAAAATCTCAGCCTATAAATATCCCAGAGTGAGCCAGAGAAGATATGTAAATTCTTATACCTCTTTAGTGTAGTTTGGTTTCTTTCTTCTTCTTCCCTCTTGAAGCTCTCTTTGGAGAGCTTCATTAAGGAGGTTGAATAAGTTACCAAACATTGTATCTTGATCCAAAGTGTTTATATAATTGTTGCTTTGTTTTTGTTTAGCTTGAGGGTGAGTGTGCTTCATCTTGGTTTCTTTCTTCTTCTTCCCTCTTGAAGCTCTCTTTGGAGAGCTTCACTAAGGAGGTTGAACAAGCTACCATAATCTTGTAACTCTTCATCAAGTGTTTATATATAATTGCTTTCTTTCTTTTCATTATGGTTAACTAATTCTTTTTGGTTGTGGTGTGGGTGAGGAAGTAAGATGGAAGGCTTTGCCTCCTACCTCTTGTTTATGTTTCATATGCTTAACTTATGATTCTAACCTAAATATTGTTTATGTATTGATATGATACGGTATTTTGATACATGGTTATTTGTAACCTCCTCATATGCCGTATTCATTCCCTTTCCCCATTTTCAATATTTAAGTTAAAATCCATTTGGTGTTAAGTTTGCTAAGATAGGATATGGTATTTTGTGATAAAGAGCTTGACAAACTCTTTGTTTCATATGCTATATACCTTCACAAATACTTAGCAAACTCAACACCAATATCATTTGCTCTCACTAACCTCTTTGTGTTTTCATTGTTGCGGTATGCTTGCGAAACCCCGTGTTTAGCGTTGATACCCCAAGCTCGGACATACAAATGGTAAGTGACCAAAAGGGACTCGTTTCGTGCCTTGCGGCGAATGTCGGACTTTGAAGGTTTGTGCTCCGCAACCGCGTTGACAAGTCGTGCTTCATGCCGGAATCAAGGTAAGGCCGGGCAACTCATAACCAAGGGAGTGTAGAGGTAAACGCCGCGATTCAAGCTTCCGAACCAAGCCACAACCATTCTTTTCTCAACTCCTTTTCTTGCTTATCCTTGTTTTCATCCTTTTTCTAATTTTTTGTGACAAACCCCAATTCATTATTTTGTTAACCTTAAACAACGATACCTAATACTCAATTCCCTGCGGATCGACCCGTGCTTGCCGGCTCGCTACAACGCGCCGTGCACTTGCGGTTATAAATAGTAAAACGAGAACGATCTCGTGCGCGCATTCCGTTTTCCGCCAAAACGCATCCATTTCCAAAACACACGCGTTTGCGCGCACGGGAGGATTCCCAACAGTAACCCTAACCCCAGCCCCACCGTAACCCTAACCCCAGCCCCACCCCAGCAGCAGCCGAACCCCAACCCTAACCCTACCCCGACCCCGACCCCGACCGCCACCGCGACCCCTGCCCAACCCCAACTCTCGCGCGCGCAACCCAGACCCAGCCATGAACCCTAAGCCCAAAATAATCCAAAAATGCTTTAATTTACCTCGAGATTTATACCTGAACGGCTGCTGGTGGGCTGGAGCGACGACAGTGGCGATTTGGCGACGAAACCAGCGGTGGCAACGACGGTGGCGACGAAACCGGCGGTGGCGACGACGGAGGCGACGGTGGCAACGACGGCGTGCCGATTTGGGGTTTTTTCTCGCGCGCGATTGAGAGAGAGAGAGAGAAAGTGAGCGTAGGCGATCGATCTGGGTTTTGTTAAATAGATATTTACTTGCCCCTACGGATATACCCGTAGGTCTTTTGTTTGCGGCTCCGTAGGGGCAAACACCAAATTAAGAATTAATATTTTTATTCTTGGACGTCTGTGCCCGTAGGGGCAACCTTTTAGCCCTACGGATTAATCCGTAGGGCCAAGTAAAATCTGCCCCTACGGATATTTCCATCCGTAGGGGCAACCCCTATTTTACTAGTTGGTTTTCGTAAATTAGCAAAAAGGAAAAAAAAAAAGAAAGTAAGAAAAAAGAATGAGGATAAGGCAAAGAATATTGGGTCAACATTCACTATATTTTCGAATATTTAATCCTAATAAGAGATAAATTATGAAAATAAACTTAATTTCAATTAGAATAACAAAATGGAAACTGCTTTCTTTAATTTACGAGACAGGGTCTACAATTCTTGTACAAGGACCATGTCAATAATATAAATTAATTTCTTGGTTATATTGTTTGTTTCTAAGATTCCATTATTGGGATTATGGACCACTTCATAGTAGAATGCAAAATAGAATAAGGCTTTATAATCTTATGATTAGATGCATTTTTAAGATGAAGAACAATGCTTTGTTTTGTTGTCGGATGTTATTTCCTTGTCATCCCGCAGTTGGAGCAGAACAACATAAAATATGTAACTAGAAGTTTATATACTGTCCGACACAATTTAAATTCTATTCCCCCGCGTATTGTTTCCAGATGAGGTTAAACAAAGTTTATCATTTAACATTCATTTACCGTGAGCTAAAAGCTAGTCCTTTTCAAGTGGTATATATGTTCTATAATCATTTAAAACTTACAGGACATGGTTCGATGATGGTTGTGATGCCATCTTGATTGATAATGATTCAAATACTAAATAATGAATAACTGTAACAATTGGTGTTTGTAGTCCAACGGTTAGGATAATTGCCTTCCAAGCGATAGATCCAAACGCGATGATTTTTTGATTTTACATTTTTCTAATTTCTTCCAAAAATAAAAGTCACCACCTGTATGGATTTATTGATATGTCATTATCCCAATTTTTTTCGACAGTCTTTTTCTTTTTTCTTCTGCTTCTGATATCATCGACTCTACTCAATCCCCGTCATTCTAGAGACAGTGAAGCCTGTCACACGCTATCATTCCAAAATATTTTAATCGGTTGAAACAATCATAGCTCTTCGACGGTTCATATCACAAGTACGTACAACATGCTCAGCTGACTTCAACTTAACAGGTATTACGCAAGTATCAATGAGCAATAGTTCAGTTGGTATGGCACATGTACCAAAGACTGAAACTAGCCTAGCCCCATTTCGGTTAGGCGGAGATCAAGGGGTGCGGGGAGCTATAAACGAAATACAACAAGTAGAAAACGAACTCCGCGACGCTAGAGAACCTTAACGGTCCTTTTTTGGAGACACCTGCTCCCGGCGAACCGTGTCGTCTTGGAAAACCGCATCCGTGCGACGAACCAGAGAACAAGGGACCTCGACGAATGTGCTACCGCACCATTCAAACCAATATCGCGCCCATCGGTGCGCTCGTGGACAATAGGAAAGGTATGGGAAGAAGGGAAACCAAGTGCCGGGGTTTTCTCAGTTCTTAGGGTAGGGTTCGATCCCCAAGAGGGGAGGTGGTCACAACTAGATGCTTTTGGAGCAAATTCATGGGTTCCGTTGGTACGTGTGTGCACTATGTGTGGGTTAGACGTATGGACCAGTTAAAAAAGAGAGAGATTAGGCAAGTTAACAAAATTTCAGAATTTAGACTCTTCACAAAAGCTATATATAGCAAAGAACATCTAAAAGAAAGCAACACTTTACCACTCAGGGTGTCTATCGGGCCGGGCCGTCTTGGGGCCTAGCCCGGCCCGGGTTGATCGGGCTTCGGGCGGAGCATAGGCCCAGCCCGAATCCCCCCAACTAGAACCCAGCTCGACACATGGCCCGGCTTGGATCGGGCCAGGCCGTGCTCATTAAAAATTTTTGATTTTTAAAAAAAAAAAATTAAAATAAATTTTTATTTTTATTAAAAAATTTTGGAAATTTTTTTAACTGATAAATCCCGGAACAGAGCTAGATATTTTATTAATTAAAAAACATTTTGAGGGGGACAAAAGATGGCAAATTTTACACCACATACAATTGCCGAAAAAAATTAAAAATACAATTCAATGGAAAAAGACTAACTAGTTAGCTTCTATCGGTCTTTACTTTTTATCGGTATCGGAATCTTCAATGTTCTTAACATGTTGTTGTATAGTTTCTGCATCGAACCAATCTTTTTGGCACGCTGCGATTTCCAATGTGTCATCCGACAGTCTCGCTCTCTTATTGCTCAGAACTCTGTTATCTGCACTTGATCAGTCGAAAATAATGTATTTTTAACACGGTAATTTCCCTATCTTTTGCACTCATTTCGAAGTGTTTGGTATTCACATTTCACATATTAGCAAATCAGTCGTTAAATATCGGATTGCATGTATTAGACTTTTAAACCGACACTTTAAAGGAAATTGACCACATTTCATGGCATCGCATCATTTCTGTATTTGCGCAACACTTGTCTTGAGTCTGTGCAGGAAAGTCCGGAGCAAAATCAAAAGAAGCTGATCAAATATTACGCCAACTCAACAATTTCAGATCTGGTAGCAATATAAAGGGAGAAACAAAATTCCACATATCAGATAAAGTCCCATAACTCAGGCCCAACAAGCACCAGAAAGCCCAAGCTCTAACTCCCCAAAAGAGCCGCGGATCCGCGGCGGGAGCCTGCTTGAGCCGCGGATCCGCCGCACTTTGGACACGTCAGCAAGGAATTTTTAGGGCATTATTCTTATCTCAGGGCCCACATTCATTTCTGATATGTCAAATTCCAGAATTCTCTCGAAGCTACTGCCAGATCAGCAAAGATCATTAAGCAAGGCTAATCTTAATTAAGCTCCTAACTAATCACATCTAGAAGCTTCTTCTCTAACTAACTTTTGGAGGGAAATTCAAATTTCCTCAACAAACTTTAGGAGGGAAACTTAGAATTTGAAATCCTAAATCTAGGGTTTAGTTGTTTATAAATAGGAACCTAGACCTAGGGTTAAAGGTTGTTCATCATTAGTTAGTCTTCTCTCATCATTCTAATTCTTCATCTTCTTCCACAAGTCTAGTGACAAGGCTTGTGCGAAACCCTAACCCTAATTCCACTCCAAATTCAAGATCTTGAGTACCAATCAAGCGAGAAGCCTTCAACCTTTTAGGAGCCGAGCCGATCTTCAATCGGGCAAGTGATCCAAGCCGATCCGCGACCCACGGAGACGAGCGAAGCCAAATCGATGATCGAGTTCTTCCTCTTGTAGTTCTTGAGCGAATGTAACTAAATTGTTGATATAAATAAAAGGTGAAATTCTTGAAGCATCATGATTAGATCTCAATTTGTAATTGTTGCTCTTGTTGTGATGTTTGAGTAAAACTCCGCTCGTGAAGGAGTCGAGACGATTGTAGAATGATGATGTAACAAATCTTAATACGATTTTTAAGTCCTACGAGTTTTGTAAACCCTAGCAAGTTCAAGAATCGATGACCTAGTTTCGTTGCGATGCTTTCTTGATTGTCATCGCTCGAAATTAGGGATCTACGATCGTTTCTTGAATTTACTAGAGGCTAGAATATGAATGATATCAATGAAAGAACAAGAGATAAGATGAAACCCTAGTTTCACAAGAAGTCTCTAATTCTCATCGATCATCATCGATCTAGTATCAATTCATCGAAAGATAAGAATACGTAATTGTAAGATTACATCACATCTATAGATCCGATCGATTCCTACGAGCCTCATTTCGATTCTTGAGATTTGGTTTGGAAAAATCATCAAACTATCAATTCTTGATTCTATCTTTTTCTTGTTATTAGATCTAGATTTTCTAATTCTTGAACTTCAATTACAAATCATGAATTGTTTTGTTTTCTTTTCATTAAAGTTTCAACTCATCTAATTCAAAAGACGAACGATTACACTTTCCCTGAGGACGATCCGCACCCACTTACAATCTACAATCCGACACCGTAGTTGATTGCGGTCAAATAATTTTTGGCTGTGAAGTTCTTTATAAATTTTCTGAATACCGACACAAGAAACAGGTTCAATCAAATGGTGCCGTTTTAGGACCTTTTGAATTGATTCATACTACACAACGGAAAAACGATCAATCAAAATGGCGCCGTTGCCGGGGATAGTGCGCTAATAGTTCGTATTTTGAAATTTGAGTTGAACAATTTATTTCATCATAATTTTGTGATCTAAACTCGCATAAACTCTAATACGTGTGTTGTGATTTGATTGCGAGGAATTCTGGAATCATTGGAGCTTGGATAAAATTTTTCTGAAAATTCCAGAGAGCTAAGCAGTTCAAGTGGAACAGTGACAGGAATTTTTGTGCAGAGATCAGCACATACGGCCGCGTTTCCGCGGTATTAGCCTCTATTTGCGGCGGTTCCGCGCCTGGGTAGAGGGTTCACTGTACTATTTTTTTCCTGTAAGTTTCTATCTTTCTTATCTCTTACCTCATCTACTCCAATTAACACTTTGCTGCAAGTTTCTTTGCAAATAATCGCAGCGCCGCAAAAGCAAAATAAAATTTGTGCGTGTTTTTGATTTTTGGTTGTTTGCATATTAATACGGAAATTTAAGGGGCACGACCAAATCCAAATTAGGTGGGGAATTCATTACCCTTCCTAGGCCCCGAAAATCGCAAAACTTGCATCCGCATTTACCCTCATTAATTAAAAGAAATCTAGAGATGACTCTAAGGACCGTCGTGCGCAATTAGGACAAGAGAAGGCCGTGGGTAATTCATTGCTTATCCGAGTTTTCTTGTGGTGCCTAAGGCGAGTGTGTCTAAGGCTAGTGGTTTTTAATTAGGCCCACTACTTACGTAGTGGAGTACCTTCCCACTTACCTGGCACTTATCCGGCCACAGGGGGACAAAGAGGCAGTGGAGGATTTATCCTGCGACTTGGCTTTTGGCAGTTAGGAGCGGTCTAGAGCTTTGACCTAGGTGACCCCTAGATTTTTGGGTTTTGTGTGTTGCATTTGTTTTGTTACATCATTTTTTTCAAAAATCCGTATCAATTTTCAAAGCAAGCACCGCATACATCATTTCCCCTAATTATAAATTCACGCTGCCACTTGTACTAACCCTTTTTAGTGCAAGATAGGCTGGACACGGGTTTCTAGTGCCCGTTTAGTCCGCGTTTCCCTCATCGACCCAAAAGTCGTTATTTCTACATTTACTCTCTCTTTTACCCACCACCACACCCATATCGGTGGATCCACCTCCATCGAACTTCTTTTCCACTACTCTGCCGCCGTCCGTTGGTGCGCAGAATCCACCTCGCATCTTTCTCCAAGAGAGATGCTATCCAACTCGAAGTCCACTTTCCACTTGTCTTTCCATTCCACCAGCCAACGGGGAAAATTTTCAAATAAAACCCCAATACATCAACCTTCTACCAAAATTTCACGGTCTCGAGTCTGAAGACGCATACGTGTTTATCACGAAATTTGAAAATGTATGCGCAATGATGGGTACTTCACAGCTTTCTGTGGATGCTTTCCGTCTACGTCTTCTCCCATTCACTTTGTGCGATTTAGCCGAGAAGTGGCTATATAACACTACCGCACATTCCATTTCAAATTGGGACGAATTCGTCAAAGCATTCCTTAAGAAATTCTACCCACATCAAAAGACAGCTCGAGTCCGTAGCGAAATCTATCAATTCACCCAGCTTCCAAATGAAACATTTTCAAAATGTCTTGAACGTTTCAAGGATCTGTTAGTCCAATGTCCACATCACGGCATCCCGAGATGGGAATTGTGCCGAATCATTTATGAGGGCATTACTCCTTACACAAGACAGTCCCTTGAATCCATGTGTCAAGGCAACTTTATAACCAAAGATGATGGGAAGCCTGGAAATTTCTAGAAGATTTCGCTGAAAAATCTTTACAGTGGGAGGGTGTGAGTCAATCATCTAGGGATGGCAATGATATTTCCATAGAAGTTAAAGCTGACATTGCAGCTATCAATAAGAAACTCGAGAATATGGAAAATAAATTTTTAGCCGCCGTCCTAAGTCAAATATCACTCTCCAAAACTGTATGTGGTTGCTGTTCTGATCCGTCTCACTTGACGGAAGAATGTCCGTTTCAAGGTCATGAGCATACAAATGCCGCATTTCAAAGACCTAGAAACGATCCATCTTCCTCCACATATGATCAGGGTTGGAGGAATCACCCAAATTTTGCTTGGAACCAATCACAATTTCAAAATACGGTTCCAACCCAAAACAATTTCCAAGGGGTCCCTCCACCACAACAGCACCCACAACTTCAATTGAGTCAGCACCCCTTTCAAACACAAAATTTCCAAAATCCGGCCAACACTTTTGCACCGTCTAGTCCTTTGCAATTGACCGGTACAGATAATACCTCTGCACTAGCACAAACCTTGGATACTTTCATGAAACAATCCATCCAAGGGACGGCAAGTTTGCAATCTTCCGTCGAGAATGTAATGAAGATCATTATCTCTCAAAATGAGAACATCAAATCGATGGAAGAACAAATTGCACAACTAAAAGCCGAAATGAGTGCACGAGAGAAAGGGAAACTTCCAGCTCAACCTTTACCCAATCCTAGCTATTCACATCATGTGGATGAGATCACGTTGAGATCTGGAAGAGTGCTTGACCATCACATTGGGGAAGAGTTTGATGATACTAATAAATCAATCAATAACACCCTGGCTGAGACCTTTCCTCACACGCACACTTCTAATTCTGACCCCAGTTCTTCTACCCCACCATCTTCTTCCGAGCCTATTCTTCGTTTCCCAAAAGGCTCGCCACTTCAGCCCACCTCTTTTACCCCTCCACGGACGATCCCCACTTCTATTCTGGGATCGGTTCCACACACACTTCCTTCTCCTATGATGGACCCAGCGCTTATTGCTAAAGCACCTTATCCTAATCGGTTAAGGGCTAACACACCGAGTCCACATATGGAGAAGATTATGAACATTTTTAAGCAAGTAAACACCAACATCCCTCTCCTAGATGCCATCCAACAAGTTCCTTCCTATGCGAAACTCTTAAGAACTTGTGCACTAGGAAGAGGAAGAATTCAGTGCCCAAGAAGATTTTCATGGAAAAAACAATAGACACGGCTTTCCCCCAACAATTACCGAGGAAACGTAAGGATCCTGGATATCCTACTATTTCCGTTTCTATTGGGGAAAAACACATCAACCGTGCTCTACTAGACCTTGGCGCTAGTGTTAACTTGCTTCCATATTCTGTTTATGAGCAACTAGGGATCGGAGAGTTGAAGCCAACCAATTGCACTCTCCAGATGGCTGACCGATCTATCACCAAACCTAGGGGTGAACTGGAGGATGTGTTAATAAAAATCGGAGAATTTATATTCCCGGTAGATTTTATTGTAATTGATACACAGCCTGTAGCGAACCCACGGAATCAAATTCCGGTGATTTTAGGTCGCCCCTTTTTGGCCACTTCCAATGCTATTATCAACTGTCGTAATGGTTCTATGACCCTATCTTTCGGGAATAGGTCAATAGAGCTGAACATTTACAAGTTGGGAAGTGTACCCTCCGAACCTACTGCTCAGGTCTGTTCTGTCGACTTAATGAATGTCGACAGCAGCGAATTTGATGATCCTCCTGATATTGATCTAGACTCTTTTTATACGTTATTGTTTGACCCAACTATGTATCATACACATACGGACTCTTCCACCGAGATGTCCGGGTCAACAATTAACACGGATTATGAACTGTTCTTAGAGTCTGAAGATCACCCCGCACTTTGTGATGACATTATTCATCGGGGCATTGATAGAACTTTTGAGGAGAGCTTCGCTGATGAACTCGCATTTTTGAATGACACGGGTGTTGAGATGAATCATGTCCCACTCACTGAAATCGAACCTTCACCCCTTTTTCTGAACTGTAAAAAGAATGCGAGTAATCCATTATATTCACTGCATCATCTCTCCAATATGAGACGCACACACACTCTCTTCCACCACTTAACCTTTCCCCACTTTTTCTTCCACCAACCCGAGCACTGCATTGATAAAATTTTTGAATGGTTGGTGTTAACTTTCGGTCTTTGCAAAGCTTGGCATCGACCAATGATTTTTGACCCCTACTTGTGATTTTTAAAAGCTTAACATTGCATAACTCAAGTTTGGGGGGGGGGGGGGACATTATCTGGCTCTTGAAAAGAAAATTTTTACAAAATAATGAGCCAAAAATAAGTTTGGGGGAGGTTCTTCACTTAAATATTTTGCCCCCACTAATAAATTCCTCCCAAGCTTACAGGTTTTTTCGAGATTTAGCGGATGGCAACAGTGAGGACACTGTTGAAAACAAGTTTGGGGGATGCTTGTGCTTATTTTTGCATTAATGCATATTATTTGCATAAGCACAAAACATTTTTCAGAAAAACCATAAAAATTTAAAAAATTTCAAAATTATAAAAATATTTTTTGTACATAAATAAGATAATGAAAGTTTAGATAGTGAAAAATTACATCCATGAGATTAGAAAAATTTAAGAAAACTATGAAAATTAGAAGTTTTCTTATACGAACTGGTAATAAGTAGTTATGAGCCGTTGTCCCAAGGGTTAGTAAGATGAAAGACATCACTAATCTGAGGATAAAACTAAGTCTGAAAAATAGTTTCTATTCTGGAAGCCAAACATTTTGAATGTTGATACCCTGCTATTCGCACTTACACACGTCTTGAAGCCTGGGATAGTAGAGGATACCTTGAAATGCTCTTGTCTTAAAGCCAAAAGTATGAAGGAAATAAAAAAAATGAATAAAAAATATATAAAGTGGTGAGAAAAATGGACACTGGTTTTGTTATCACCAAAGGAAATAAAAAATATATAGCGAGGGTGCTTCTTCACCTAGTGCCCTAAGGCCAACTGGTCTGGGAGTCACTGCTAAGCCTGAGGTGGTGCAAGATGAGGAAAATACACCAAGTAAGCAAGCACATGAGTAATCGGTCGGTTAGTACCTCATGAAGTATTAACGGTCGCATGAAAGTGTGTGAGCAATCTCATCTAAATATTCATTAATTAAAAAGTACTGAGGCTGATGGGCAAGAGTATGATAGCTTGAATTGAATTCTCCGGGTGTAGGGATGTCTTTACACACACGCAGGGTTATATGATCGATGTTTGGAAGAAAGATAGGAATGAAGAATAAGACGATGTTTTATTGAGGGAGGACGTGATTTCTGACAACTTTTCATGACCATTAAGATAGGGCTCATGACAACCGAAAAGCTAGCTTAGTTGGAAACCCTAATTTTCAAGGCTTTTCTTTTACGATTCTTTTCTTTAAATGTAATATTCATGATCTTGCTTTTATTATTGGATTTTGTGGGTGCAATCCGCTGAAAACCCTCAGGAGACAACACTCCTCCTACTAGGGACCCCTAGAGGTTTAAAGGCTTGTTGCACGTGCTCAGTGCAATCGTGTTGCCTACGAAAGTGTGCTAGTTAGTTTTTCTCTTTCTTTATTTTCTCCCTCGCTTTTTAATAAAACATTCGCTCGAGACGATCGAAATTAAGTTTGGGGGTATTTGTCAGTCGAAAATATTGTATTTTTAACACGGTAATTTCCCTATCTTTTGCACTCATTTCGAAGTGTTTGGTATTCACATTTCACATATTAGCAAATCAGTCGTTAAATATCAGATTGCATGTATTAGACTTTTAAACCGACACTTTAAAGGAAATTGACCACATTTCATGGCATCGCATCATTTCTGTATTTGCGCAACACTTGTCTTGAGTCTGTGCAGGAAAGTCCGGAGCAAAATCAAAAGAAGCTGATCAAACATTACGCCAACTCAACAATTTCAGATCTGGTAGCAATATAAAGGGAGAAACAAAATTCCACATATCAGATAAAGTCCCACAACTCAGGCCCAACAAGCACCAGAAAGCCCAAGCTCTAACTCCCCAAAAGAGCCGCGGATCCGCGGCGGGAGCCTGCTTGCGCCGTGGATCCGCCGCACTTTGGACACGTCAGCAAGGAATTTTTAGGGCATTATTCTTATCTCAGGGCCCACATTCATTTCTGATATGTCAAATTCCAGAATTCTCTCGAAGCTACTGCCAGATCAGCAAAGATCATTAAGCAAGGCTAATCTTAATTAAGCTCCTAACTAATCACATCTAGAAGCTTCTTCTCTAACTAACTTTTGGAGGGAAATTCAAATTTCCTCAACAAACTTTAGGAGGGAAACTTAGAATTTGAAATCCTAAATCTAGGGTTTAGTTGTCTATAAATAGGAACCTAGACCTAGGGTTAAAGGTTGTTCATCATTAGTTAGTCTTCTCTCATCATTCTAATTCTTCATCTTCTTCCACAAGTCTAGTGACAAGGCTTGTGCGAAACCCTAACCCTAATTCCACTCCAAATTCAAGATCTTGAGTACCAATCAAGCGAGAAGCCTTCAACCTTTTAGGAGCCGAGTCGATCTTCAATCGGGCAAGTGATCCAAGCCGATCCGCGACCCACGGAGACGAGCGAAGCCAAATCGACGATCGAGTTCTTCCTCTTGTAGTTCTTGAGCGGATGTAACTAAATTGTTGATATAAATAAAAGGTGAAATTCTTGAATCTTGCTTTCTTTTAATTCTTGCATCATGATTAGATCTCAATTTGTAATTGTTGCTCTTGTTGTGATGTTTGAGTAAAACTCCGCTCGTGAAGGAGTCGAGACGATTGTAGAATGATGATGTAACAAATCTTAATACGATTTTTAAGTCCTACGAGTTTTGTAAACCCTAGCAAGTTCAAGAATCGATGACCTAGTTTTGTTGCGATGCTTTCTTGATTGTTATCGCTCGAAATTAGGGATCTACGATCGTTTCTTGAATTTACTAGAGGCTAGAATATGAATGATATCAATGAAAGAACAAGAGATAAGATGAAACCCTAGTTTCACAAGAAGTCTCTAATTCTCATCGATCATCATCGATCTAGTATCAATTCATCGAAGGATAAGAATACGTAATTGTAAGATTACATCACATCTATAGATCTGATCGATTCCTACAAGCCTCATTTCGATTCTTGAGATTTGGTTTGGAAAAATCATCAAACTATCAATTCTTGATTCTATCTTTTTCTTGTTATTAGATCTAGATTTTCTAATTCTTGAACTTCAATTATAAATCATGAATTGTTTTGTTTTCTTTTCATTAAAGTTTCAACTCATCTAATTCAAAAGACGAACGATTACACTTTCCCTGAGGACGATCCGCACTCACTTACAATCTACAATCCGACACCGTAGTTGATTGCGGTCAAATAATTTTTGGTTGTGAAGTTCTTTATAAATTTTCTGAATACCGACACAAGAAACAGTTTCAATCAAATGGTGCCGTTTTAGGACCTTTTGAATTGATTCATACTACACAACGGAAAAACGATCAATCAGCACTAAAAGCAGACTCCGAAGTTACTATGGACACCGGAGTTGTTAGTAAATTACGATCCATGACAGAAAGCACAGGATACACGTGTCCATGTGTTTTCTGCCAATCCAAAATATCAAGATTATCTATTTGATCTGTGGTAAGAAAATTACTAAAATCAGTTTGCAAATATACTGTAAGCTCATCATAAGTAGAACTAGTAGAAACGGTTGTTCTTTGTTTTTTCTGCTACAAAAAATGAAATATTTCTTTTTTGGAAATTTGCTGTGAATAGGAAGATAAAGAAGAAGTTCTATTTTGACCGTGCTATACATCATATATAGCATACAATTCATGCAAATAAGAATTTAAAACATTTTTATAATCTCCTATATCAGTACCTAAGTTTTCATGGTATCTATTTAATAAAAAATATAAATTATCTTTTTTAAGTCTAGCATAAAAAACAGATACTAAATAAAACAATACATGAACTTTTTGCCAATATTTATTCAATTTCGTAAGCATGCTATGTGTCACGCCCCACCCCCAATACAGAGAGTATTGTCCGCTCTGGCCGAAACCGCATGGTTTTGTCCTTCGGGGCGAACCGGACCAGACCAGAGGCCACTTCAAAGGAGGTCACCCATTCCAGAACTTTCCTGGCTCGAGCACACTTAACTACGGAGTTCTCAAGCTCCTGTAGTGCCGGTTCACTTAAAATGCTCCTCTGTATTGACGAGTGTTATCATTTCATTTATAGTTCCGGATCTGCCCTCTTTCGGAATGTATTATTCCCCATTGTTCTACAGTAGGCCCCACGGATTCAAGAGGTGGCCCCTGCCCCCTTGGCATGACACAATGTTCCATGAGCAAGAACCAGGTCCCGAAATTCTCCCTACCTTTGAACAATAGTTCATCCTCGAACCACATACCTACTGCTGAGGGACCGGCTCTGATACCATTCTGTCATGTCCCACCCTCAATACAGAGAGTATTGTCCGCTCTGGCCAAACCTGCACGGTTTTTTCCTTCGGGACGAACGGGACCCGACCAGGGGCCACTCCCAGGAGGCCACCCATCCCAGAACTTCTCTGGCCCGAGCACACTTAACTACGGAGTTCTCAAGCTCCTGTAGTGCCGGTTCACTTAAAAGGCGTCTCTGTATTGAGGAGTGGTATCATTTCATTTATAGTTCTGGATCTGCCCTCTTTCGGAATGTATTATTCCCCATTATCCTAAAGTGGGTCCCACGGATTCAAGAGGTGGCCCCTACGGATTCAAGAGATGGCCCCGCCCCTTTGGCATGTGTCGGGACCCGGTTCTTACTCACGGAGCAAAGTGCCACACGGAACAAAGTGCCACGCCAAGTGTCGTGTTAAGTGGGCGGGGGCCACCTCTTGAATCCGTGGGGGCCACCTCTTGAGTCCGTGGGACCCGCTGTAGAACAATGGGGACTCTTCGGAATACATTCCGAAAGGGGACAGATCTGTACTATAAATGGAATGATACCACTCTTCAATACAGAGGCGCCTTTTAAGTGAACTAGAACTACAGGAGCTTGAGAACTCCGTAGTTAAGCGTGCTTGGGCCAGGGAAGTCTTGGGATGGGTGACCTCCTGGGAAGTGGCCCCTGGTCGGGTCCGGTTCGCTCTAAAGGGAAAAACCGTGCGGTTTCGGCCAAAGCGGACAATACTCTCTGTATTGGGGGTGGAGCATGACAGAATGGTATCAGAGCCAGGTTCCTCAATAGTAGGTCTGTGGTTCGAGGATGAACCATTGTTCAAAGGTGGGGAGAATGTCGGGACCCGGTTCTTGCTCACGGAGCAAAGTGCTACACGGAACAAAGTGCCACGCCAAGTGTCGTGTTAAGTGGGCGGGGGCCACCTCTTGAATCCGTGGGGGCCACCTCTTGAGTCCGTGGGACCCGCTGTAGAACAATGGGGACTCTTCGGAATACATTCCGAAAGGGGGCAGATCTGTACTATAAATGGAATGATACCACTCTTCAATACAGATGCGCCTTTTAAGTGAACCAGAACTACATGAGCTTGAGAACTCCGTAGTTAAGCGTGCTCGGGCCAGGGAAGTCTTGGGATGGGTGACCTCCTGGGAAGTGGCCCCTGGTCGGGTCCGGTTCGCTCTAAAGGGAAAAACCGTGCGGTTTCGGCCAAAGTGGAAAATACTCTCTGTATTGGGGGTGGAGCATGACAGCATGCCACTTTAACGTGACACTTTGTTCCTTGTAGCACTTTGTTCCATGAGCAAGAACCGGGTTCCGTGGCACTTTGTTTCTGAATGTATTAATGTCAGAACCCGGTTCTTGCTCACGGAACAAAATGCCACACGGAACAAAGTGCCATGCCAAAGTGTCATGCCAAGGGGGCGGGGGCCACCCCTTGAATCTGTGGGGGCCACCTCTTAAATCCATGGGACCCATTGTAGAACAATGGGGAATCATATATTCCGAAAGAGAGCAGATCCGGAACTATAAATGAAATGATACCACTACTCAATACAGAGGCGCCTTTTAAGTGAACCGGCACTGCAGGAGCTTGAGAACTCCGTAGTTAAGTGTGCTCGGGCCAGGAAAGTTCTAGGATGGGTGACCTCCTGGGAAGTGGCTCCTGGTCGGGTCGGGTTCGCCCCGAAGGAAAAAACCGTGCAGCTTCGGCCAGAGCGGACAATACTCTCTGTATTGGGGGTGGGGCGTGACACTATGTAATATTCCAGCAAATGCACTTTTAAGATCAATTACATGCTCATTAATAATCTTATTAACATAAAATAACTGTTCTACTGCTAAACATGTAGTAGAATAATAAACATTTAGTTGCATTGTAAAATATTTCTAAAAATTTCAAAACATATTCACAAATAAACCAATCATAATTCTCTAAATTATTATTAGGCATTTATTCCTCATAAAATAAAGTAATGGGCTCCCGATATTGTAAAACTCATTTCAACATCTCATAAGTGGAATTCCATCTAGTTGGAATGTTGAATTTGAAAAATCTAAATTTTAAATTTAATTGGGTATAAATTTGCTTAAAAATCTGTTTTCGGGGTCCAGAGGTTTCAATAAATATCATTGCATCTTTAAGTTTCGCTAAATGAGGATCGATTATAATAAGACCATGATACACAATTAAATTTAACACATGGCATGCACTTCATTGATGAAATAATTCTCCTTTCAAAACAGGATTTAAATTATTTTTTTAAATTGATATAGCAGAATTATTATTAGTAGCATTATCAAAACTAACAGAAAATATTTTATTTTGAATATTATATTCACGCACAGTAGTCAAAATACAATTACTTATATTGTTTCCACTATATGGATGCTCCATTTTTTGAAAAACTAATAATTCTTTTATGTAAAAATCAATCATTATCAATGAAATGTGTAGTAACACAAATATAACTCATACCCCATTTTATAGTCAAAAAATCAGAAGTTAATGCAATTTTACTCTTAAGATTTGCAAAAATATCAATTAAATTGGTTTTACCATCATGAATTTTTTTAAAACATCACTTCTAAGTGTTGTTCTGGGTACTCTTTTAAATGCTGGATTATATGCATATTTTACCAATCTATCAAATTTTTCGTTTTCTGCAAAACCAAATGATTGTTCAGCGCGTATGACATATCTTGCAAATTCTCTTCTATTAATATTTTTGCGAATAAAAAAAACTAGTTAGAGAGTTAGACGACATATTTAGAGTCGTCTGCCGAGAATCAGCTTTTTCGCGTTTGGTTAAATATCTTTTTAGATGGTTAGTTCCACCTGAAGTGGCGCAAGTAAAATCTGCTTGGCAATGAGTGCTGTAAATCCCCAGTTCCATATATATATTTTCCGTATTTTTCCAGAATTTTCCTATTATTTTTGCACTTTTTTTATATTTTTATTTATTTTATTTATTATAATTTCCTAATCTAAACCCTAAACCCAACCCGACCCGACCCAAACCTGACCCGTTACCCTCTTCTTCTTCCCCTTCTATTTTGCTTCCCGCCACAACCCAACGACTCCTCCCCCCTCTTCTCGCGCTGCCTCCGTCTGACTCGCGCTCACGACGACCCAACACGGCAACATCCTCTCTGAGATCCCCTCCTCCAAATCCTCACTCCCCCCTCTCGTTCTCTCTTCCTCAACCCGACGAACGCCTCCTCCTTCGCAACTAACACCTCGCGACCCGCTCTAAGTCATCATCACTCCCCCAACGATCTGCCCCGAGACCCTCTCATCGCCCCCTCATCTCTCTCAACCGATCCCTTTCTCTCTCTATCTCTAATCTTTCACTCCCTCACTTCCTTCTCAAATCCCTCTCTGCTCCACCTCCCTCTTGCAACAACCGACCCACCACCACCGAACTCTTCTCACTCTCGCGCTCTCAACGATGAGCCTCACCACCTCACCACCACTGCAGCTCCCCTTTTTCCCTCTCCTCCTCCTCTACCCAATACCCAACACCCGAGCTACGTTACAACGACCACCGCTGGGCCGTCCATCGCCATCGCCGACAACAGCTGCAACCCTCGAGCATCACCTCCTTCGTCACAGGCGATCCTCAACCACCTCCGACGCTATTGCCTCTTCCCTTCGACCGAACCGAGCCACTGGAGCACTTGGCCGAGACGACTTCGCGTTCGTGACCAAGTTCAAGCAGCCATCACTGAAGCCGCTCCATCAACGACGTCGTGTTCTGCCACTAGGTCATTGTCAGGCAAGTGAATTCTGCTTGATGGTCATGCTATAGATATATGTATATAATTAGGATTGTTTCGTACTTAGAGACGTTATAAACGAGTTTTGAATACCAATCGAAATTTTTGCTATTAGATTGCGTGGGATTGATAGTTATTGGGTCAGAACTCAAGTAGGAACTTTATGCGATATGTAGGAATCATTTTCCGTTCCATTTGAGCAGCCGAAACCTATATTCTTGATTGAAATGAATACGCATGTAACCTACTCGATGAATTGTCCAAACTAAACTTTTAAACTTAGAATTGTTGACAAACCACGGTGACGACTCATTAATACATATGCCCGGTTGTGCCACACCGTACCCACTCCCCGTGCCACCTCGTACCCAGTCCCCATGCCACGCCGTGCCAATCCCCGTGCCAGCCCTCGTGCCACACTGTATCCCGATCCAGTGTACGCACCCTGCCCACTCCCACACCAGCATCGCGTTCGGTACCGTGTCATGCCGTGCTACTCCTGCACAACGCGCCAAGTCAAGACCACGCCCACTACCGTGTCACGCCCGCGTCGTCACCGTGCCCAGTACTGGATCTCCACGCATCGCGCTTGCGCCAGGAACCGTGTCCAGCATGGCATCGTCTCGTGTGTCGAGACGAAGTCCGCAAGTGGTTTCGCTTCTATATCAGCGACCGAAAGTAAGTGAAATCTCACTTGCTTTAACATGCTATGTATTTAGATCTATACTAATTCATTTATTTGCGAATCCGTGTTGCGTAGTATGCTATCACACGTATTTTGTATGCCATCATCGTATCAAATCTAAAATGTTAGTTTTTAGCATAAACGGATCTAAACACGTCATGTTAATATCGCGTGGAAAATGTAAGTAATAGATACCGTTTTCACGAGTCGGGCAAAACCGACTTTAATTCGATGGCTCGTGATAGTGTACGCTAAGAGTTCGATGTCGTGAACTGAACCAAAGCCTTGTCGAACATGCTCATAGATTTTACCAAAAAATTACTTTTGCAACTCTTAAATATTATGTAGAAAACTGAACTCAGAAAACAAAGCATCGTGGAAGGTAACGACGTCCCAAAGACGCGACGTCAAATATGGTTTTACTGTACACGTAGTAGTGTTAAATTGGTATTTAATTAGTTTCATGTCGGAATGTAATGTTCTACAGCTCATATCGAAGCCGACTCGATAATCTATAACCTTTTATAGTTTAGCCTTCAATGCTGATATACCACTGTAACGAGAATTGACTGGGAATGCGGCTCTGGACTGCAGTCCGGGGCAGCATTCCACGAGGATACCTGAACTTAAGCGCTTGCACGTCCCTACATAAAACTGAAAATGGATGGAATCCTATATAGTCGTGTAGGTAATTTAGTTAGCTAACATATGGATCTAGTCTTGTTCAGTTTCACTATCGTTTGGTATTTTGTTTATAGTTTAGACCGTCGACGTGTTCTGCAGATTCTGCAGTGACATTTCTTTCAACTTCACACTAAACAGACATATCTCCTAGTACAGAAAGGATATTACGGATCCGCTTGATGCTCAGAAACCTAACAGATATAACTAGGTTTTATTCAACTGGGGAAATACCTGAATCTAAACACAATCCCTAGTAAACCTAGCGCGAAGTTGGACTTTCAGTTCTGAAATTGGAATTCCAGCAACTGATCGCTAATTTGAAATGATGATAAGTCCCTAACCTGAATTCTTATTGACATGAAACTAATTTTACCGCTTAGATAATCAAGTATGCTTCGTACGTCATTTGTATTGTTTTGGTCAATTCTATACATGTGATTTATTGCGAATTTTCCAAGTCATATGGCATTGGCGGTCATAACTTAGTGAATAGCTGTTTAGTGCATTTCTACCTTATTTTGTGTTTACTTTATACCTTCTGCATAGTGATCATTTATATTGAGACCTAGCGACCGATTTGCATTGTCGATATATAAGCGTTAGTGATTAGGTTGTGACAAGTACGATAGTGAACCAGTGATTGAAAGTGATATTGATAAGTGGAAGCGTGATTGAAAGTGAAAGTGATACATATTTGTTCACAACCTATCTAATACCTGAACACATACTATAACCTGAGGAATGAGGAAATCAAGATGGAATCGAACTCGTATTTAGAGAGTTACAATGACTTAGAGGATGATTGTTCAGTTGATAAAACGGCACATTTGTATTACATTTTTCTTACCATTTTCATATTAAAAAAGGACTTTAATATGATATATTATACATATGAGGGTTTATGTGTAAAAACATTATTTTCCATGTGTTAATATATTTTAATTAGCATTTGGTAGGAAAATGTATGCAAATAAATCTATTGACCTAATCCTAGTAGAACTAGGTCTACTAAATCTTATTTGAGTTGTTGTGCAGAATTTTCCAAGTTGTTATGCAGAATTTATCAAACAAATCAATTTGTTGAAGAAAACTTGCCAAATTAAGAAGCAAAACTTGGAGACCAAGTTTGGAAGCAACCGAGAGAAGATTTCTGAAATCTGAAGATGCCTAAGATTGCCACATATCACAAGATGCAAGCACAAGAAAAATCATAAAAAGATCTCACCCTTTGAGCACGGATCCGCGGCCCTAGCCACCATTTGCCGCGGATCCGCCGCAATTATATGGAGTTAGAGGAAAAGATTTTTTGGGGTGAATCAGAGCTATATTTTACCAAGTTTTCAACAATAAGATTCTGGCTTTGCACTATAAAAGGGCACCGAGAGCCTCTTGGAAAAGTTATCAAGCCGACGCGATCACGAAGCCCCAGACGCTCACGCATCCAGGCTGATCATCGACTGTTCGACTACCTCCTTAGGAAAGATCGAGAAGCAACTAGTTGTAATCATTTTCTATGGATTAAAAGTGTAGTTTGTTCAAGTCGATTAATAAAGGTAGTTATTTTATTTAATTCTTTTGCATTTTACATTATGTTTTCCCTCTCTTTCTTTTCATCTTCTTCTCCCAACATGCGCGAGTAATTCTCCGCTTGTTAGGGTTCGTAGGATTAGGGTAGGCTAATGGACGATGAAAATAATTAAACCCTTTTTAAGTCCTATAAAGTTTAGGAACTTTATCAAAAGAATCATTAACATCCTAATCGGGCGCGCTAGCAATTATTTGCTAGTTCCGACCGCGATTAGAGATTAGATTAATGATTGTTTTGGTAAAGGCTAGATATGAACGGAGTTCCGTGTCGAGATAAGGGTTAAGAGTGGGATTCCTTTTCCCTCCAGAAACCCTAATCTACACGCATCACCGTCGTTCTAGTTCTAAATATATTAATGGATAAAAAGAGTAACTTTTAATTAATCGTCCATAACTACTAAATCCTAACGAACCCTACAAGCCCCCTTATTATATTAACTACATCTTTAAAATAATCTAGATCTATATTTTACATTCTTGTTTAATGTAGATCTAGAAACCATTCTATAAAATTCTTTATCCCTCCCCTCTTTCTCAATACATCTAAAGTAAAAGTAAAAGGTTCCACGTTTCCCTGAGGACGACCCGTACTCATCTCGGTCTAGCTACGCACGACACCGTTATTGATTGCGGTTAAACTACAAACACTTTTTCGTACCAATCAAATGGCGCCGTTGCCGGGGATACGTGCGTAATTTTTTTATTTTTACTATTTGTGTTGAATTCTTAGACGAGCCATATCATTATTAAAACAAAACTGTAAATTGCATATTTAACGATTTGTGCATGAATTTTTGCGAGGAAATCTGGAGTCACAAACTAGAGAAAACAGGAAACAGAGACATTTTTAGAGATCCAGAGGAGCACAAAAAGCCATACAAAAAATTTCATCAACTGTTCCTTCTGCCACGCGGCGGAACCGCGGCAAAAGCACCCATTCTGCGGCGGATCCGCGGCAAGTTGGAGGAATTAGGGAATAAATCTTCTCTGGTATCTTTCTCAACTCCTTCTCTCTCTCCTCAAATCCAATAAAATCTATTTTCTGTAGGATTCTTTGCAAAAATTGCGCCGCTCAAAAATCTTTTTGCAAAAATTTTGTGATTGGTTTTGTTTTGCATATTTAATACGGATTTCTAAGGGGCAAAGACCAAATCAAGATTAGGTGGGGATTTCATCACCCTTCCTAAGCCCCACAAATCACAAACTGAGCATATAGATCAACCCTTCATTAATTTAAAAAAATATCTAGACCAGACTCTAAGGACTGTCGCGCTTAATAAGGACAGAGGAAGGTCGTGGGTAATCTATCGTTTATCCGCATTACTATTGTAGTGCCTAGGCAAGTGTGACAAAGGCTAGTGGTTTTTAATTAGGCCCACGACGTGGTTCCTTCCCACTTACCTGGCACTTATCTGGCTACAAGGGTAGTACGGAGGCGGTAGAGGATTTATCCTGCGGCTTGTCCTTTGGAAGTCTAGGAGCGGTCTAGAGACTGGACCTAGGTAACCTTAGTTCTAGGGTTGCTTGTGCATCTTAGGGTGATTTGTCTTGAGTCCCACTTTTTCAAAATAAGCCAATTTTAAATCACACACACGCTGCCACTTGCACTAAACCCGCTTAGTGCATGCTCGGCTGGACACGGGATCCTAGTGCCCGTCTTGTCCGCGTTCCTGCTATCGACGCCGAAGTCGGTACTTCTTCATCTTCTTTTCCCCTACCACACACCACGACCGTGATGGACGGCACTCCATCAGAGTATAACACCACGCTGCCACCCCCCGCAGGTGAGCAGAATCCACCGCGCATCTCTCTCCAAGAGAGATGCTATCCTATTCGTGGTCCCCTTCCTACTTGTCTATCTCTTCCACCACCTAATGGGGACAATTTCGAGATTAAACCCCACTACATCAATCTGCTGCCCAAATTTCACGGGCTTGAGTCGGAAGACGCGTACGTTTTCATCATCAAAGTCGAAAACGTATGCGCAATGATGGGTACTTCACAATTGACTTTAGATGCTATGCGCTTACGTCTTCTTCCATTCACACTGTGCGACTTGGCAGAAAAATGGCTTTACAATACTGCCGCACACTCTATCACTAATTGGGATGAATTCGTCGTAGCATTTCTTAAGAAGTTTTACCCAAATCATAAGACTGCACATATTAGAAGTGAGATCAACCAGTTCACCCAGCTTCCCAATGAACCATTTTGGAAGTGCCTTGAACGTTTCAAAGATCTGCTTGTCCAATGCCCCCATCACGGAATACAAAGATGGGATTTATGTCGGATTATATATGAGGGCATTAATCCAGCGACAAAGCAGATGCTTGAAACAATGTGTCAATGCAATTTCATGTCTAAAGATGACGGTGAAGCATGGAAATATCTGGAAGACCTTGCTGAACACACGTTGCAGTGGGAAAGCGTAAGACCACCTTCAACTAAGGGAGGTATTCACCAGCTCGATGTTTCTATCGCAGTAAAAGCCGAAATGGCAGCGATTCAGAAGAAACTCGATGCCATTGAAAACAAGTTCTCAACATTCTCCCTAAATCAGGTCACGCTTCCTAAGACCGCCTGTGGTTGCTGTTCGGATCCTTCACACTTAACGGAAGAATGTCCTATGAGTGCATCATTTCAAGCTAATGCTGCTTTTCAGCAGCGACCTAGAAACGACCCTTATTCTTCCACATACAATCAAGGATGGAGGAATCATCTTAACTTTGTTTGGAATCAAAACCAACAAAGTAATTATCAAAGACCTCCTCCACAGCAATCACAACCACAGAATCAGCCCCCCTTTCAGTCACAAAATTTCCAAAATCCGGCCAACATTTCTACACCACAAGTGGCCGGTACTGACAACTCACTTGCACAAACTTTGGATATGTTCATGAAATAATCCATGCAAAATTCGGCTGAGATAAGGTCTTCTATTGATACCCTAACGAAAAACTCCTCCTCCCATGGTGAGAGTATCAAATCAATAGAAAACCAAATCGCACAGTTAAACGCCGCAATGAGTGCGAGAGAGAAAGGGAAACTCCCATCTCAACCCATACCTAATCCTGGCCACTCACAAAGTTATAATGTGAGTACTGTTACCACGTTGAGATCGGGAAAAGTGCTGAATGACCGAGTGGGTGAGCAGTGTGATGATAGTGATACCAATGATACCCCAGCTTCTTCTTCTTCCCCTAATTCGTCTAGTCTCCCACCTTCACCCGAGCCTATTCTCCGTTTTCCCCAAGGCTCGAACCCTTCGCCCATTTCGCCAAATCTATCTAAGTCGATTCCCACTCCAGTTTTGGGATCGAATCCATCCCCACAGTCTTCTCCACAAACGTTGGACCCAAAACTTATTGATCAAGCACCTTATCCAAACAGGTTGAGGGGCAACAGACCAAGTCCACAAATGGAGAAGATTGTGGAAATTTTTAAGCAAGTTAACATAAACATTCCTCTCCTAGATGCTATTCAACAAGTTCCGTCATATGCAAAAATCTTAAAGGACTTGTGCACTAGGAAGCGAAAAGTTCAAGTACCTAAAAAAGTTTTTCTTGCGAGTAATGTGAGCACAGCTTTTACACAACAACTACCCAAGAAACGAAAGGACCCCGGAAGTCCTACAATTTCTATTTCCATTGGGGGTAAAAATATCAATCGTGCTCTACTCGATCTTGGTGCTAGTGTTAACTTACTTCCGTATTCTGTGTATGAGCAATTAGGGATCGGAGAGTTAAAACCTGCGCATTGCACTCTTCAGATGGCCGATCGATCTATCACCCAACCTAGGGGTGAGCTAGAGGATGTGTTAATCAAAGTCGGGGAATTCATATTCCCTGTGTACTTTATCGTAATAGATACACAACCTGTAGCGAACCCACGCAATCAAATCCCGGTGATACTCGGTCGACCCTTTTTGGCCACTTACAACGCAGTAATTAATTGTAGAAACGGCTCTATGACCCTATCCTTTGGAAAGAAGTCAATTGAGCTTAATATTTACAAGTTGGGAAGTGAACCCTCCGAACCCTATGCTCATATGTGTTCTGTCGAATTAATGGATGTCGACAGCAGCGAATTTGATCAACCTCATGATACAGACTCTTTTCATATGTTGTTATTTGATCCAACCATTTACTCTTCCACCGAGTTGTCCGGGTCAACATCTAATGAGGAACTTTTTATAGAGTCTGACGATCACCCCATTTTTTCTGATGACATTATTCTTCGGGGTATCGACGAAGGCTTTGAGGAAATTTTCGCTGATGAGCTCGCATTTTTACAAGACACGGGTGTTGAGATGAATCAATTCCAAGATGAAGAAATTGGACCTCCACCCCCTCTTTTGGACAATCATGATAATGCGAGTAATCCATCATTACCATCACCGTGTCGTCTCTCCAAATTGAGACGCAATCCTTTTCCAATACACCTCGTGTCACCTCCCCACTTCTTCACGTCAATAGGTGACATGTTCTTCCACCAACCTTGGTGCTTCATCGATAAAATTTTTGAATGGTTGGTGTTGACCTTCGGTCTTTGCAAAGCTTGGCATTGACCAATAACCTTGACCCCCTCATGTGATTTTAAAAGATTAAAATTGTTTAACTCAAGTTTGGGGGGTGGTATATTGTGGCTCTTGAAAGAAAATGATTTTTACAAAATTGTGAGCCTAAAATAAGTTTTGGGAGGATTTTCACTTTCATATATTCTTGCCCCATTAATAATTTCCTCCCGAGTCTATAGGTTTTTTGATCTTAACGGATGACATCAGTGAGGACACTGCTGTAAACAGGTTTGGGGGAGGTTTGTGCTTATTTACACATCAATTTGCATCATACTTTGCATAAGCACAACATTTTCTGAAATTTCAAAAATTTTCTTTTATAACAAAAGAGTAGAAAGTGAAAAATTACATCCAAAAGATATGAATACTTTAAGAAAACCAAAAAAATAGTTTTCTTAAACGAACTGGTAATAAGTAGTTATGAGCTGTTGTCCCAAAGGTTAGTAAGATGAAGGAAGTCACTAATCTGAGGATAAAAATAAGTCTGAAAAATAGTTTCTATTCTGGAAGCCAAACATTTGAATGTTGATACCCTACTATTTGCACTTACACACGTCTTGAAACTCGGGATAGTAGAGGATACCTTGAAATGCTCTTGTCTAAAAGCCAAAGTATGAAGGAAATAAAAAAAAATAATGAAGAAAATATAAAAATGATGAAAAGAAAAAAATGAACACTGGTTTTGTTATCGCCAAGGCAGCAATAAAAAAATATAGCGAGGGTGCCTCTTCACCTAGTGCCCTAAGGCCAACTGGTCTGGGAGTCACTGCTAAGCCTTAGGTGGTGCAAGACAAGGAAAATATTATCACCTAATCAGCAAGCACATAAGTAATCGGTCGGTTAGTACCTCAAGAAGTATTAATGGTCGCATGAAAATGTGTGAGCAAATCTAAATATTCAAGAAATTAAAAAGTACTAAGGTAGATGGACAAGAGTATGATAACTTGAATTGAATTCTCCGAGTGTAGGGATGTTCTTTACACACACGTAGGGGCATATGATCAATGTTTGGATGAAGGTAGGAATGAAGAATAAAGACGATGTTTTATTGAGGGATGATGTGATTTCTAACATTTTTTCATGACTATTAAGATAGGGCTCATGACAACTGAAAAGCTAGTATAGTTGGAAACTCTTCTTTTCAAGGCCTTTCTTTTATGGTTCTTATCTGTAAATTTCACCATCTTTCTTTTGTTATTGGATTTTGTAGGTGTAATCCACTGAAAACCCTCAGGAGACAACACTCCTCCTACTAGGGACACCTAGAGATTTAACGACTTGTTGCACGTACTCAGTGCAATTGTGTCTGCCTACGAAAGTGTGCTTAGTTTTCTCCTTTCTTTTTTCTCCTCTTAAATAAACTAGTTTGCTCGGGACGATCAAAGATAAGTTTGGGGGCATTTGTTCAGTTGATAAAACTGCACATTTGTATTACATTTTTCCTACCATTTTCATATTAAAAAAGGACTTTAATATGATATATTATACATATGAGGGTTTATGTGTAAAAACATTATTTTCCATGTGTTAATATATTTTAATTAGCATTTGGTAGGAAAATGTATGCAAATAAATCTATTGACCTAATCCTAGTAGAACTAGGTCTACTAAATCTTATTTGAGTTGTTGTGCAGAATTTTCCAAGTTGTTATGCAGAATTTATCAAACAAATCAATTTGTTGAAGAAAACTTGCCAAATTAAGAAGTAAAACTTGGAGACCAAGTCTGGAAGCAACCGAGAGAAGATTTCTGAAATCTGAAGGTGCCTAGGATTGCCACATGTCACAAGATGCAAGCACAAGAAAAATCATAAAGAGATCTCACCCTTTGAGCGTGGATCCGCGGCCCTAGCCACCATTTGCCGCGGATCCGCCGCAATTATATGGAGTTAGAGGAAAAGATTTTTTGGGGTGAATTAGAGCTATATTTTACCAAGTTTTCAACAATAAGATTCTGGCTTTGCACTATAAAAGGGCACCGAGAGCCTCTTGGAAAAGTTATCAAGCCGACGCGATCACGAAGCCACAGACGCTCACACATCCAGGCTGATCATCGACTGTTCGACTACCTCCTTAAGAAAGATCGAGAAGCAACTAGTTGTAATCATTTTCTATGGATTAAAAGTGTAGTTTGTTCAAGTCGATTAATAAAGGTAGTTCTTTTTAATTTTTTTTTGCATTATGTTTTCCCTCTCTGTCTTTTCATCTTCTTCTCCCAACATGCGCGAGTAATTCTCCGCTTGTTAGGGTTCGTAGGATTAGGGTAGGCTAATGGACGATGAAAATAATTAAACCCTTTTTAAGTCCTATAAAGTTTAGGAACTTTATCAAAAGAATCATTAACATCCTAATCGGGCGCGCTAGCAATTCTTTGCTAGTTCCGACCACGATTAAAAAT
The DNA here is from genome assembly GCA_030015575.1 of Agapanthus africanus. Lineage (NCBI taxonomy): Eukaryota > Viridiplantae > Streptophyta > Magnoliopsida > Asparagales > Amaryllidaceae > Agapanthus > Agapanthus africanus. Next base: position 13,556,630 of record JASDDO010000014.1, read on the forward strand.
TAGATTAATGATTGTTTTGGTAAAGGCTAGATATGAATGGAGTTCCGTGTCGAGATAAGGGTTAAGAGTGGGATTCCTTTTCCCTCCAGAAACCCTAATCTACACACATCACCGTCGTTCTAGTTTTAAATCTATTAAAGGATAAAAATGGTAACTTTTAATTAATCGTCCATAACTACTAAATCCTAACGAACCCTACAATCCCTCTTATTATATTAATTACAACTTTAAAATAATCTAGATCTATATTTTACATTCTTGTTTAACGTAGATCTAGAAATCTTTCTATAAAATTCTTTATCCCTCCCCTCTTTCTCAACATATCTAAAGTAAGAGTAAAAGATTCAACGTTTCCCTGAGGACGACCCGTACTCATCTCGGTCTAGCTACACGCGACACCGTTCTGATTGCGGTTAACTACAAAAACACACTCTTACGTGTCAATCAATGATCATTCGATATTAGTGATACACACACATACACACACGCATACATACATACATACATACATACATACATTAGGTCGTGAGCCTAGCGGCACGGCTGCAGGGTTATGTCCCGGGCAACAGTGGACCGTAGTCTCGGGTATGCACGAGACCCTTGTTAAACACGAGCATCCTTTCCACCAATTGATTTCATTGAGTTAGTGACTGATAAGTAGTGACATACACATTGCCTAGTTTACTGACATGATACTTATATCGCGTTGATCATATTCAAATGATATTTATTATTCTCATGTTTCTGTATTCTGTCGCACATTTCATATTTGATAACATTGTATGCACATTATATTTTTATTTCTATATGTTTCGTACTGACGATCTGAGTCTGCATGCTCCGAGGACGAAGTAGACCCAGCTAAGGATCAGGACCTGCCATTCAAGATCGCGGAGGTTTAGAACGCGACATCAGCGCTGCCCTTTTTGCTATAAGTATATTGTTATTTTGTTGGTTAGTTATTTCTTTATGCAAATAAATGTATCTTGAACTCTCTTATTTTGATGTAATAAAGTTGTTAATTGTGATTTCTTTTACTGTAGTACTGTTTACTGACTACCATGTAATGCTAGAAGCCAAAGTGTGACTACGGCGGGATTATTCCCTGACCGTAGGAGCATGGCTGACCTAGTCACCCCTCGCATTCCGTATTTTGGGAAGTGGGGCATGACATGGTTTTGTTGGTATCAGAGCGAGGTTTGGATGAAATTAAAGTTCCGTCGAAGGATCCTAAGATTGAGTTACACCCTTGACATGTGCTTTATTACATTTCCTTTTCACTTTCTAATCCTCGCTGCATCATCGTGTAGCCCTTGTTTGAATCTGATTTCTTTTGATCATCTTTTAGAAATATGGACTCCTCGGGCAACTCTTCAGGTGCCGGTTCCCACGATCGTACTGAGAAGATCCTCAGCACACTGACGACCCTAGCCCAGGCTCAAAAGAGGAAGACCGTTCTCCTGACCGAGGGATTGAAGGCAGTACAGGAGACCACAATTACCGCTCTGAAGAGATCTATGGCTGTTCCCGCCGCCCCCGAGGGCGCTCTCGTACCGACTACACAGGCTAGGGTTGGTACCGTTTTGGACTTTAGGAGGCTTCATCCAGCGGTCTTCACGGGATCTGCAAATCCACTCGAGGCCGAGCAATGGCTCATCAACATGGAGAACCCTTTAATGGCCACTCGAGTTCCTGACGATGACAGAGTGAGCGTGGTGAAGATCCAGCTAGAAGACGAGGCTCGCACGTGGTGATCCGTAGAGGAAAGCCGGCTAAAGAAACCTATCAGATGGGATACGTTCTCCGCGTGCTTTCTAGATCACTATTTTCCGGCCACTGCCAAGGCCGAGATAGAGGAGAAATTCATCACGTCGAAGAAAAATGGACGCTCAGTGGATGTCTACGCCGCAGAGTTTAACCAGCTGAGTCGCTTCGCATCGTACATGGTAGCCACCGAAGCCGCCAGGGCCAGACGGTTTCGGCAGGGGCTCGATGTTGAACTGCAGCAACTTATTGCGTCTTTCGACCTACAGACCTTCGCTCAGGTGTTGAACGCTGCCCGAGTACAGGAAAGATTGGAAGAGAAGGCCAAGGGCCAACGATCGGTGGACAGGAGATTCCATGTAGTTCCTTCACAAACTACCATTTCCCCTCGTGGAGCGATCCCAGTTCACAGGCCGGATGTTACGCGGATGAAGCGGACTTTCTCACCTCAGCGACCGCAACAGAGGGCACTGATTTGCGACTATTGCCAGAGGCCAGGGCACATGCAGAGAGATTGTCGTAGAGCCATGGGGAAGTGTCTGATTTGCGGATCCAGCGAGCACAGGGTCAGCGGGTGTCCCCAGAGATCCAAGCTACAGGGAGGGTTCGAGCAGTGTCACGCCCCGCTTCCCAATATACGGGGAAGGGGAACGACGGGTCACGCGACGTATTTATATAGAAGTAAACACGCTAAGCGTATCTAAGCAATATAAAGTAAGTACACAAGAGACAAGAATGTAAATGAACAACAACTTTATTTATTAAATATTCTTTTACATGTACAACTGAATTGAAAATACATGAATAGAAAGCGATGCTTAAACAATGACATAACTGAAATGAAATAAATATGTACCAGTGCCTACAGCTTTGGGTCAAATGCTAACTGCTCCAAATCTTCAGTGCTGGGCTGATCTCCAATGAGTCCGAATCACCTGACAACATTCCAAAGAAAAAAGAAAAGAATGTCGTCAGCGAACAATCGCTCGGTAAGTCCCAAAGGTGAGTAGAGATAGAATAGACAGAAAGAGAATGTAACTATTAATGTTTGATTATATTGTTAACACAGTTGTTTGTTGCTTGGTACAGAATATGCCAGTGTATACGAGAGGAGTCCAACTTACACCATGGACTTTGGTAACCCGTAGTACAAGGCTCCGTCGAAAATACCACGGAACAACGGCATGGATGTAATTACGTCTTAAGTGACCACCTCGTGCCACCTTTAACATGTTCCGTACCAGTCTACCCCTTTATAAGCCCCGTAATGTTTATTGTATTGATTGTACTGATTGTATTATCTTGTCTGTATTGTCTTGTAGTAAATGGAAGACTTGCCGAAACCATAATATCAGTAAATGGAATGGATGTAAATGGATAGTCATGTAAACGGAGTATATCCATGGTTCGGTTAAGTCAATATAGGTTGATATAGATTGAATAGACGGATTCATGGATTCAGGTTGTATTGTAGTTTATACTTGAATCACATTCAGGTCAGATTGATTGTATATTGCTCACGACTCGAACCGAGTCAGACTTTTAAACAGAATTGAAGTCCTGATTGTTTTGGAGTTATCGGTAACTGCTGCACATGGACGGCAGGATTTGTGTCTTTTTCCAAGACAATTACCGTATTGATAACACCGTTTGTTAGATTGTGTCACGCCCCGCTTCCCAATATACGGGGAAGGGCGACGGGTCACGCGACGTATTTACTCAGAAGTAAACACGCTAAGCGTATCTAAGCAATATAAAGTAAAGTACACAAGAGACGGTAATCTAAATGAACAACAACTTTATTTATTAAAAATTCTTTTACAGGTACAACTGAAATGAAAATATATGAATAGAAAGCGATGCCTAAACAATGGCATAACTGAAATAAAATAAATATGTACAAGTGCCTATAGCTCTGGGTCTAATGCTAACTGCTCCAAATCTTCAGTGCTGGGCTCGATCTCCAATGAGTCTGAATCACCTGACAACATTCCAAAAAAGAAGAAAGGAATGTCGTCAGCGAACAATCGCTCGGTAAGTCTCAAAGGTGAGTAGAGATAGAATAGACAGAAAAAGAATATAACTATTAATGTTTATTTATAGTGTTAACGTAGTTGTTTGTAGTTTGGTACAGAAAATGCCAGTGTATACGAGAGGATTCCCACTATTCCGGAGACTAAGGTATACGGAGCAGAAGGAACCGTTCAGCTACGGTACAACGGCAATGGATATTCAAGTTAGGTGTATTATGGTTACAGTCTCGTACCACTTTTAACACCTTCCGTACCAATCTACCCCTTATAAACCCCGCGATGTCTTTTGTATTGATTGTATTGTTTTGTTATATAGATGGATGACTTGCCGAAACCATGATATCAGTAAATGGAATGGATATAAATGGAGAGTCATGTGGACGGAGTATATCCATGGTTTGGTTCAGTCAATATAGATTGATATAGATTAAATAGACGGATTCATGGATTCATGTTGTATTGTAGTTTATACTTGAATCATATTCAAGCCAGATTGATTAGATTGAGAATCAGTCTGAGTCTGATACTTTGAAAAGAACTTGAAATCCTGAATTAGTTTTGATGTTATCGGTAACTGCTGCACATCGACGGCAGGATTTGTGTCTTTTTCCAAGACAATTACCGTGTTGATAACACCGTTTATTAGATTGTCTACCTTAAATAGGAAAGCACCCATATTCTCCGGCTCCCTGAGGCTCAAGAGAACTGGTCCTGCTTAAACCTATGTTTACTAAGGTCCTTATTGTAATTTAGTATTACTTGAGGGGGTTTTATGTAAAAATAGTTTTGGTATAATTTCAAAATACACCTCAAGCATTTAATTATCGTCTTTAGGATTTTCACAGACGTATATTTTATAAAAGTGAAATTTCTAGTGAGTAGAACCTAGTTTTCATATTATATGGTATTATATTGAAATATCGGTATTGTTTTGTATTTGGATGGTATTTTTATGTAATGGCGATTCCTTTGAAAAAAACTTGGAATATTTATATAATATAATTAAAATAGATATTTTGAACAGAATTGAAGTCCTGATTGTTTTGGAGTTATCGGTAACTACTACACATGGACGGCAGGATTTGTGTCTTTTTCCAAGACAATTACCGTGTTGATAACACCGTTTGTTAGATTGTGTCACGCCCCGCTTCCCAATATACGGGGAAGGGACGCGACGAGTCACGCGATATATTTACTCAGAAGTAAACACGCTAAGCGTATCTAAGCAATATAAAGTAAAGTACACAAGAGACGGTAATCTAAATGAAGATCAAGTTTATTTATTAAAAATTCTTTTACAGGTACAACTGAAATGAAAATACATGAATAGAAAGCGATGCCTAAACAATGGAATAACTGAAATAAAATAAATATGTACAAGTGCCTATAGCTCTAGGTCTAATGCTAACTGCTCTAAATCTTCAGTGCTGGGCTCGATCTCCAATAAGTCTGAATCACCTGACAATATTCCAAAGAAGAAGAAAGGAATGTCATCAGCGAACAATCGCTCGGTAAGTCTCAAAGGTGAGTAGAGATAGAATAGACAGAAAGAGAATATAACTATTAATGTTTATTTATAGTGTTAACGCAGTTGTTTGTAGTTTGGTATAGAAAATGCCAGTGAATACGAAAGGATTCCCACTATTCCGGAGACTAAGGTATACGGAGCATAAGGAACCGTTCAGCTACGGTACAACGGCAATGGATATTCAAGTTAGGTGTATTATGGTTATAGTCTCGTACCACTTTTAACACCTTCCGTACCAATCTACCCCTTATAAACCTCGCGATGTCTTTTGTATTGATTGTATTGTTTTGTTATATAGATGGATGACTTACCGAAACCATGATATCAGTAAATGGAATGGATATAAATGGAGTCATGTGGACGGAGTATATCCATGGTTTGGTTCAGTCAATATAGATTGATATAGATTAAATAGACGGATTCATGGTTTCATGTTGTATTGTAGTTTATACTTGAATCATATTCAAGTCAGATTGATTAGATTGAGAATCAGTCTGAGTCAGATACTTTGAAAAGAACTTGAAATCCTGAATTAGTTTTGATGTTATCGGTAACTGCTGCTTATGGACGGCAGGATTTGTGTCTTTTTCCAAGACAATTACCGTCTTGATAACACCGTTTGTTAGATTGTTTACCTTAAATAGGCAAGCACCCATATTCTCCGGCTCCCTGAGGCTCAAGAGAACTGGTCCTGCTTAAACCTATGTTTACTAGGGTCCTTATTGTAATTTAGTATAACTTGAGGGGGTTTTATGTAAAAATAGTTTTGGTATAATTTCAAAATACACCTCAAGCATTTAATTATCGTCTTTAGGATTTTCATAGACGTATATTTTATAAAAGTGAAATTTCTAGTGAGTAGAACCTAGTTTTCATATTATATGGTATTATATTGAAATATCGGTATTGTTTTGTATTTGGATGGTATTTTTATGTAATGGCGATTCCTTTGAAAAAAAAACTTGGAATATTTATATAATATAATTAAAATAGATATTTTGATAATAGTTATATATTTAATAAAAATAAATTTTATTTATTCTTGTAGAAATCTCATTTTCTAAAGAAAAATGCATTAAAATCCCATCGAGATCGAATGCTCCTTTCGGAGGTCTGCATCTCGCTCTACTAGACCCGAGGATGTGCTATAACCCACACCACCCCGAACGGGGTCCCCAAAAGTGGGTTGTAGAGGCGCAATTGCAAGGAATTGTTTAACACACTTTTTAAAAAAATGGTTTTGCAAGTTAATGGTATTTATTTGTAATGTCGTATTATCCCATAACTATATTCCCAAAACTTCATCGTGCTATGTCAAAGATGTGTGTTGTGATGAGCTAGGTCATTAACTCATGAGTTATCTAAAGGTAATACAAGTATTATGTGAATTATGGCGAAAAGTAAAGTATGTGGTATTTTACTGTAAAATCACAATAAAAATTGCATAAATGATTCTTTTGAGATAAAACTTGTTTATTTGTGCTTGTTAAAGTTTGTTAAACATTATATGAGAGTATGGTATTTCCTTGTTTAAGAATAATAGAGTTTTTAAAGAAAACCGAATCAGAAGTCGGATTAACTCCGCTTCCGTCGGGTTTTAGAAATGAAAATTTTTAAAGTAGAAGAAGAGAGGGGAGAGGGGACTTACTGGCTAGGGAATAAGAGAAGATAAAGGGGAAACTAAGGAAGGTTTCGGGGCGTCGTTTCGTCGCCAGAACCTCCTCGGAACTTCGCCGGAACTTCACCCTTTGCTAACTCCACTTGCACACTAAAAGGACTTGAGAATTTTTGAGAGTTTTGGCCGAGAATTTCTGAGTGAGAATGGGTGAAATGGAGTGTGGTATTTATAGGGAAAATTAGGGTTTAGAGGGTTAAAGAATGCATTAAAAATTGGTTTAAAGGCATTTTATTGTTCTCTGGAAAATATGCAGAGAAAACAAACAGTCTAGGAGAAGTGGGGTAGGCCAAGAGGTGCAGGGGGAAAAATTTCGTGGCAATACTGACGGGGAAAATCGGTGGTACCGGGATTTTTTTAGGGTTTCGCCGGTCGAAATCCGGCGGTGGACGGTGGGATTTGTGCCACGTGTTGGTGTCGCTTGGTTTTCTTTAGTGCACATGTTTGATTAATCTATAACTTAACATATTACGCGTGGTGCGCGTGCAAACCCTTGAGCTTCTAAAAGATTAAAAGAAAATTTAATAAAAAGATATTGTAGTTAGGGGGTTCGATCACAGGGGCTATATCACAACAGTGCAAGGCTTTACTAATGAGCTACAAGTGCTTTCTTGTTGTTCAAAAGTAAAACAAATACTTATAGTGTACACAGGATTTCAAATACCCCAATTGTACATTAACTTTTAAACAATTTTCTGTACATTGAAATTGGAGTTGTTACAGTCTACCCTCCTTACAAAAATTTCGTTCTCGAAATTTACAATTTATTTTAAGGACCAGTTTACAAATAAATGAGGATATCTTGCACGCATCTCATCTTCCGTTTTCCATGTTGATTCTCCTGGTGTGTCTTTTCTCCACATCACTCGAACCAAGTTGACTTTCTTGTTTCGAAGTGACTTCACCTTTCTATCCGGGATCTCAACAGGTTGTTGCTCACAAGATAAGTCTGGCTGTACAGTGAGCTCGGAGTGATCAAGAATATGGCTGGGGTCACTCACATACCTTCTGAGTTGGGATATGTGGAACACATTGTGCACTCCTTTCAATGAAGGTGGAAGTGCCAAGCGATAAGCCACTTCACGGACTCGTTCGAGTATGTCGAACGGTTCAATATACCTCGGATTAAGCTTATCCCGTCTTCCAAAACGAATCACTCCACAGTTCGGAGATATCTTCAGAAATACATGTTCTCTCGGTTGAAACTCCAAGTGACGACGCTTTGCATCAACCTAGTGCTTCTGTCGATCTTGGGCTATGCGCATTCTTTTCCTGATAGTACGAACCACGTCAACAGTTGCAACTATCATCTCAGGTCCAAGGAGTTCTCTATCTCCGATGACGTCCCAACTTAATGGCGATCGACACTTCCTTCCATAAAGTGCTTCAAAAGGTGTCATTCCTATACTTGCTTGGTAGCTGTTGTTGTATGAAAACTCCACAAGATGTAGGTGATCTTTCCACGATCCTCCGAAATCTAGCATACACGCTCTTAGCATATCTTTTAAGATCCGAATAGTTCGCTCAGACTGACCATCTGTTTGTGGATGATAAGCCGTGCTGAAATTCAGACTTGTTCCCAAGCTAGCTTGCAGATTTTGCCAAAATTGCGATCAGAATCCGGTGTCACGACAATGAAAACCGGTACTCCATGTAATCTCACGATTTCCTGCATGAGTTCATGGGTATCAGAGATAGTACATATTTGAAGAGTTTAAATCTTACTTAGATTCTTATCTCCATCTACTTCTTTGCTAGTGTCTCAGTAGATTGGCCAACTCGAAAGGGAATAAAGTGAGCCGACTTTATGAGTCGATCCGCGATAACTCAAACCGCATCGTTACCCTTCGTGCTGCGAGAAAGTGCAGTTACGAAATCCATTGTGATGTGTTGCCACTTCCATTCTGGGATAGGTAACGGTTGAAGTAATCCCGCGGTCCTGTGATATTCAGCCTTTACTTGTTGACACACCAAGCATTTAGCGACGCTTCTGGCTACTTCACGCTTCATTCCATGCCACCAGTAATTTTGACACAGATCTTTGTACATCTTTGTACCTCCAGGGTGTACTGAATAAGGAGAGCTATGAGCTTCTTTCATCAACTCTTCTCGCACAGAACCTTTTGGTACACACAATCTACTGCCATATCTCAAAGATCCGTCTTCATGGATGATGAAGTCTGTTTGAAGTCCACTTTCTACTTGTTCTCTGATCTTTTGCAACTTAGCATCACTTGCTTGAGCTGCTTTGATCTGATTGACAGTGGTAGATTGAACTTGTAAGTTCATCAAAATTGAAGCGTTACCTGGCATGACTACTTCAATCTCCATTTGATACAAGTATTGTTGAAGCTTCCACAGTGCGGTGAGATTCAATGCTAATGGTTGGCGACTAAGTGCATCGGTACTACATTCACTTTCCCTGGGTGATATTGCAAATTGATGTCAAAGTCCGGCATGAGTTCTAACCATCTTCTCTGCCACATATTCAACTCTTTCTGAGTAAACACATATTTCAGACTCTTATAATCTGTGTATATGTCCACTCGTTCACCAAGAAGATAATGGCGCCAAATCTTGAGAACAAAGGTTACGGCCGCCAATTCTAAATCATGCGTCGAATAATTGCGCTCATGAATCTTCAGTTGTCTTGAAGTATAAGCTACAACTTTACCGTGCTGATGTAGAACACATCCCAATCTCTTACCGGATGCATCGCAATGCACTTCAAAACCTCCAGATTGGTCCGGTATAACGAGAATAGGTGTTGATGTCAATCTTGACTTGAGTTCTACGAAAGCTCGCTCGCTTGCTTTTGACCATACGAATTCTTCATCTTTACGTGTGAGCTTGGTTAGGGGTGTTGCAATATTCGAAAATCTTTCAATGAACCTTTTGTAATATCCTACTAGACTGTCACGCCCCGCTTCCCATTCTACGGCGAAGGGGTCGCGACTGGCCCGCGACGTATTTACTCAGAAGCAGACACGCTAAGCGTAACTAAGCAATAAAAAGAAAATACACAAGAGGCAAGGTATAATAAAAGCAGCAACTTTTATTTATTAACATTCTTTTGTACAATGCATGAAAAGGAAATACAACTGAAATAAAAATGATGCCTAAACAATGGCATGACAGGAAATGAAAAGTACTGAATGGAAAATGCACAATGAAACTAGAGCTCTGGTTCTTCAGCAAGCTGATCCAAGTCTTCTGCAAATGGCTCGATCTCTGTCGGGTCCAAACCACCTGACGACATTTAAAGAAGAAATAAATAGAATGTCGTCAGCGAACAGATCGCTCGGTAAGTACCAAAGATAAGGGAGAAGTAGAAAAGAAGAGAGAGAGAGAGTAGCTTTTAATGTTGTATTATATTGTTGTAATGTTGTATTAACGCTGTTGTTTGTAGCTTGTTACAGAAGAATGCCAGTGTATACGAGAGGGGTCTCAGTATGCTAGAGACCAGGGCAAATGGAAGTACAAGGCTCCGTTATGCAACCCGGAACAACGACAATTGGATTCATGTTAGATGTCTTAATCTTACCATCTCGTGCCACTTTTAACACCTTCCGTACCAATCTACCCCTTAAACTCCGTAGTGTTTTATTTGTATTGTTTTGTACTGTAAATTGTATTAAATGTATAATTGAAAGACTGACCAAAACCATGATATCAGTAAACGGATGTAACCGTAGAATCATGTAAGTGGAATAACTGGAGAACCATGTAAATGGAATGTATATCCATGGTTCGGTTCGGTCAAGTCATATAGATTGATAATTGGGTTCATGGATTCATGTTGAAGATTGTAGATTGTAGATTGACTTGAATCATATTCAAGTCAGATTAATCAGACTCAAACCCGAGTCAGACTGTCATTCCCCGCTTCCCAAAATACGAAATACGAGGGGTTGACAAGGCTAGCCATGCTCCTACGGTCAAGGAAACATCCTGCCGTAGTCACACTTCGGCTTCTAGCTATACATGGTAATCAGTAAATAATGCTCAGGCAATGAGAAATGCAGTAACTGAAACGAACAAAATAAAGAACTGACCTGATGGAAACAAAAGGTATAACTCTGGATAGCAAATCGAGGTGTCTGTGATATACGTCTAGTCCTGATCCAGGCTAAATCTTCTCCTCACACTGAGCATGCATATTCAGGTCGTCAGAGCGACACAATAGCAATATAATATATATAATCATGTGACAATTCTAACAGTGATAATAGATATATATATAACAGTAAATCAATGATGGTATAGGTATGAACATACAGTAATCAATGCAGCGGAACAGTAAAAGCAGTAGAATGATATGCCACGTATGTCAACACAGTAAGTATGTATATCGATGCTATCATCCCTATCAGTCTCTAAGTCTCACTGTACAGGTCACTAAGCCTATCGTCAGTCCAAGTGTGAGAGTCAACCACTCGCGAGTGTCCTCCACCCAAGGGCAAAGGACCACGGGCCCAACGTGTATATCACGGTAATAATCATGTACCCTGTAAATCTCCATATATCTCCCTAAATATATAAGCCGGTATGGGACTCCCGAGATTCTGTTGAACTCACACTCAAACTACCCCACACCCCATGGTCTACATCAAACGCTAACCATCACCCTAAATACCAATCGGTCTGTGACAAGTCTGCGCGAGAACTGGAGGCAGGACCTCCATCAAGCACGTCCCGACTAATACCTAAGATAAATGGTAGTGTCTGGTGCCTTATCCGTGACACTCGTGCAAGAGCTTCCATAAGTGTTCCATACCACTTATAGTCACACGTACACGTGTCCCACAGACGTCGACAATGCAATAGAATAATAAGGTTCACTGATTGTGTACAAGTACGTGTCACTTCCACTTATTCACTGATACACGAACACTAACGTACTTGCCACAATCATCACTAATACCTAATACTGGGTAATGCACGTTATCACTAGGTTATCAATGCAGTGACATGTGAATGATATGATGCGTGAACAGTATGTAAAGCATGATTAGGATGTCATGAATCAATAATCTACCACTTGCATAATTTATCATAAATCAAACGTGAACAGTTTAGCGAAACGATAAATGGGAAATAAATAGTATGTTCAGTTGTCTATCCAGCGAATTTAGTTTCATGTCAGTCGGGTTCCAGGATCACTAATTATAGCCATTTCATTTTAAGCGTTCACGGCTGGAAATCCGGTTTCAGAATCGGAAGTCCGTTTCGCGACACGAATTGCACCAAGTTGGGATCAGATTTTAGCGATGCTACAGTTGGATAAAATCTAGGGTTTTCAGTAAAGTTTTCAACACAGCAGACGGATCTTGAATCGCGTCTGTACGACAGGAGATATACACTGTTTAACGCTAGTGTGTCAATTCTGATTCTGTTGGGACTGTTATACGTCCCCATCTTTTAAATTGCAGATTAAATAACAAACGATAACGAAACAGGATGAAACCACTTGTGTTATCTAGCTAACGGGTTCACCTATAATAAACAGTAGAGTTCTGCAGCCTACAAGTTAGGGAAACAGGGTGGTACCCATTACGGGACAGCATACAGTAAACAGAGTTGCTCTGGACTGCAGTCCAGAGTCGCACTCCGATACACATATTGTCACATTTTAAGTGCATAAACAATTGGAAACTTGCATAGGGTTATATTTCGTCGAGCCGGCTTCGATTTGAGCCCTTGAACGCATCATTCCAGTATGTAGATAATTTATGGTGATTTTAACGGTTTTCAGGTACAAGAAATTTCCAGTTTTACAGGTAAACTTGGGGGTAGTCGTTTTAGTCATTAACGATCATATTTTCCACCGAAATTTGCACAAGGTATTCATCACAACAAGGGCCAATACATACAATCTAATTCCGTCAAAATAGACAAGTATTTTCATTGGAAACACACATCGAACAGGTATGGCACATAATTGATCTAAAATTTTAACTTTATGATCTATGTAATTAAAGATTGTAACTTGAGTATATAGCATGTAAGCAAGTAAAATACTTGCCTGGAAACGTTGAATTGATAGCACGGTACGCACGGGCACGACCACGCGGCAATTGTAATGGTTATAAGCGTTCGATGAAATGCCGAGGTTGGATAGGCTTCGAGGACGGCGATGGTTACAGCAACAGTGTTGACGGTGATGACCACTGTGACATTGTCTGCTATGGAGACGGCGGCGGCACGGTGTCTCGGTTGTAATTGAGGGGCTTAGGCTCGACAAAGGCAACGGTAGTTATGACAATAACAATGATGGCGATGACAGCTGAGATGAAGGCTACTGCGGCGACGGTGGCTAGGTGGTGGCCGTGGTCGAGATTGGTGAGGAGAGAGAGTTGTAGAAAGAGAGATGGAGTGATAAAGTGAGGCAGAGAGGGGAGAATAGAGAGGGAGTGGGTGCGGGGTGAGAAAGAGAGAGAGTTAGGTGAAGAGAGAGAGATATATAGCAGAGAGAGATTGAGAAAGAGAGAGAGGATTAGAGAGAGAGAGAGAGAGTTGGGGAGACGATGGTGACGATGATGAGGAGATCGCCGACGAGAGGGCGTAGGGTGGCCGGTGATGGGTGCAGAGGAAGCTCGCTGGTGGTGGTTGGAACGACGGTGAGGAGGTGAGTGGAGAGGGGGTCGTCGCTAGCAAGAGGAGTCGGTGGTCGGTGGTGGAGGGGAGAGCGAGAGAAGATGAATGGGGTCGAAGTCTTCGTCGTCGACGGCGGCGAGTGACGAAGGCAGTGGGTGAGCAGGTTCGAGCGAGGAGCGGGAAGGCAAAGAAGAGAGAGGGAGAAGTGATGTGATTAAGGAGGGGAGACGACGAGGAGGGGTCAAGGGGCGTGCGTTGTGGGGAGTAACGGCCAAGCGACGAGGGCGCGAGCGTGGGCGGAAGTGACGGGAGTGGGTCGAGCGCGCGGGGAAAGGAACTACCCGTTGGGGAAGAAAGGGTAGCGGGCCGGGTCGGGTAGGCAGCGCGGGTGTGGGCTGATGGGAATGGGCCGGCCAGTGAAATGAAAATTTAAAGATTAAATGGGAAAAAGGATGGGGCCGGGGCTTGGATATTGGGCCGTTGTGAAAATAAAAAGGGAGAAGAAAATGAAAGGGCCGGCTGGGCTTAAGGAAAAATAATGGTGAGGAAAAAAGAATTAAGGGCTGGGCCGGGGGAAAATTATAAGGAAAAGAATTTGATGAGGGGAGTGGGCCAGAGGGATTTTAAATTTGATTTCTAGGCTGGGAAAAATGTGCTTGGGCCGGAGGAAATGAAAGGTAAGGTCTGGGTTTAATGGGATTTTGAAAATTCATAAATAATTATAAATAAATTTTATAGGTAAAAAGAAGTACAAATATTGGTATAAAAGGGCTGGGTATTACACAGACAATTAGAAATGTAAATCGAAGTCTTGATTATTTTTTAAACCTATAATTGCTAGGGTCCTTAGGGTAATTTATAAAACTTAAGGGGGTTTTATGTAAAAATACTTTTATATACTTTTCAAAATACACCTCAAGTATTCGTTATTCGTCTTTAGAGTTGTAATGAAGGTGGATTTTATATTGGGATATTTCTAGTGAAAATATCCTAGTTTCATAAATAAAGGTATTTATTTGTAATATTGATTTATGTGGAATTTATGGTATTTTAATGTAAAATTGATTCTTGTGATTTTTAGAAAAAGGTGGAATATTTATATTTTAACAAAATAGATATTTTAATGATAAATATACATATATTTATACAAAAATAATTTTAATAAATATTTTATATTCTAGAAATCTCATTTTCTTAAAATGTCGTATTTTAAATCTTTCGAGACCGAATGCTCCTTGTGGAGGTCTGAATCTCGCACTACTAAGCCCGAGGATGTGCGATAAACCGCACCATCCCGAACGGGTTCCCCAAAGTGGGTTGTAGCGGTGCTTTGCAAAGATTGTAAATACTAAATCCTTTAGAAAACGGTTTTATGAAGTAAATGGTATTTATTTGTAAAGGTGTATATTTTCCGTATTGTATGTTCTAGATTCTCCTAGGTCGACTAATCTATTCCTAACTGGTCCAGACGACAAGTTATGAGATGCCTCAAATCGCCTCTGCACCGCCAATTGTGGCCAGGTAAGTACAAGTGAGGAAAGGAGGGATCCGCTCACGAATCACCGTGAGACGGGCCTTTTAAAGTTACATTTCTCACTTGCCTAGACTAGACATCACAAAGTCAGGTTTAGATAAACGATCAATATCCACAACTTATCGTATTTTCATAATAAGCGGTACTTCTTTAAAAAGTGTATCAAAACTAAATCTTTTAGAAATGGTTTTATTAAATATATGATATTTAAATGAAAATGTTTATTTTCTCGTATTCTAGGTTCTCGGGGGTGTTGCATATGAGTGTGTGAGGAGGTAGGTCGTTACCTCGTGATCTACTTTAAATGTATAGCAAGTTTGATGGGGTTAAATGAAGGATTGAAACAATGTGATATTTAAGTGAAAAATACGATAAATTGAAAAAGCTATCATTTCATGTGACGAAACTTGATCAAATTGTTTGATTAGTGTTTAATAGTCAACATGAGGAAGTTTAGGTATGATTGTATTAGTGAGAAGTGGAATTTTATAGAAAACCGAATCGGAAATCAGATTTGTTCCGATTCCGTCGGGTTTTATAATTTCGTATTTTGAGAATGGAAAAGAGAGATAGAAAAGGACTTACAGGTTTTAGATTACACGAAAGAGTGAGGGAGAACTAGAGGGATCGCCGATGTATTGCGTCGTCGTCGGTAGTTCCTTAAAACGGTCGCTGGAAGTTCCGCCGGGAATTCGTCGGAGCTTCGCCTCGAGCTTGTTTTCAAAGTACACGACTCTTGGAAAATTTTTGAGAGAGTGGGCTCAGGATTTTGGGGTGAGAGGGTAGTGTGTAGTGGGTGTATTTATAGGGTAGACTAGGGTTAGGGTAGATGAAAGGTTAAAATGAAAAATGTGATAAAATGTATAAAAAAATGTATTAAAAGTGGAGTAATTGGAGTTTTTAAAGAGCTCTGGAAGTGGTTTGAGGCTGAAATTTTGCAGGTGCATAGCGAATATGAAATGACACAACTTTCATGTTGGGGCCGTCGCCGGAATTGGCCGACTCGGCCGTGACTCGGTCTGAGGACTGAGTCAGACCGAGTCAAGGCCGATTTGGCCGATTCCCGGCCGAGTCAGGCGGCCGGGATCCCCCCGACAGTTCATCTAACTCCTGGAAATGTTACATCTTTGGGTGTAGTGAGGTTTTTGTGAGATATGCACGTGTAAACTCTTAGTATTCTAAAGGTTTTAAAAAAAACCAATATTAAAAATAATGTGGGGTATGGGATTTGAACTCTGGTGGCTTGGTTCAGTAGTGCAAGGTATTACCAATGAGCTACAAGCTCCTTCTTGTAATTATGGAGCAAATTAATTACTTAAACTAATAACAGTAAATGTAAATACCCCAAGTATACATTAATTTTAAAGCATTTTTGTACACTAAAAATGGAGTTGTTACATTCTTTTAACTTGTAATTAAAAAGCAAAATAATTACTTATAACTTGTGCTCAGGCTAAAATACCCCTTTATGGATTTTTTGAAATTTTTTTGTAAAAACTTGTATTGGAAATTTAGGGTTGTTACATTCTACCCTCCTTGTAAAAATTTCGTCCTCGAAATTTGTAAAAGGAAAGTGTAACAGTTTCAAGAAAAGTATGGTGACTGGAGTATAGATAGTGTATAAAAATAACAAAGTGATACAAGGGTGAAAAAGGCTTACCGGTGTTGGCTTGACCTACAGTTTCGGCTTTTACGGCTTCTAATGTGAATGTCTGTCGCCGTGGTACATTCCTTCTAGCTGGAGGCACATTCTGCCTTTGGGGCCTGTTTCTCTGCCCTCTGGACATGTCTCTCATTGCTTGTTGGAATTGGCGAGTAGGGTGTGCAGGTGGTGGACAGGTAGTGCAGGACGAGTTGCAGGAGCCTGGATAGGTGGCCGCTGCGGGTAGTTGGTAGGTGTGTGAGCTGAGTTGTATCTATATTGACAGGTCTCAATTCTGTGATTGGATGCGCCACAAATTAGACACAGGCCTTTTGCGCGTCTACAGTCATTCCACAAGTGTCCCGTTCTATGGCAGTAGTGGCAAATTTCTTCAGTTCTCCTGGGTTCAAACCATGGCCTGGAAGGGGCTCCTCCTGCCATTTGGTTGGCAGGGTGCTTAACTCCTGCAGACTGAGGTCTGCCCCTTGCTTTTATCACTGCCTCATAACTGCGGGCAGCTTCCAGAGCTTCCTCATGAGTCGGAAATTTCCCTGTGGCTAGTGCAGCCTGAATTTCCGTGTCCAAACCTTGTTGAAAGCGACGGGCTCTGATCTCGTCCGTCGGTATCAAGTGTGCCGTGAATCGACTTAGCATGGTGCATTCAGCGTCATATTCATCCACTGACTTGTCCCACATCGAACCTTGTTGTAGATGAATGAATTGCTGCTCCATGGCAGACCTGGCAGTCACAGGGAAGTACTTCGCGTCGAACTTCTCGCGAAAAGTCTTCCATTCAATAGGCTGTACAAGACGGCTTTCTTCCGCCTTCCACTAGTTGCAAGCATTGTCCGTGAGCTGCAGTTTTGCCACACGGACTCAAGCTATGTCTGGCACTTGTTCTGCCGCCAGATCATCCTCTATGATTTATGCCCATTCCTCAGCTTCAAGAGGACTTCCCTTTCCGGAGAACTGCTTGGGATGTAAATCCCTGAATTGCTTTACCACAGGTGCATCAGACTCGGGACGGTTCAGGAGTTGTTGCTGTCCCTCAAGAAGGCTGCGGATCGCTTCAAGTAGCATTGTTTGCTCGGTGGGTGGCGTAGAAACAGCAGGAACGATTGGTAGTGGAGGTGGAGGTGTGTTGTTGACGTTGGTGCCGGTGTTGTTCGGGGAATCCATAACCTTGAAAAAGATTTGGGTTAGGACAGATTCAAGTACATGAAATGATAAGATTCAAGGAATATGAAATTGTAAGATTCAAGGAACATGAATTGTAAAGAATATTTTAGTTGCTGGTTCTTGTGTTATATTTCTTAGGTTGTTCACGCAGAACAGAATTGCATGATAGTGTTTCATACAGCTCTGACCTGCATGGGCCACCAACAAAACCTGTCACGCCCCGCTTCCCATTCTACGGCGAAGGAGACGCGACTGGCCCACTACGTATTTACTCAGAAGCAAACACGCTAAGCGTAACTAAGCAATAAAAAGAAAATACACAAGAGGCAGCAACTTTTATTTATTAACATTCTTTTGTGCAATGCATGAAAAGGAAATACAACTGAAATAAAAATGATGCCTAAACAATGGCATGGCAGGAAATGAAAAGTACTAAATGAAAAATGTACAATGAAACTAGAGCTCTGGTTCTTCAGCAAGCTGATCCAAGTCTTCTGCAAATGGCTCGATCTCTGTCGGGTCCAAACCACCTGACGACATTCAAAGAAGAAAGAAATAGAATGTCGTCAGCGAACAGATCGCTCGGTAAGTCCCAAAGATAAGGGAGAAGTAGAAAAGAAGAGAGAGAGAGAGTAGCTTTTAATGTTGTATTATATTGTTGTAATGTTGTATTAACGCTGTAGCTTGGTACAGAAGAATGCCAGTGTATACGAGAGGGGTCTCAGTATGCTAGAGACCAGGGCAAATGGAAGTACAAGGCTCCGTTATACAACCCGGAACAACGACAATTGGATTCATGTTAGGTGTCTTAATCTTACCGTCTCGTGCCACCTTTAACACCTTCCGTACCAATCTACCCCTTAAACCCTGTAGTGTTTTATTTGTATTGTTTTGTACTGTAAATTGTATTGAATGTATAATTGAAAGACTGACCGAAACCATGATATCAGTAAACGGATGTAACCGTAGAATCATGTAAATGGAATAACTGGAGAACCATGTAAATGGAATGTATATCCATGGTTCGGTTCGGTCAAGTCATATAGATTGATAATTGGGTTCATGGATTCATGTTGAAGATTATAGATTGTAGATTGGCTTGAATCATATTTAAGTCAGATTAATCAGAATCAAACTCGAATCAGACAATTAGAAATGTAAATCGAAGTCTTGATTATTTCTTAAACCTATAATTGTTACGGTCCTTAGGGTAATTTATAAAACTTAAGGGGGTTTTATGTAAAAATACTTTTATATACTTTTCAAAATACACCTTAAGTATTCGTTATTCGTCTTTAGAGTTGTAATGAAGGTGGATTTTATATTGGGATATTTCTAGTGAAAATATCCTAGTTTCATAAATAAAGGTATTTATTTATTATATTGATTTATATGGAACTTATGGTATTTTAATGTAAAATTGATTCTTGTGATTTTTAGAAAAAGGTGGAATATTTATATCTTAACAAAATAGATATTTTAATGATAAATATACATATATTTATACAAAAATAATTTTAATAAATATTTTATATTCTAGAAATCTCATTTTCTTAAGATGTCGTATTTTAAATCTTTCGAGACCGAATGCTCCTTGCGGAGGTCTGAATCTCGCACTAGTAAGCCCGAGGATGTGCGATAAACTGCACCATCCTGAACGGGTTCCCCAAAGTGGGTTGTAGCGGTGCTTTGCAAAGATTGTAAATACTAAATCCTTTAAAAAACGGTTTTATGAAGTTAATGGTATTTATTTGTAAAGGTGTATATTTTTCGTATTGTATGTTCTAGATTCTCCTAAGTCGACTAGTCTATTCCTAACAGGTCCAGACGACAAGTTGTGAGTTGCCTCAAATCGCCTCTTCACCGCCAATTGTGGCCAGGTAAGTACAAGTGAGGAAAGGAGAGATCCGCTCACGAATCACCGTGAGACGGGCCTTTTAAAATTACCTTTCTCACTTGCCTAGCCTAGACACCACAAAGTCGGGTTTAGATAAACGATCAATGTCCACAACTTATCGTATTTTCATAATAAGTGGTACTTCTTTAAAAAGTGTATCAAAACTAGATCTTTTAGAAATGGTTTTATTAAATATATGGTATTTAAAGGAAAATGTTTATTTTCTCATATTCTAGGTTCTCGGGGGTGTTGCATATGAGTGTGTGAGGAGGTAGGTCGTTACCTCGTGATCTACTTTAAATGTATAGCAAATTTGATGGGGTTAAACGAAGGATTGAAACAATGTGGTATTTAAGTCAAAAATACGATAAATTGAAAAAACTATCATTTCATGTGACGAAACTTGATCAAATTGTTTGATTAGTGTTTAATAGTCAACATGAGGAAGTTTAGGTATGATTGTATTAGTGAGAAGTGGAATTTTATAGAAAACCGAAACGGAAATCAGATTTGTTCCGATTCCGTCGGGTTTTGTAATTTAGTATTTTGAGAATGGAAAAGAGAGATAGAAAGGGACTTACGGGTTTTAGATTACACGAGAGAGTGAGGGGGAACTAGAGGGATCGCCGATGTATTGCGTCGTCGCCGGTAGTTCCTTAAAACGGTCGCCGGAAGTTCCGCCGGGAATTCGTCGGAGCTTCGCCTCGAGCTTGTTTTCAAAGTACACGACTCTTGGAAAAATTTTGAGAGAGTGGGCTCAGGATTTTGGGGTGAGAGGGTAGTGTGTAGGGGGTGTATTTATAGGGTAGACTAGGGTTAGGATAGATGAAAGGTTAAAATGAAAAATATGATAAAATGTATAGAAAAATATGATAAAATGTATAAAAAAAATGTATTAAAAGTGGAGTAATTGGAGATTTTAAAGAGCTCTGGAAGTGGTCTGAGGCTGAAATTTTGTAGGTGCATAGGGAATATGAAAAGACACAACTTTCATGTTGGGGTTGTCGCCGGAATCGGCCGACTCGGCCGTGACTCGGCCGGAGGACTGAGTCAGACCGAGTTAAGGCCGATTTGGCCGATTCCCGGCCGAGTCAGGCGGCCGGGATCCCCCCAACAGTTCATCTAACTCCTGGAAATGTTACATCTTTGGGTGTAGTGAGGTTTTTGTGAGATATACACGTGTAAACTCTTGGTATTCTAAAGGTTTTAAAAAAAATCAATATTAAAAATAATGTGGGGTATGGGATTTGAACTCTGGTGGCTTGGTTCAGCAGTGCAAGGTATTACCAATGAGCTACAAGCTCCTTCTTGTAATTATGGAGCTAATTAATTACTTAAACTAATAACAGTAAATGTAAATATCCCAAGTATATATTAATTTTAAAGCAAATTTTGTACACTAAAAATGGAGTTGTTACATTCTTTTAACTTGTAATTAAAAAGCAAAATAATTACTTATAACTTGTGCTCAGGCTAAAATACCCCTTTATGGATTTTTTGAAATTTTTTTGTAAAAACTTGTATTGGAAATTTGGGGTTGTTATATAGACCCAAGAAACTTCGAATGTCCTTCACTGACTTCGGTGTCGGCCATTCCCTTACTGCTGAAACTTCAGCTGGATCCACAGAGATTCCATCGCCTGATACAATATGTCCGAGGAAACCAACTTGATCTAGCCAAAACTCGCATTTGCTGTACTTGGTGTAGAGTTGATGCTGTCGTAAAGTTTCCAGGACAATTCGTAGGTGTTCGGCATGTTCTTTCCGACTCTTAGAATACACCAGGTTGTCGTCGATGAAAATGACAACAAACCTGTCTAGGTACTCTTGGAAAACTTGATTCATTAGGTTCATGAATATAGCCGGTGCGTTGGTCACTCCAAATGGCATCACAAGAAATTCGTAATGTCCATAGCGAGTTCTGAATGTCGTTTTTTTGATATCAGATTCTTTGACCTTCACCTAATGATAACCCGAACGAAGATCTAACTTGGAGAAAACACAAGATCTATATAGCTGATCGAACAGATTGTTGATGCGTGAGAGTGGATACTTGTTCTTTATAGTTACATCGTTCAGAGCTCTATAATCAATGCACATTCGATATGAACCTTCCTTCTTCTTCACAAGCAGAACTGGTGATCCCAAACTTGAAGTGCTAGGACGAATCCATCCTTTAGATAATAATTTGTCCAACTGAGTTCGGACTTCCTTCAATCCTTCAGGACTTAACCGATACGGTGCTTTGATAACCGGTTGTGCTCCAGGTACTAAATCAATGCTGAATTCAAGAGTTCAGTCGGGAGGCAAACTTGATATATCTTTAGGAAATACATCGTCGAACTCTCAAACTATCTCGGGCTTTGATCCTTCCTCCGCTTGAAGTGTTGCAATCATTGCCTTCTTCGGTTTTGCCTTGTATGTACTTGGCTCCAGGGTACGGTCTCCACTTTTGAAATAAAAGACCGGATGCTCTGAAATCTTGAATACTACCATCCTTTGACGATAGTCAATGGTAGTATAGAATGTTCCTAGCCAATCCATACCCAAGACGACATCAAAATTCGGTATGTCCAGCACCTTGAAATCAGCATAGAATTCTCTGTTGCAGACGACCACTGGACACAGATTGTATCCCATTATTGCCTTTAGAACGCCGTTCCTTGAACTGACATTCCAGCTAGATACAAGAGGTTTGACTGGAATCGCATGAGTTCGGACGAATCGTTGCGACATAAAGCAATAAGATGCTCCAGTATCGAAGAGTGTTAGTGCAGGAAGTGAGGCTACTAAGATTGTACCTAAGTTATGTTGGATATGGTTTAGGTATAAGGAAAAGATTTATAGATATGTATATAGACTGAAGGAATGTTTGAAAAGAAAGTGTTGCCTTCCACAGTCATTGTGAAAGCCTGTCACCTCGGCACATTCCTCCTTGTTGGAGGAGCATTCTTCTGTTCGTTCCTTTGTCCTTGAGGTATGTTCAGTTGAGCTTGATGGAACTGACGAGGAGGAGGTGCAGTCGGTCCACGAGGAGGTGGAGCAGGTAGTGCGAATCGTGGAGCAGGTGCCTGGATGGCTGGGCGCTGCTGATAAGTGATTGCTGGCCTGGGTGCAGCATTTGGGTTATATCTACGAGGACAAGACCCAATGTCATGAGTAGCTGAGCCGCAGACTAAGCAAAGGCGATTTGCACGCCGGCATTCTTTCACCAAATGTCCATCTCTCCTGCAGTAGGTGCAAAAGGCTGGGTTGGGCCGGTTGTTCGGTACTTCCGGTCTCCTGGGCAAAAATTGTGGCCTTGAAGAGGCTCCTCCTGCCATCTGAGTGGCAGGACGCTTCATCCCGGCAGAGTAGGGTCTGCCCTTCATCTTCACTACTGCCTCATATCGGCGGGCAGATTTCAGGGCCAACTCGTGGGTTGGGAAATCCCCTGTAGTTAAGGCAACTTGGATTTCCGAATCTAACCCTTGCTGAAATCGTCTGGATCCGATCTCAGCAGTACGTATCAAATGTGCCGCGAACCTGTTAAAGTCTTGTGTTAGCTGTGTAGTTTTTGATATTTGATAATCGAATATTGAGGCATATCTTACCTATTGAGCATGGTAAACTCAGCATCATACTCATTTACTGACTTGGTCCATATCGAACCCTGTTGTAGATGAATAAATTGCTGCTCCATGTCGAATCGGCAGTCTCTAGGAAGTATTTCGTGTTGAACATGTCGCGAAAAGTCCTCCATTCGATCGGTTGGTCAAGACGGCTTTCTTCCGCCTTCCACCAAACCCATGCATTGTCAGTAAGCTGCAGCTTTGCAACTCGAACACAAGCGATCTCTGGCACTTGTGCCGCTGCCAGATCATCTTCAATACTCTGAGCCCACTCCTCAGCTTGCAGAGGGCTCTATTTTCCCGAGAATTGCTTGGGGTGTAAAGCTCGGAATTGCTTCACCCTAGGTGCTTCTGCTTCTGGGCGGTTCATCAGAATAGCAGTCTGTTGCTACTGTCCCTCCAGGAGGCTGCGGATTGCCTCAAGAAGTACCGCCTGCTCATTCATCGGAGCAGCGACGGTAGGTGTAAGCGGTAGAGGTGGTGGTGTGTTGTTGAAGTTAGTGCTAGTGTTGTTTGGGGAATCCATAACCTTAAAATTTGGGTTAGGACAGATTCAAAATATATGAAATTGGAAAATTCAAGGAATATGTAAAGAATTTTTTTAGTTGCTGATTCTTGTGTTATATTGCTTAGGACTTCATGCAGAGTTAACCCGCATGTCCATGCTGAACTGACCTGCATGTCCATACAGAGCGGACCTGCATGGGCCACCAACAAAACCTGTCACGCCCCGCTTCCCAATATATGGAGAAGGGACGTGACTGGTCACGCGATGTATTTACTCAGAAGTAAACACGCTAAGCGTATCTAAGCAATATAAAGTAAAGTACACAAGAGACGGTAATCTAAATGAAGATCAAGTTTATATATTAAAAATTCTTTTACAGGTACAACTAAAATGAAAATACATGAATAGAAAGTGATGCCTAAACAATGGCATAACTGAAATGAAATAAATATGTACAAGTGCCTACAGCTCTGGGTCCAATGCTAACTGCTCCAAATATTCAGTGCTGGGCTCGATCTCCAATGAGTCCGAATCACCTGACAACATTCCAAAGAAGAAGAAAGGAATGTCGTCAGCCAACAATCGCTCGGTAAGTCCCAAAGGTGAGTAAAGATAGAATAGACAGAAAGAGAATGTAACTATTAATGTTTATTTATAGTGTTAACGCAGTTGTTTGTAGCTTGGTACAGAAAATGCCAGTGTATACGAGAGGAGTCTCACTATTCCGGAGACTAAGGTATACGGAGCACAAGGAACCGTTCAGTCACGGTACAACGGCAATGGATATTCAGGTTAGGTGTATTATGGTTACAGTCTCGTGCCATTTCTAACACTTTCCGTACCAATCTTCCCTTATAAACTCCGCGATATCTTTTGTATTGATTGTATTATTTTGTTATATAGATGGATGACTTGCCGAAACCATGATATCAGTAAATGGAATGGATATAAATGGAGAGTCATGTAGACGGAGTATATCCATTGTTCGGTTCGGTCAATATAGATTCATATAGATTAAATAGACGGATTCATATATTCATGTTGTATTGTAGTTTATACTTGAATCATATTCTAGTCAGATTGATTAGATTGAGACTCAGTCTGAGTCAGATACTTTGAAAAGAACTTGAAATCCTGAATTAGTTTTGATATTATCGGTAACTGCTGCACATGGACGGCAGGATTTATGTCTTTTTTCAAGACAATTACCGTGTTGATAACACCGTTTGTTAAATTTTCTACCTTAAATAGGCAAGCACCCATATTCTCCGGCTCTCTGAGGCTCAAGAGAACTGTTCCCGCTTAAACCTATGTTTACTAGGGTCCTTATTGTAATTTAGTATAATTTGAAGGGGTTTTATGTAAAAATAGTTTTGATATAATTTCAAAATACACCTCAAGTATTTAATTATCGTCTTTAAGATTTTCATAGATGTATATTTTATAAAAGTGAAATTTCTAGTGAGTAGAACCTAGTTTTCATATTATATGGTATTATATTGAAATATCGGTATTGTTTTGTATTTGGATGCTATTTTCATGTAATGGTGATTCCTTTGAAAAAAAACTTGGAATATTTATATAATATAATTAAAATAGATATTTTGATAATAGTTATATATTTAATAAAAATAAATTTTATTTATTCTTGTAGAAATCTCATTTTCTAAAGAAAAATGCATTAAAATCCCATCGAGATCGAATGCTCCTTTCGGAGGTCTGCATCTCGCTCTACTAGGCCCGAGAATGTGCGATAACCCGCACCATCCCAAACGGGGTCCCCAAAAGTGGGTTGTAGAGGCGCAATTGCAAGAAATTGTTTAACACACTTTTTAAAGAAATGGTTTTGCAAGTTAATGGTGTTTATTTGTAATGTCATATTATCCCATAACTATATTCCCAAAACTTCATCGTGCTATATCAAAGAAGTGTGTTGTGATGAGATAGGTCATTACCTCATGAGTTATCTAAAGGTAATACAAGTATTATGTGAATGATGGCGAAAAGTAAAGTATGTGGTATTTTACCGTAAAATTACAATAAAAATTGCATAAATGATTCTTTTGAGATTAAACTTGTTTATTTGTGCTTGTTAAAGTTTGTTAAATATTATATGAGAGTATGGTATTTTCTTGTTTAAGAAAAATAGAGTTTTTAAAGAAAACCGAATCGAAAGTCGGATTAACTCCGCTTCCGTCGGGTTTTAGAAATGAAAGTTTTCAAAGTAGAAGAAGAGAGGGGAGAGGGGACTTACTGGCTAGGGAACAAGAGAAGAGAGAGGGGAAACTAAGGAAGGCTTCGGGGCGTCGTTTCATCGCCGGAACCTTCTCGAAACTTCGCCGGAACTTCACCCTTTACTAACTTCACTTGCACACTAAAAAGACTTGAGAATTCTTTAGAGTTTTGGCAGGGAATTTCTGAGTGAGAATGGGTGAAATGGAGTGTGGTATTTATTGGGAAAATTAGGGTTTAGAAGGTTAAATAATGCATAAAAATTTGCATTAAAAATTGGTTTAAAAGCATTTTATTGTTCTCTGGAAAATGTGCAAAGAAAACAAACAGTCTAGGAGAAGTGGGGTAGGAAAATAGGTGCAGGGGGAAAAATTTCATGGCAATTCCGACGGGGAAAACCGGTGGTACCGGGATTTTTTAGGGTTTCGCCGGTCGAAATCCGGCGGTGGACGGTGGGATTTGTGCCACGTGTTGGTGTCGCTTGGTTTTCTTTAGTGCGCATGTTTGATTAATCTGTAACTTAACATATTACGTGTAGCGCACGCGCAAACCCTTGGGCTTCTAAAAGATTAAAAGAAAATTTAATAAAAAGATAATGTAGCTGGGGGAATTCGATCACAGGGGCTATGTTACAGCAGTTCAAGGCTTTACCAATGAGCTACAAGTGCTTTCTTGTTGTTTAAAAGTAAAACAAATACTTATAGTGTACATAGGATTTCTAATACCCCAATTGTACATTAACTTTTAAACAATTTTCTGTACATTGAAATTGAAGTTGTTACAGATTGTCTACCTTAGATAGGCAAGCATCCATATTCTCCGGCTCTATGAGGCTCAAGAGAACTAGTCCCGCTTAAACCTATATTTACTAGGGTCCTTATTGTAAATTAGTATAACTTGAGGGGGTTTTATATAAAAATAATTTTGATATAATTTCAAAATACACCTCAAGCATTTAATTACCGTCTTTAGGGTTTTCATAGATGTATATTTTATAAAAGTGAAATTTCTAGTGAGTAGGACCTAGTTTTCATAGTATATTGTATTTTAATGAAATATTGATATTGTTTTGTATTTGGATAGTATTTTCATGTAATGGTGATTCCTTTGATTTGGAAAACTTAGAATATTTATATAATATAATTAAAATAGATATTTTGATAATAGTTATATATTTAATAAAAATAAATTTTATTTATTCTTGTAGAAATCTCATTTTCTAAAGAAAAATGCATTAAACTTCCATCGAGATCGAATGCTCCTTTCGGAGGTTTGCATCTCGCTCTACTAGGCCCTAGGATGTGCGATAATCCGCACCATCCCGAACGGGGTCTCCAAAATGGGTTGTAGAGGCGTAATTGCAAGGAATTGATTAATACACTTTTTAAAGAAATGGTTTTGCTAGTTTGATGGTATTTATTTGTAATGTCATATTATCCCATAACTAATGTCCTAAACATTCATCGTGCTATGTCAAAGATGTGTGTTGTGATGAGATAGGTCATTACCTCATGAGTTATATAAAAGTAATACAAGTATTATGTGAATTATGGCGAAATGTAAAGTATATGGTATTTTACCGTAAAAATACAATAAAAATTGCATAAAAGATTCTTTTGAGATGAAACTTGTTTTAAAGTATTTGTTAATGTTTGTTAAATATTATATGAGAGTACGATATTTTATTGATTAAGAAAAATAGAAATTTAAAGGAAAACCGAATCGGAAGTCGGATTAACTCCGCTTTCGTCGGGTTTTAGAAATTAAAGTTATTAGAATAGAAGATGAGAGGGGGAGATGGGAATTACTGGCTATTGAGAAAGAAGATAGGTAGGGGAAGACTAAGGAAGCGTTGGGGTGTAGTTTCGTCGCCAGAATCTCCTCGGAATTTCGTCGGAACTTCACCCTTTGCTAACTCCACTTGCACACTATAAGGACTTGAGAATTTTTAAGAGTTTTTGTTATGAAATTCTGAGTGAGGAGGGGTAAAATGGAGTGTGGTATTTATAGGGAAAATTAGGGTTTAGATGGTTAAAAAATGCATTAAAATTTTGCATTAAAAATTGGATTAAAGATGATTTAAGTTCTCTGGAAAATGTACAGAGAAAACAAACAGTCTAAGAGAAGTGGGGTAGGCCAAGAGGTGCCGGGGGAGAAATTTCGTGGCAATACCGACGGGGGGAACCGGCGGTACTGGGGTTTTTGGTGGTTTTTCCGGTCATAATCCAGTAGAATGGGGTTGGTTCATCGCCACGTGTCCTTGTTGCTTGGTATAACCTAACGCATGTGTTTGTTTATTCTGTGTCTTTTCATTTTACGTGCAGTGCACGTGTAAACCCTTGGGCTCCTAAAAGATTAAAAGAAAAATAAATAAAAAGATAATGTGGCTGGGGGGATTCGATCACAGGAGCTACGTCACAACAGTGCAAGGCTTTACCAATGAGCTACAAGTGTTTTCTTGCTGTTCAAAAGCAAATCAAATTTATAACTTGTGCTCAGGCTTAGGTATTCCTTCTGTATTTTTGAAAAATTCTATACAGAAAGTTTAGGGTTGTTAAATTCTACCTTCCTTATAAAAATTTCGTCCTCGAAATTTGTAGAAGGAAAGTGTAACATATTCAAAACAATTTAGTAATAGAACTATTGATAGCGCATGAAAAATATTTGGAAGAACGAAAGAATGCAAAAGTTTTGGTAAGATTGAAAAGAGGTGGGGGAATTACCAGGGTTACCTTGGTCTACAGTCTCGGCTGCTAATGTGAAAGCCTGGCGTCGGGGTACATTCCTCCTAGCTGGAGGAACATTCCTCTGTCCTCGGGGCATGTTCCTCTGCCTTCGAGGCATGTTCCTCAGTGCTTGATGGAATTGGCGATTAGGCTGTGCAGGAGGTCCACGTGGAGGTGGAGCTGGGAGTGCAAGACGAGGTTCAGGAGCCTAGATAGCTGGCCGTTGCGGATAGTTGGTGTGTGTGGGAGCTGAGTTGCGTCTATAAGGACATGTTCCAATTTCTTGATTGGATGCGCCACAAACTAAGCATAGGCCTTTTGCGCGCCTACAGTCCTTCCACAAGTGTCCATCCCTTTTGCAGTAGAAACAAAAATCTGGACTTGGCTGGTTATCTGTTACTTCCGGTCTTCTCAGTTCAAACGATGGCCTTAAAGAGGTTCCTCCTGCCATCTGAGTGGCAGGGCGCTTCACTCCGGCATATTGAGGTCTGCCCTTCATCTTCACCACTGCTTCATTATGGCTAGCAGCTTCAAAGCCAAATCATGGGTTGGGAAATCCCCTGTAACTAATGCAGCTTGGATCTCCTGGTTCAACCCTTGCTGAAATCTTCTAGCCCTGATCTCAGTAATCCGTATCAAGTGTGCCGAGAATCTGTTGCGGTCTTGTGTTAGCTGTGTAGTATGTGATATTGAAAATCGAACATTGAGATATATATTACCTACTGAGCATGGTAAACTCAGCGTCATATTCATCCATGGACTTGGTCCACATTGAACCCTGTTGTAGATGAATAAACTGCTGCTCCATGTCAAATCGGGCAGTCTCAGGGAAGTACTTTACGTCGGACATGTTGCGAAAAGTCCTCCATTCGATAGGTTGGTCAAGACGGCTTTCTTCCGCCTTCCACAAAACTCGGGCGTTGTCAGTGAGCTGCGGCTTCGCAACTCGAACCCAAGCGATCCCTGGCACTTGTGCCACTGCCAGATCATCCTTGTTTACCCCAATCAGAGCAAAGCTCTGTTCAAATTCCGAGGCGGGAGATAAAGCAACGCTTCATCTTCCCCCAATCAGAGCAAAGCTCTGCTTTGAAAATTTAAAAATTTAATAAATGAAGAAACGCTTCAGATTATTTGCGCTGCGCAACACGCCACGTGTCAGGCGCAGATGCATCAGCGCAGCGCCCAAGGCAGTGCACCCAATCAGAGTAAAGCTCTATTTTAAGCTCTATTAAAGGAAGCAACGCTTCAGTTGCGCAGGCACTGCGCTGCGCGACACGTGTCAGCGCAGATGCGCTAGTGCAGTTGCGCAAGCGCTGCGCGACACGTGTCAGCGCAAATGCGCTAGCGCAGTTGCGCCGCGCTTTGCACTGCGCGACACGTGTCACGCGCTGGGGCATCTGCGCCAAACAGAATTAAAATTTTAAGAAATCTTTTCTGTTCTTGTTAAAACAAGAAAATTTTCTTCTGTGAAACAGGAGCCCTTGGATCAAAGATCCAACGGTGGGGAAAATTCCCCAAATCACTTAAAGAAAGATCTCTCTAACTAATTTATGGGCACTATAAAAAGGACCCCAGACCTCAATCCAAAGACAGGAACATTTTTCTTGAAAAAAAGTCAAGAGCTTCAAACAGAGAGAGAACTCTGAGAAAATTCCAAAAAAAAAAGGTAAAAACCTTCACGAGAGAGAAGAAATCTCTTTTAATAAATCATTGATCTAAAAACCAGATCAATGATCTTCACATAATAAACAGTGCTTTGCACTTCTTATGAACCACTGGTTCTTTAAAACAAGAAAAAACAAAAAAAAATAAAAATAGTGCTCTGCACTTCTGTTCTTGAATCTAAAAGATTTTTAGTGCTTTGCACTTCCAAACTGCGCTGTTGCGCTCTTGAGAGAGCGCCACGTATCTGCTACAGAATAATTTACGCTATGCGCTTTTAAAATAGAGCTTCGCTCTCTGGAATTGGCGCAACTCACCAGAGCGCGCCACGTGTCAACAGCGCAACAGCGCAGCGCACTGCGCTGTTGCGCTTGCGCTCACCAGAGCATGACACGTGTCCTCACCATAAGCGCTTGCGCTCTTTGACTGGCGCAAAGCGCCTGAATAATGCAATGCATTTATTTTACTGAAGGGCCAGGCCCAAATCAGAGGGGCCTAGTAGGCCGAATTAAATTGCAATACAATGAAAAGGGGCAGAGCCCAAACAAAAATTGAAAATGCAATAAACAGGGCAGAGCCCAAGCAAGACTGATGCTCTGCATCATATATAAATGGACACAGCCCTGATAAAATAAATAATACTATGCATTATTAAACAGGAGCAGAGCCCCAGTAAAGGCCTAACAGGCCAAAAATAAATAAAATGCTAAACATTTTCAACTGGACTTAGCCTAATTCTGGTCGTAAGTCCTTAAATTAAATTGACTAAGCAAGATTGCTCTCTTAAATCAATTTACTACCGGTTCGAGGGTACATCTCCGAACTCCTCTGACACCTGTCGTTGTAATCCTTCAACGACGTCAGAGAGGTGACGGGTCCCAACGACCACACATATATGGACTGCGGGGTCCTTAAACTCGTGGACCGAAACGTCCTTAAACTAATTTGGACCGAAACGTCCTTAAACTAATATTGGACCGAAACGTCCTTAAACTAATGTCGGACCACTACGTCCCTAAACTGGAACACAGACCACCACGTCCCTAAACTGGAATATGGACCACCACGTCCCTAAACTGGCGATGGACCACCATGTCCCTAAACTGGAACAATAGAGCCCAAACGTTCTTTTGTCGGATCTAAACGATCCCGTTAAGTTGATCTTAGTCTCAAACTGGACTAACGTATCCTTAACAAACGTTTGAGTCGATCTTAGCCTCAAAATGGCTAACGTATCCTTCAAACAGACTTTAGTCCCAAATTGGACTATGAATCTCCCAACCAACTTTGGTTCAAGGGTACATCTCCGAACTCCTCTGACACATGTCGTCGTAATCCTTCAACGTCGTCAGAGAGGTGACGGGTCCCGACGGCCATATATTAAATGGACCACTACGTCCTTAAACTGGAAATGGATCTAGACGATCCCGTTAAGTTGATCTTAGTCTCAAATCAGACTAACGTATCCTTAATGAACGTTTAAGTTGATCTTAGCCGCAACGCGACTAATGCATCCTTAAACTAAAAACACCAAACCCAAATCTAAGTAAATACGGATTTGGACTAATCCACGTCCTATGGGCGACGGCATTACTCAGTCTCCGTATACAATCCACGGGCAACCACAAACAAAACAAACACACACGACACGAAGTGAAATTCTGGAGAAGGAGAAAGTTGTTACCGCGATGCGGTAGCATAATTAACTGCAGGGGCTTGCGCCTGCAGGGAAGAGCGTCCCCACAATCAAAAACCCCTCAAGCGAGGGGGAATCTGACGAAGTCTGCTACATCGGCCGCATCTGTTTAAACCTCCGATACCCGGTGCCATAAATCAACTTGGCATCTTTGGAGAGGTGGATGGATAAAACCAACTAGCATCTGTCCCGAATCTCAGCGTCAGGACATCGCGGTCCTGTGCGCCGTCCTTCGGAGGGGAACAGATTCTGGTACGCCCGGTGGGACCTTTTCCACTTTCCACTCCACACTTCGTGTGTCGTGTTCGCGAACGAATCGCGGTTTACTGTGGTTGCCTTTGGATTCGAGGTACTAAGATTTGGTGTCTTGCTCCGTGCAGAAAACAGAAGATCAATGGCTTCAAACTGCACTGCCTACAACTGCAATTCTCGCTCGGTCCTTGCTGGAGGAGTGACTTATGGGCCCCAAGCGGCCTCCCTTTTCAAAATGTCGGTGGAGCAGGTGGCTTAAACCACCACTGGACTATTTTTTGGGACCATGCTCCCACTAATGAGCTTCAACGCCCCAATGACATTGCAAGAAGCTCCAAAGAAGTCGGTCTTCGATCGACTTACCACTGCCGCGACCCCTCTCAACAGGTCGCCCAACTCCACTGCTTCAGGTTTTAATGGATCAGGCCAGAGCTCCATCGGGCCCATGAAGAAGCCTGCCATACCAGAAGACGTTATCCCGAAGCGGATAGCCATCCCAGCTCCTGTTCTTGGCGAAGTCACCAAGGTTGCTTCCCATGCTCGGAAGTCCGCTTCTGACAGGTTGGCCGTCCCCGTTCAACGGACGTCGATCTTTAAAAGGCTGGTACCAACATATTCTGACCAACACGGGGGGCATGAGGAGGTCACCCCTATAGCTGAAACAACTCCATTAGCACGACATGCTCGACGTCGCCACTGGCGCCGAGTAAAGAAGGCTGGGGCAACTTCCCCTCTGGATTAACTCCTCCAGCTCCAACGGTGGGGATCAATACTGCTGTTCCAATCGGGAACAGCTTTGAATTGCTAAACACGGTGTGCAGAAACTCTCCTACTGCGGTGCTGAAGCGAACTCCTTCACCTATGGAGAATACTCCAGAGAAGAAGCTAGAACAGCCCCCTCAACGGCTGTCTTCTAAAATTTACAGAGTCTGGCGACAGGTCCAGGAGTCAGTGATTGATGAAAACTATCTCCGCCAACGAAAAAAATGAAGGTTCGGCAAGAGAAGGATTACTCCGTCAAGCCCTAAAAACCAATAGTTACCCGGGTGCCCATTACAACAGCCCCCTTAACTCCAATCACTCAGAAGAAAAGGAGGCCGCAAAAAGCCCTTGTGAACATGGCGAAGCATGAAAGCGCTGTTAGTTATATGTATGCCCTAGAGGCCATTACTGTACATACGATGTATATTGTAGTGGATGCTAGGACATATATAGGGAGGACTTTCTTGCTCGACATGATAGTATGCTATCTGGTTGTACTTTATCTTAACATGTACTCAGATTGTCTCTATATTACATGTTGATAAAGCCCTTAGGATATGTACTCGACTACTGGGACTATGATGAGATCATACTAGTGGGGCCACGGTAGTCGACGAGTACATCCTATAACTGTTCCTAGTCGAGGGTGTATCGAGACAGGGCATCGATGCACCAGAGTAGACTAGCGTATACGCATCTTGACCCATATGATGGGCGATGGATGATCCCATATCCATCGGTGTTTGATATCAAGGATGGTGTACGGGTGCTCAGTGGAGACTGGGTACACTGGACGGACTCGCCGAGAACACCCAGATGGTATTATACCTCACGTCAGATGGCAGTTCTCCGGTGACACTGGTACAGAGTAGTCTGTTGACCCGAGATCGTCATAGAGTCTTGTGTGATTCCTACTGTGCTTTGATTTCCATCATACCACGTCCAAGAGGGCATGCAAAAAGGTGGCTTTTGGGTACAGTCCCGAATCACATGGAGGCAATGAGCGATAGGAGGGGATTCGTCTTTCCCGGTATAGGGAGTTGATGTTGTGCTGTGTTCGATTGGCTATAACCGGAAATCCCTGTCCAGGGTTGCTGAGATTTACTGGTAAGTGTTATCAGTAGTTTCTCGAACTGTTATAGACCTCATATCGACACGACTTATCAAGCTACTGGGGTCTGACGTTTACCACCCCTAGGCGAGATATGCGACATATCAGACGACGAGACCGGACTGTATGGGAGTGTTACTGTTTGGATTCACAGGAGAATGTACAGGCTTGCTTGTTGATCTTCTGAGCGCTCAATACCTGGGTAGCTGTTACGTTTAGCAGACCGCTTGCAGCTAGTGGGTGTTTGATATGATCATCACCCACTGCCGGCGTATTGACGATTCTTTAGAGTCCTACACAGAGGTTTCTTGGCTCAGGCAAAACGGAGTAGGAGCACATATGTGATATGTGCGGGACCGAGGATAATGCGATATGTGATACCGTATTATATTCTCGCGATATTTGATATCAGCCAGGTCATCGGATCAAGTGTTGATTCGATGAATCGGTACTGATAAATATTAGTCGGTTATATGCGATATAGCCGGATTGTCGGTTCAAGTGTTGATTCGATAATTTAATTTATAATAATATATATGATATATTAAATTACATTATCTAATATTAGCTCACTAAAAGATTCTTTTTCTCACTCGGGTAATACATTGATATATATGCGATATATGTTAATTGTATTATTTTATTTTGTTACGATAAATATTATATATGTGATATATAATATTGTAACATGATATGATAACTAATGCAACATGTTTAGTGGATTTTAAACATGATTAGGGTTTGGATTAGGGTTAAGCTTTCTAGATGATTCTAGAAGGTTTTGGTTTTGTTTTGTGAAAGATATTTTCAAGTGACTCATGCTTTAACCCAACCCAAACCCTAACCCTAGTTAATTCTCTACATGAGTTTGGTTGACCATGGTTGCATTATTCATCATATTATTTCTTTTTCTATTCATCACAAAAGGATTCTTATGATATTATTCATCTTCTTCCTTCATTCTTTTCATAGAAAAAGCTTACTAGTTTTCTTCAAGTGATGAATAAATGTGAGAAAAAGATAAATAAAGAGAGCAAAAATCCTACTTCATCATCCTCATCTTCCCTTGCCCTTTAGATGAGAGTGTTCACTCAATTTTAGTGAGTGTTAGCTTGTGTTAATGAAATTTCAAGGTAGATCATCTTTGTATCGAAGATCGGAAGCAAGACTGCACCTTTCTCTTCGTGAAGCCTCTCGAGAGTCCGGAGTATGATGATCGCAGCGAAGGGACCTCAACATGGAGCATATGAAGTGAAGGACCGGATCTACAAAGGTTGTAATCCCTCTCACTTAGTGTTAAAGTTGTTAGCATGTTAGTTTTTGCCTAATCTCTAGTTTAAAGATCCGTATTCGGGTTGTTCGGCACGGCTAATTTTTTAATCGGGCATGGTTGATGCCTCGTAGACCCTTGTGCGCGTGCATAGCAACCCTACAGTGGTATCAGAGCCAAGCTAGAGCTTTAGGCGATGTCTAACCGAAGTTTAAAGTCCGATCGAAACCCGAAACCCCGATAAAACCCATTCTCTGGAAATTTTCTGAAAATTTGGATTTTTGTGAATTAAAAATTGCCAAAAAATTCAGCAGGGAATTCTATGAGTTACTGTGAAGCACGTGATGCTAACTCGACAAAAGAGCCGCGGAACCGCGGCCCCACCCTGGGTTTCGCAGCGGTTCCGCGGCCATTTTGGTGAGTTACACCACGTGGCTTGCACAGTAATTCTTGTCTTGATGTGCTGAGTCTTCTGAAAATTTTTATATTTTACTCAACAGTTGAGTTTTTCTGGGGTTGTTCTGGGGATTCGATTATTCAATCGGATTGTCTAAATTTTGTCTATGTGTTGTCCGGATAATTTTAGAAACTGTTAAAATGTTCGAACGGATATCAATAACTCACTTTTTCCCCTGTCGGAAATTTTTTCAAAAGTTGGATTTTTCCTCGTGTTTAAGAACGTTCTAAGTCGTGCAAGTAACGCGGTGGACCCTCTAGAAGACAACAAACCTTAACTCGATTATGTGACCGTCTTGAACTGCCTTTTGAACCTTAGGGTTTGGGGCAGTACGGCGTGCCACATGTGAGGCGTTGGCTTGACCCTTCTACGGCTGGACCATTGGTACTGTGGCATATGATGGATGTTTTTAAACTGATTTCATGTGTTGAGATATATTGGGGAAATCTTGGGTGTTTGATGATTCAATCGGAAAGTTTAACTTTGTCTATTTATCTGGAATGTGATACAATATTTGGAATCCACAGGTAGTTATGAGATAACTAATTTGAATATTATAAACATAGCAGTTTAGTCTCAGATGATCGGTTGCCATGGAATTTTGATGTGATCAAAAGTCCGTCGCAATCACGTAGCGTACGCGGATACTCGCCGGATAAACTTAATAGACAGCCACGCCCCAAAGCCCCGACCAAGTGACTGTAGGAGAACCCCGTCTCCGAAAGCATCCGTTCGGGTGCTCGCGGCAGCGGTGTTCCGCCTTAGTGCACTTCGTCGACGGCATCTGGGGGTGCGGCCGTCTACTAAAGTTTGCGACGAGCATTCGATCAGTTTTTTGGGAATCTTGTTGAATTGCCCGACTTGATATTGAAAAGAGTTTTCGATAATGAGACTAAAATGCGGGGTTTATAATTGTTAGGCATGCGATGTCTAAGGAATTCATTTGGTTAGGCATGCGATGTCTAAAGAGGTTGCGGATTCCAACTGTTGTAGTTTTACACTTTCTTTTCTGTGACCGTAAGCGTAGTATGTGGTGTATCGCCGGCTTCGTTGCTATACATCAACGACAATCGGGATACGCATACTTGCTTACGTTGATGATATGAGATATTATGTGTTGCTGTGATATGTTATATTGGATCGTCGCGTTTTGAATAGCCGGGGGTTTTATCTGAGATTAAATTTTTTTCATTTTTCATTCATGTAAAATTCATATGTATG
Organism: Agapanthus africanus; assembly: GCA_030015575.1. NCBI lineage: Eukaryota > Viridiplantae > Streptophyta > Magnoliopsida > Asparagales > Amaryllidaceae > Agapanthus > Agapanthus africanus. The sequence goes on from JASDDO010000014.1 coordinate 13,593,987, forward strand.
TAATATTCTTTTATTGGGGCACTTCCATGTTGCGGAAGATGTCACCGTTGTATATTATTTACTTTTCTGCATTAGGTAGACCCAAGGCGGGAAGCACAAGTAACCGGGTTCTAGGGTCCAGTGGGAGACCATCTCGAGGAGACGAGACCGGGTCTCCTAACCCTAGAATTGGCAGTGTTACTTGCCGCTCTCGTAGGGGTCTAGGGATGTGGGTTTGGCTATTCATCGCGACCGTGGAATCCGTATTTTATACAGGCTCGTATTGAAAACACGGACGTCCTAGTATATCCAATATTTCATATATGTTTCTTCTGCTGCAATGTTCTGTGATGGGATCCTATTACTGCCTGAGACGAATGTTTATATTATATATATGAGATATATGTTATATTGCAGATTTCGTTTTCAAAAGAGATGCTTGCGAAGCATAATAAAATGGGACTTCATTAATGAGATTAATGAAATAAAAGAAACCTAAGATGTTGTAGAAACTTGTTTAAAAACTGGTAGCTCTAGTTCTTGCTTTGCATAGTGGTGTTCCTTGTAGAACATCCAGCACCTTATTCGATAAGGAAAGGATCGGGATCCCTTCACCGGGAGTGACTCCTTTAGCAATAACTGGCAGATGCTACAAACTCGGTTTGTCTTTTGATTGCTTCTATAGTTCTTGCTTTGCACAGCAGTATATATGATATATCCTGCACCTTATTCGATAAGGAAAGGACCGAGATCCCTTCACCGGGAGTGACTCCTTTAGCAATAACTGGCAGATGCTACAAACTCGGTTTGTCTTTTGATTGCTTCTATAGTTCTTGCTTTGCACAGCGGTATATATGATATATCCTGCACCTTATTCGATGAGGAAAGGGTCGACGATCCCTTCACCGGGAGTGACCCCTTTAGCAAAACTAGAAAAGCCTCAAAAACACTCCATTTAAAATCACTCGATTCTACGACGACATCAAGTTCATTACGCAAAGGGTTTTTATAAAAAAACCTGTCGTAGCCCTCCGTCATTTTAGATAAGTTTTACTTAGTATTCGTGCTACGTTTGTTGGCCTGCGTCAAGGCGTAGTGTGCGGTAGCTAACTAGTATTTATCTGTCTATGCATATGATGCAGATTGGATTAGGGTAGTCGTGCGACTTTGTTGGCCTGCGTCAAGGGTCGTGCGGGTGGGTTTAATTCAATCAAGAAATGACGGGTTGAACTTGACTAGCGGACTGTGATTTGTTGGCCTGCGTAAAGGTCATGGGACGCTAGGGGTAAAATATTATTGGGGATTTCAAGTGTTGAAATTTGCAATGAGATTGCATACCTTCTATGAGATAGTTGGATCCCGATACCCGCTGCGAGTAAGAGTTACTCCTGGAAGAGTTTTACACATTACAATTAGCCGATCAAGTAGGTGTCTAGATGTAGGGTTGCTATGCACGCTCACAAGGGTCTACGAGACATCAACCATGCCCGATTAAAAAATTAGCCGTGCCGAACAACCCGAATACGGATCTTTAAACTAGAGATTAGGCGAAAACTAACATGTTAACTACTTTAACACTAAGTGAGAGGGATTACAACCTTTGTAGATCCGGTCCTTCACTTCATATGCTCCGTGTTGTGGTCCCTTCGCTGCGATCATCGGGATCCGGACTCTCGAGAGGTTCCACGAAGAGAAAGATGCAACCTTTGCTTCCGATCTTCGATACTAAGATGATCTACCTTGAAGTTCCGTTAACACAAGCTAACACTCATGAAATGATGTGAACACCCTCATCTCAATGGCAAGGGAAGATGAGGATGATGAAGTAGGATTTTTGCTCTCTTTATTTATCTTTTTCTCATATTTATTCATCACATTGAAAAAAGCTAGCAAGCTTTTTAATGAAGAAAGATGAAGGAAGAAGATGATGAACATGATAAGAATTCTTTTGTGATGAATAGGAAAAGAATAATATGATGAATAATGCAACCATGGTCAAGTAAACCTTTGTAGAGAATTAACTAGGGTTAGGGTTTGGGTTGGGTTAAAGCATGAGTCACTTACAAATATCTTTCACAAAACAAAACCAAAACCTTCTAGAATCATCTAGAAAGGTTAACCCTAATCCAAACCCTAATCATGTTTAAACTCCACTAAACTTGTTGCATTAGTTATCATATCATGTTACAATATTATATATCACATATATAATATTTATCGTAACAAAATAAAATAATACATTTAACATATATCGCATATATATCAATGTATTACCCGAGTGAGAAAAAGAATCTTTTAGTGAGCAAATATTAGTTAATGTAATTTAATATATCATATATATATTATTATACATTAAATTATCGAATCAACACTTGATCCGACAATCCGGCTATATCGCATATAACCGACTAATATTTATCCGTACCGATTCATCGAATCAACACTTGATCCGATGACCCGGCTGATATCAAATATCGCGAGAATATAATACGGTATCACATATCGCATTATCCTCGGTCCCGCACATATCACATATGTGCTCCTACTCCGTTTTGCCTGAGCCAAGAAACCTCTGTGTAGGACTCTAAAGAATCGTCAATACGCCGGCAGTAGGAGATGATCATATCAAACACCTACAAGCTGCAAGCGGTCAGCTAAACGTAACAGCTACCCAGGTATTGAGCGCTCAGAAGATCAACAAGCAAGCCTGTACATTCTCCTGTGAATCCAAACAGTAACACTCCCGTACAGTCCGGTCTCGTCGTCTGATATGTTGTATATCTCGCCTAGGGGTGGTAAACGTCAGACCCCAGTAGCTCGATAAGTCGTGTCGATATGAGTTTTATAACAGTTCGAGAAACTACTGATAACACTTACCAGTAAATCTCAGCAACCCTGGCCAGGGATTTCCGGTTATAGCCAATCGAACACAGCACAACATCAACTCCCTATACCGGGAGAGACGAATCCCCTCCTATCGCTCATTGCCTCCATGTGATTCGGGACTGTACCCAAAAGCCACCTTTTTGCACGCCTTCTTGGACGTGGTATGATGGAAATCAAAGCACAGTGGGAACCACACAAGACTCTATGACGATCTCGGGTCAACAGACTACTCTGTACCAGTGTCACCGGAGAACTGCCATCTGACGTATGGTATAATACCATCTGGGAGTTCTCGGCGAGTCCGTCCAGTGTACCCAGTCTCCACTGAGCACCCGTACACCATCCTTGATGTCAAACACCGATGGATATGGGATCATCCATCGCCCATCATATGGGTCAAGATGCGTATACGCTAGTCTACTCTGGTGCATCGATGCCCTGTCTCGATACACCCTCGACTAGAAACAATTATAGGATGTACTCGTCGACTACCGTGGCCCCAGTAGTATGATCTCATCATAGTCCCAGTAGTCGAGTACATATCCTAAGGGCTTTATCAACATGTAATATAGAGACAATCAGAGTACATGTTAAGATAAAGTACAACCAGATAGCATACTATCATGTCGAGCAAGAAAGTCCTCCCTATATATGTCCTAGCATCCACTACAATATACATCGTATGCACAGTAATGGCCTCTAGGGCATACATATAACTAACAATCTCCCACTTGCACTAGGGCCATCTGTTATGGTATCGCATACCCAACAATTAGCTACGGTTGAAGTATCTCATACTCAACCATCCCATAAAAGTCTCTACTGGGAAAAAGGCCTTTGTGGGTGGATTCGCGCTGTTGTCCTCTGTGTCTACTCTCCTAACCTCGATCTCCCTGGAGATCAACCATCTCCATGATCAGGTGATACTGCCTAAGAATTATATCTGGATTTCTGATGGGACGGTAGTTCCTTGGCTGAAGCCACAACTCTATTGTCACACAATGGTAGGAACGAAGTTCATCTTATGAACTTATATATATCCAGACTGCCTCTTTGGTAGCATCCTTGGTAACGATGTATCTTGCCTTTAATCTTCTAGTATGTCACGATATCTAGCTTGGAACTCTTCCAACATACCGTCCCTCCACTGAGGGTGTAGACAATGCCTGCGACTGACATTCAGTCGTCCTTATCAGCCTGGAACCTTTCCAGTGATTCTCCCCAGGATCGATTGATACCATCTCACTACAACTAGTGAGAATCCTAACATCCATTTAGATCTATCTCATAGATCCAAAAACCCAGGATTTAGGAGGTATCACTTTGATCCTATATGGATAATCGTTGTGATAAGCGGAGATTGACCGAGCGTAGCATAGGAAACTCCTTCCCTATCAAGAGTATGTCATCCACGTACTTTACGAGGATCACCACCATACTCTCTACAACCTTTTCGTATATACAAGGTTCATCTACCATTTTGATGAAGTCAAACTCTTTGACTAGCACATCAAAACAGATGTTCCAACTCCGCGATGTCTGTTTTATCATATAAAACATCTTGCACATGTTTCCGCTACTTCCACTGTCTACGAAGCCCTCTGGCTGTGTACTTATAGACGTTCTCTTCTAAAACATCACTTAGAAAAGCAGTCATGACACCCAACCACCAGATATCGTAGTCATGGTATGTAGCCGTGGCAAGTAGGATCTGGATGGACTTAAGCATAGATCCTTAGAAAAGGTTTCAACATAATCCATACCTGGTCTATGATGCAAACCTTTAACAAGTCTAGCTTTGAAAGTCTCAACTTTTCCATGTACACCAAGTAATCTTCTCAAGATATACTTGCTTCTGATGGGGATTTAACCCTTCAGATAAAGCAACCAAAGTCCATACTTTGTTGGTGTATAAGGATTCCATCTCAGATCGATAAGCATCCAACCATTCTTACAGAGTCCCACTCCTGATGGCCAGCTCGAAACTAGTTGGGTCATCATCTCATGATGCAATCCTCGCTCCCACTGTCATAGAGAAACCGAAGTATCTCTCAGGTGGGTGAGGAACCCTGCTAGATCGGCGGAGAGGCTGAGGTTCGTCGGAAACTATTGAATCATTTGGTTCTACCAAATCATTAGCTGCAGTTTGTATAGCTGAAACATTTCTAGTTCTACATAACAGACCTTGCCTCGAGCTTTTCCGGATTTTGTTTTTAGACATAGGCCGGACAACCCCAAATCATAACAAACTTAAGATATGGGCTCTTCCCTTTCCATATCACATATGAAGTGGTAGGCATCTGATTTGATTTGAACCATATTCAATAGGTATGCAGCTTCTCAAGTGCATAACTCCCAAAAGGAAATAGGAAACTCAGTAGTACTCATCATAGAGCACACCATATCAAATAGGGTGCTATTGCTCCGCCCCGATATACCATCGTGCTATGGTGTATACGGAGGAGTAATGCTGAGAGATAATCTCATTCTCCTTTAGAATAGTCCATGAATTCCGTGCCCAAGTATTCTCCTCCTTGATCTCATCCAAGGACATAATACTTATACCCGTATTTTCGGTTCTCTACTTCTAACTCATATTCTGTGAATATCTCAAAAGGTTCGGACTTGTGTTTCAACAGGAACATATGTCTGAATCTTGAGAGATCATCAGAGAATGTAATGAAGTACAAAGAACCGGTCTTGGCATGTGTAGACAGGGGACTTACATACATCAGCATGTATCAATCCCAAGAGTTCACTAACTCTTTCTCTATTTCCAATAAACAGAGCTATGGTCATCTTATCTTTGTGACATGACCGGCAAGTTTCACAAGATGTAAATTCAAACTAATTTAAATATACATCTAAATGTAACTTCAGCTAGTCTGGTCGCATTGATATGACCTGGTCTACAATACCTCAAGAAGGATTCATTCATTTCTGAACTCTTCCTCTTGTGTGTGTTCCGTATACTAAGAACTGTAGTTTGATTTAGAACATCAATGCTTTTAGATAACGTGTCTGAACCGATCAACTCTTGATATAGGAAATGTTCAAAAAATTATCCAACTATACAAAATTATATCCTTTCTTTACTAATAAAGAGACTGATATGATTTTGTATATCAGGTTCGGTATCTAATAACATTTGTTCAGAATCAATGTATTCAGGTAATACAGGGTGATAGTGACCAACAGACTTGGCTGCAACACTTGCACCGTTTTCTGTCTCATGAAACTTATCACCCATTCTCAGTTCTCTACCTATCTGTAGCCCATGTAACAGATTACATATACGGGATCCTGATCCGGTATCACATACCCAGGACATAAAGGATACTGAGAAACAGTTCTGTGTAATGAACACACCCAAAGATGATGCATCAACATGCACTTTCTTCGTTTGGGCGGCACGGGAATTCTGGTAATCCCCAATTTCCTGCTCTGTCTTATAACAATTATAAGTTGGAGCGGGACCAACGTTCCCCAGCTCAGTATAACAAGTGGGTTTGGTCAAATATATCCGTATTATTATCTTGATTAAGGCGTGATATGGTCGCTACCTGGAGAGAGAGAGAAGAAAACACTCAGCGTATGCTCTTGCAAGATTAGATTGGTTATCTAATATATCTAATCAGGATGTCTCCCACTGTTTTAATCAAATCTTCCTTCAAACCCTAAAAGGAAAGACTAGCCGGGAATAATTACACGCTACAAGTTCGCCAATCTTTCAGCCAGGCCAGTGTCGGTACTTTGAGGGAGGTCCCCCGTGCTTTCGCACGAACCTAATTAAAGTAAACCTCGTTTTCCCAGAGGCGTAACCCCGTTAACACCTTTCTAGACACCTACTTGATCGGCTAATTGTAATGTGTAAAACTCTCCCAGGAGTTACTCTTACTCGCAGCGGGTATCGGGATCCAACTATCTTATAGAAGGTATGCAATCTCATTGCAAATTTCAATACTTGAAATTCCCAATAATATTTTGCCCCAAGCGATCTATGACCTTGACAAGGTCAACAAACCATAGACCGCAAGTCAAGTTCAACCCGTCATTTCCTGATTGAATTAAACCCACCCGCACGACCCTTGACAAGGTCAACAAAGTCGCACGACTACCCTAATCCAATCGCATCATATGCTTATGCAGATAAGCATAAATAGCTACCGCACACTACGCCTTGACAAGGTCAACAAACGCAGCACGAATACTATGAAGTACTTATCTGAAATGACGGAGGGCTACGACGTGTTTTTTCAGAAAACCCTTTGCGTAATGAACTTGATATCGTTGTAGAATCGAGTGATTTTAAATGGAATGTTTTTTAGGCTTTTCTAGTTTTGCTAAAGGGGTCACTCCCGGTGAAGGGATCGTCGGCCCTTTCCTCATCGAATAAGGTGCAGGATATTTCACAAATACCACTATGCAAAGCAAGAACTATAGAAGCAATCAAAAGACAAACCGAGTTTGTAGCATCTGCCAGTTATTGCTAAAGGAGTCACTCCCGGTGAAGGGATCTCGGTCCTTTCCCTATCGAATAAGGTGCAGGATGTTCTACAAGGAACACCGCTATGCAAAGCAAGAACTAGAGCTACCAGTTTTTTTTTTTTTTTTTTTTTGAAACAAGTTTCTACAACATCTTAGGTTTTTTTTATTTCATTAATCTCATTAATGAAGTCCCATTTTATTATGCTTCACAAGCATCTCTTTTGAAACGAAATCTGCAATATAACATATATCTCATATATATAATATAAACATTCGTCTCAAGCAGTAATATGATCTCATCACAGAATATTGCAGCAGAAGAACATATATGAAATATTGGATATACTAGGACGTCCGTGTTTTCAATACGAGCCTGTATAAAACACGGATTCCACGGTCGCGATGAATAGCCAAACCCACATCTCTAGACCCCTATGAGAGCGGCAAGTAACACTGCCAATTCTAGGGTTAGGAGACCCGGTCTCGACTCCTCGAGATGGTCTCCCACTGGACCCTAGAACCCGGTTACTTGTGCTCCCCGCCTTGGGTCTATCTAATGCGGAAAAGTAAATAATATACAACGGTGACATCTTCCGCTGCCTGGAAGTTCCCCAATAAAAGAATATTACATACAAATGAATTTTACATGAATGAAAAAGAAAAACTCTCATCTCACAAAAAACCCCCAGCTATTCAAAACGCGACGATCCAATATAACATATCACAGCAACACATAATATCTCATATCATCAACGTAAGCAAGTATGCGTATCCCGATTGTCGTTGATGTATAGCAACGAAGCCGGCGATACACCACATACTACGCTTACGGTCACAGGAAAAAAATGTAAAATTACAACAGTTGGAATCCGCAACCTCCTTAGACATCGCATGCCAATCCAAATGAATTCCTTAGACATCGCATGCCTAACAATTATAAACCCCGCATTTCAGTCTCATTATCGAAAACTCTTTTCAATATCAAGTCGGGCAATTCAACAAGATTCCCGACGTCCTGATCGAATGCTCATCGCAAACTTTAGTAGACGGCCGCACCCCCAGATGCCGTCGACGAAGTGCACTAAGGCGGAACACCGCTGCCGCGAGTACCCGAACGGATGCTTTCGGCAACGGGGTTCTCCTACAGTCACTTGGTCGGGGCTATGGGGCGTAGCTGTCTATTAAGTTTACCCGGCGAGTATCCACGTACTCTACGTGATTGCGACGGACTTTTGATCACATCAAAATTCCACGGCAACCGATCATCTGAGACTAAACTGCTATGTTTATAATATTCAAATTAGTTATCTCATAACTACCTGTGGATTCCAAATATTGTATCACATTCCAGATAAATAGACAAAGTTAAACTTTCCGATCGAATCATCAAACACCCAAGATTTCCCCAATATATCTCAACACATGAAATCAGTTTAAAAACATCCATCACATGCCACAGTACTAATGGTCCAGCCGCAGAAGGGTCAAGCCAACGCCTCACATGTGGCACGCCGTACTGCCCCAAACCCTAAGGTTCAAAAGGCAGTTCAAGACGGTCACATAATCGAGTTAAGGTTTGTTTTCTTCTAGAGGGTCCACCGAGTTACTTGCACGACTTAGAACATTCTTAAACACGAGAAAAAATCCAACTTTTGAAAAATTTTCCGACAGGGGAAAAAGTGAGTTATTGATATCCGTTCGAACTTTTTAACAGTTTCTAAAAGTTATCCGGACAAAACACATAGACAAAATTAGACAATCCGATCGAATAATTGAATCCCCAAAACAACTCCAGAAAAACTCAACTGTTGAGTAAAAATAAAAATTTCCAGAAGACTCAGCACTTCAAGACAAGAATTACTGTGCAAGCCACGTGGTGTAACTCAGCCAAATGGCCGCAGAACCGCCGCTAAACCCAGGGTTAGGACGCGGTTCCGCGCCTCACTTGTCGAGTTAGAATCACGTGCTTCACAGTAACTCATAGAATTCCCTGCTGAATTTTTTGGCAATTTTTAATTCACAAAAATCCAAATTTTCAGAAAATTTCCAGAGAAGGGGTTAATTCGGGTTTTCCGGGTTCGATCGGACTTTAAACTTCGTCTAGACCTCGCCTAAAGCTCTCTAGCTTGGCTCTGATACCACTGTAGGGTTGCTATGCACGCTCACAAGGGTCTACGAGACATCAACCATGCCCGATTAAAAAATTAGCCGTGCCGAACAACCCGAATACGGATCTTTAAACTAGAGATTAGGCGAAAACTAACATGTTAACTACTTTAACACTAAGTGAGAGGGATTACAACCTTTGTAGATCCGGTCCTTCACTTCATATGCTCCGTGTTGTGGTCCCTTCGCTGCGATCATTGGGATCCGGACTCTCGAGAGGTTCCACGAAGAGAAAGATGCAACCTTTGCTTCCGATCTTCGATACTAAGATGATCTACCTTGAAGTTCCGTTAACACAAACTAACACTCATGAAATGATGTGAACACCCTCATCTCAATGGCAAGGGAAGATGAGGATGATGAAGTAGGATTTTTGCTCTCTTTATTTATCTTTTTCTCATATTTATTCATCACATTGAAAAAAGCTAGCAAGCTTTTTCATGAAGAAAGATGAAGGAAGAAGATGATGAACATGATAAGAATCCTTTTGTGATGAATAGGAAAAGAATAATATGATGAATAATACAACCATGGTCAAGTAAAACTTTGTAGAGAATTAACTAGGGTTAGGGTTTGGGTTGGGTTAAAGCATGAATCACTTACAAATATCTTTCACAAAACAAAACCAAAACCTTCTAGAATCATCTAGAAAGGTTAACCCTAATCCAAACCCTAATCATGTTTAAACTCCACTAAACTTGTTGCATTAGTTATCATATCATGTTACAATATTATATATCACATATATAATATTTATCGTAACAAAATAAAATAATACATTTAACATATATCGCATATATATCAATGTATTACCCGAGTGAGAAAAAGAATCTTTTAGTGAGCAAATATTAGTTAATGTAATTTAATATATCATATATATATTATTATAAATTAAATTATCGAATCAACACTTGATCCGACAATCCGGCTATATCGCATATAACCGACTAATATTTATCCGTACCGATTCATTGAATCAACACTTGATCCGATGACCCGGTTGATATCAAATATCGCGAGAATATAATACGGTATCACATATCGCATTATCCTCGGTCCCGCACATATCACATATGTGCTCCTACTCCGTTTTGCCTGAGCCAAGAAACCTCTGTGTAGGACTCTAAAGAATCGTCAATACGCCGGCAGTAGGTGATGATCATATCAAACATCCACAAGCTGCAAGCGGTCAGCTAAACGTAACAGCTACCCAGGTATTGAGCGCTCAGAAGATCAATAAGCAAGCCTGTACATTCTCCTGTGAATCCAAACAGTAACACTCCCGTACAGTCCGGTCTCGTCGTCTGATATGTTGTATATCTCGCTTAGGGGTGGTAAACGTCAGACCCCAGTAGCTCGATAAGTCGTGTCGATATAAGGTCTATAACAGTTCGAGAAACTACTGATAACACTTACCAGTAAATCTCAGCAACCCTGGCCAGGGATTTCCGGTTATAGCCAATCGAACACAGCACAACATCAACTCCCTATACCGGGAGAGACGAATCCCCTCCTATCGCTCATTGCCTCCATGTGATTCGGGACTGTACCCAAAAGCCACCTTTTTGCACGCCCTCTTGGACGTGGTATGATGGAAATCAAAGCACAGTGGGAACCACACAAGACTCTATGACGATCTCGGGTCAACAGACTACTCTGTACCAGTGTCACCGGAGAACTGCCATCTAACGTATGGTATAATACCATCTGGGAGTTCTCGGCGAGTCCGTCCAGTGTACCCAGTCTCCACTGAGCACCCGTACACCATCCTTGATGTCAAACACCGATGGATATGGGATCATCCATCGCCCATCATATGGGTCAAGATGCGTATACGCTAGTCTACTCTGGTGCATCGATGCCCTGTCTCGATACACCCACGACTAGGAACAATTATAGGATGTACTCGTCGACTACCGTGGCCCCAGTAGTATGATCTCATCATAGTCCCAATAGTCGAGTACATATCCTAAGGGCTTTATCAACATGTAATATAGAGACAATCAGAGTACATGTTAAGATAAAGTACAACCAGATAGCATACTATCATGTCGAACAAGAAAGTCCTCCCTATATATGTCCTAGCATCCACTACAATATACATCGTATGCACAGTAATGGCCTCTACGGCATACATATAACTAACACTAGAAAGGTGTTAACGGGGTTAGGTCTCTGGGAAAACGAGGTTTACTTTAATTAGGTTCCTGCGAATGCACGGGGGACCTCCCTCAAAGTACCGACACTGGCCTGGGTGAAAGATTGGCGAACTTGTAGCGTGTAATTAATACCAGCCAGTCTTTCCTTTTAAGGTTTGAAGGAAGATTTGATTAAAACAGTGGGAGACATCCTGATTAGATATATTAGATAACCAATCTAATCTTGCAAGAGCATACGCTGAGTGTTTTCTTCTCTCTCTTTCCAGATAGCGACCATATCACGCCTTAATCAAGATAATAAAACGGATATATTGACCGAACCCGCTTGTTATACTGAGCTGGGGAACGTTGGTCCCGCTCCAACTTATAATTGTTATAAGACAGAGCAGGAAATTGGGGAATACCAGATTTCCCGTGCCGCCCAAATGAAGAAAGTGCATAATGATGCATCATCTTCGGGTGTGTTCATTACACAGAACTGTTTCTCAGTAAACTTTACATCCTGGGTATGTGATACCGGATCAGGATCCCGTATATATAATCTGTCACATGGGCTACAGATAGGTAGAGAACTGAGAACGGGTGATAAGTTTCATGAGATTGAAAACGGTGCAAGTGTTGCAGCCAAGTCTGTTGGTCACTATCACCCTGTATTACCAGAATACATTGATTCTGAACAAATGTTATTAGATACCGAACCTGATATATAAAATCATATCGTTCTCTTTATTAGTAAAGAAGGATATAATTTTGTATTGTGGGATAATGTTTTGAACATTTCCTATATCAAGAGTTGATCGGTTCAGGCACGTTATCTAAAAGCATCGACGTTCTAAATCAAACCACAGTTCTTAGTATACAGAACACACACAAGAGGAAGAGTTCAGAAATGAACGAATCCTTCTTGAGGCATTGTAGACTAGGTCATATCAATGCGACCCGGCTAGCTAAGTTACATTTAGATGCATATTTAAATCTGTTTGAATTTACATCTTGTGAAACTTGCCGGTCATGTCACAAAGATAAGATGACTATAGCTCTGTTTATTGGAAACAGAGAAAGAGTTAGTGAACTCTTGGGATTGATACATGCTGATGTATGAAGGTCCCCTGTCTATACATGCCAAGACCGGTTCTTTGTACTTTATTACATTCTCTGATAATCTCTCGAGATTCAGACATGTGTTCCTGTTGAAACACAGGTTCGAATATTCACAGAATATAAATTAGAAGTAGAGAACCAAAATACGGGTAAAAGTATTATGTCCTATGATGTGATCAAGGAGGAGAATACTTAAGCACGGAATTCCTGGACTATTCTAAAGGAGAATGAGATTCTCTCTCAGCATTACTCCTCCGTATACACCACAGCACGTCGGTGTATCGGGGTGGAGCCATAGCACCCTATGTGATATGGTGTGCTCTATGATGAGTACTACTGAGTTTCCTATTTCCTTTTGGGAGTTATGCACTTGAGAAGCTGCATACCTATTGAATAGGGTTCAAATCAAATCAGTTGCCTACCATTTCATATGGAAAGGGAAGAGCCCATATCTTAAGTTTGTTAAGATTTGGGGTTGTCCGGCCTATGTCTAAAAGCAAAATCCGGACAAGCTCGAGACAAGGTCTGTTATGTAGAACTGGAATGGTTCCAGCTATACAAACTACAGCTGATAATTTGGTAGAACCAAAGGATTCAATTGTTTCCAACGAAGCTCAGCCTCTCCGCCGATCTAGCAGGGTTCCTCACCCACCTGAGAGATACTTCGGTTTCTCTATGATAGTGGGAGCGAGGATTGCATTATGAGATGATGACCCAACTAGTTTCGAGCTGGCCATCAGGAGTGGGACTCTGTAAGAATGGCTGGATGCTTATCGATCTGAGATGGAATCCTTATACACCAACAAAGTATGGACTTTGGTTGCTTTATCTGAAGGGTTAAATCCCCATCAGGAGCAAGTATATCTTGAGAAGATTACTTGGTGTACATGGAAAAGTTGAGACTTTCAAAGCTATGCTTAAGTCCATCCAGATCCTACTTGCCACGGCTACATACCATGACTACGATATCTGGCGGTTGGGTGTCATGACTACTTTTCTAATTGATGTTTTAGAAAAGAGCGTCTATAAGTACACAGGCAGAGGGCTTCGTAGACAGTGGGAGCAGCGGAAACATGTGCAAGATGTTTTATATGATAAAACAGGCATCGCGGAGTTGGAACATCTGTTTTGATGTGGTAGTCAAAGAGTTTGACTTCATCAAAATGGTAGATGAACCTTGTATATACAAAAAAGGTAGTAAGGAGTATGGTGGTGATCCTCGTAGAGTACGTGGATGACATACTCTTGATAGGGAAGGAGTTTCCTATGCTACGCTCGGTCAAATCTCCGCTTATCACAAGGATTCTCCATATAGGATCAAAGCGATACCTCCTAAATCCAGTGTTTTGGATCTATGAGATAGATCTAATTGGATGTTAGGATACTCACTAGTTGTAGTGAGATCGTATCAATCAATCCTGAGGAGAATCACTGGAAAGGTTCCAGAATGATAAGGACGACTGAATGTCAGTCGCAGGCATTGTCTACACCCTCAGTGGAGGGACGGTATGTTGGAAGAGTTCCAAGCTAGATACCGTGACATACTAGACGATTAAAGGCAAGATACATCGTTACTAAGGATGCTACCAAAGAGGCAGTCTGGATACATATAAGTTCATGCGATGAACTTCGTTCCTACCATTGTGTGACAATGGAGTTGTGGCTTATGCCAAGGAACTACCGTCCCATCAGAAATCCAGATATAATTCTTAGGCAGTATCACGTGATCATGGAGATGGATGATCTCCAGTGAAATCAAGGTTAGGAGAGTAGACACAGAGGACGACAGCGCGGATCCACTCACAAAGGCCTTTTTTCCAGTATAGACTTTTATGGGATGGTTGAGTATGGGATACTTCAACCGCAGCTAATTGTTGGGTATGCGATACCATAACAGATGGCCCTAGTGCAAGTGGGAGATTGTTAGTTATATGTATGCCCTAGAGGCCATTACTGTACATACGATGTATATTGTAGTGGATGCTAGGACATATATAGGGAGGACTTTCTTGCTCGACATGATAGTATGCTATCTGGTTGTACTTTATCTTAACATGTACTCAGATTGTCTCTATATTACATGTTGATAAAGCCCTTAGGATATGTACTCGACTACTGGGACTATGATGAGATCATACTAGTGGGGCCACGGTAGTCGACGAGTACATCCTATAACTGTTCCTAGTCGAGGGTGTATCGAGACAGGGCATCGATACACCAGAGTAGACTAGCGTATACGCATCTTGACCCATATGATGGGCGATGGATGATCCCATATCCATCGGTGTTTGACATCAAGGATGGTGTACGGGTGCTCAGTGGAGACTGGGTACACTGGACGGACTCGCCGAGAACTCCCAGATGGTATTATACCTCACGTCAGATGGCAGTTCTCTGGTGACACTGCTACAGAGTAGTCTGTTGACCCGAGATCGTCATAGAGTCTTGTGTGATTCCCACTGTGCTTTGATTTCCATCATACCACGTCCAAGAGGGTGTGCAAAAAGGTGGCTTTTGGGTACAGTCCCGAATCACATGGAGGCAATGAGCGATAGGAGGGGATTCGTCTCTCCCGGTATAGGGAGTTGATGTTGTGCTGTGTTCGATTGGCTATAACCGGAAATCCCTGGCCAGGGTTGCTGAGATTTACTGGTAAGTGTTATTAGTAGTTTCTCGAACTGTTATAGACCTCATATCGACATGACTTATCAAGCTACTGTGGTCTGACGTTTACCACCCCTAGGCGAGATATGTGACATATCAGACGACGAGACCGGACTATACGGGAGTGTTACTGTTTGGATTCACAGGAGAATGTACAGGCTTGCTTGTTGATCTTCTGAGCGCTCAATACCTGGGTAGCTGTTACGTTTAGCTAACCGCTTGCAGCTTGTGGGTGTTTGATATAATCATCACCTACTGCCGGCGTATTGACGATTCTTCAGAGTCCTACATAGAGGTTTCTTGGCTCAGGCAAAACGGAGTAGGAGCACATATGTGATATGTGCGGGACCGAGGATAATGCGATATGTGATACCGTATTATATTCTCGCGATATTTGATATCAGCCGGGTCATCGGATCAAGTGTTGATTCGATGAATCGGTACTGATAAATATTAGTCGGTTATATGCGATATAGCCGGATTGTCGGTTCAAGTGTTGATTCGATAATTTAATGTATAATAATATATATATGATATATTAAATTACATTATCTAATATTAGCTCACTAAAAGATTCTTTTTCTCACTCGGGTAATACATTGATATATATGCGATATATGTTAATTGTATTATTTTATTTTGTTATGATAAATATTATATATGTGATATATAATATTGTAACATGATATGATAACTAATGCAACATGTTTTGTGGAGTTTAAACATGATTAGGGTTTGGATTAGGGTTAAGCTTTCTAGATGATTCTAGAAGGTTTTGGTTTTGTTTTGTGAAAGATATTTTCAAGTGACTCATGCTTTAACCCAACCCAAACCCTAACCCTAGTTAATTCTCTACATGAGTTTGGTTGACCATGGTTGCATTATTCATCATATTATTTCTTTTTCTATTCATCACAAAAGGATTCTTATGATATTGTTCATCTTCTTCTTTCATTCTTTTCATAGAAAAAGCTTATTAGTTTTCTTCAAGTGATGAATAAATGTGAGAAAAAGATAAATAAAGAGAGCAAAAATCCTACTTCATCATCCTCATCTTCCCTTGCCCTTTAGATGAGAGTGTTCACTCAAATTTAGTGAGTGTTAGCTTGTGTTAATGAAACTTCAAGGTAGATCATCTTTGTATCGAAGATCGGAAGCAAGACTGCACCTTTCTCTTCGTGAAGCCTCTCGAGAGTCCGGAGTACGATGATCGCAGCGAAGGGACCTCAACACGGAGCATATGAAGTGAAGGACCGGATCTACAAAGGTTGTAATCCCTCTCACTTAGTGTTAAAGTTGTTAGCATGTTAGTTTTCGCCTAATCTCTAGTTTAAAGATCCGTATTCGGGTTGTTCGGCACGGCTAATTTTTTAATCGGGCATGGTTGATGCCTCGTAGACCCTTGTGCGCGTGCATAGCAACCCTACAAGCGCTGAACACAAACGCCCCAAATCTGGGGGCACGGTGGTGCACACTGTTTATATGGCTTCTGGAAAGGAGGAAAGCCGCACTTCTACGGGCCACCGACCGCTCACCCGATCCGTGACGAAAGCCCAGGAGCAACAACAAAAGCTTCAGGAAATGATGACTACAATGGCTGCACTCACTGAGCCAAAAGAAAGCTCTGAAACGTCTTCGGATGAGCGTCAAGAACAAGAAATCGACGCTGACTTTTTACGCGGAGTCCTCGAAAAGAGGGACAAAGAAGCTGCAGAGCAAGCGGCTAACATAAAACAGATGGCGCTCCTCTTCCAAGATATGGTAGGGATGATGTTACAGCCGGACCCTCCTGCTGAAGATCCTCCAATTGTCCTTGAAGACAACAGGGGAGAAACGTCAAATCCTCCACCGGCTCTTTCAGCAGCCAAAGATGAAACCATTTCCAAGGCTGCGCTAGACGATTATATAGCTCAGCAGATCCGGGTTCATCAGGCGAATGAAGCGGCTGGGCAAATTGTTAGAACTGGACGACCCTATCCGGGCTGGTATGACCAAATCAGTTACCCGCCGGGATATACGATCCCTAAATTCCATGTATATAAAGGGACATGGAATCCGCATCAGCATGTCGCTCAATTCAGGGCCTTATGTGGCAATACTAGAGGCGATGATAAATTGTTGCTACGTCAATTCGTCGGTAGCTTAGCAGAAACAGCCTTTGAATGGTATTCGGAGCTACCTAACGACTTTGTCAAAACATTTGCAGAGATGGAGCTGCTGTTTACACAAAGATTCGTGAGTGCTAGTGAACGCACCCCGATAACAGCACTAATAAATGCCAGAATAAGGCCAAGCAAACCGTGGGTCCAATACGCAACACAATGGAGAAACCTATGGTCAAAGTGCGAGCAGCGCATCGAAGAAGCTCCTGCCGTGGGCATGTTCGTGGGTACTCTCGACCCTCAAGCGACCATCTCCCAATTCATGATGTTTTTTAAGCCGACCACCTTCCAGGCCTTGATTGACAAGCTGGCCCAAATGGACCAGGTGGGCCATGAACCATCTCCTTCAAAGACAGAGCCTTGGAATGAAAAGGGCAAAGGGAAAGCAACCTTTGTTGCCAATACTCAACAACGGTCGAGCAACTTAAAGCCGGTTGTCCGTCAAAACAATATGCGTCCATGCCCACCCCTCCAGGAAAAGTTGAAACGTCCTTACTCGTTTCCGCAAGATAAAACAAGGGGACTGTTCGAACTGGCAGTGTGCGACAGACTCATCAATTTGCCGAGTCCAAAACGTCCGTTACGGCCAGGCGATCTTAATAATCCCAATTATTGCCCTTACCATCAAACGGTAGGTCATCTGATCGAGGATTGCTACGTCTTCAAAAACTGGGTTGAAGATCAATACCAACAAGGCAAGTTCGTCATCTCCGAAAACTGGATGGTGAACACGCCACAACCACACGCTCCGAGAAAGATGGATACACCGGGGGCATCATGCTCAGTCATAGAGAAAGCCTTATAGACCGAAAAGTCAATAAACTAGAGATTCGCCTCAAATACGGGGACAACGGACCGAAACGTCCTTAAACTAATGATGGACCGCAATGTCCTAAAACCTGCAAACGACCGAAACGTCTTTAAACTAACTACCGCAGCATCCTTAGGCTGACGAGATAAAAAAAAGAAGAAGAAGAAAAATATAATAAATGAAAACGGTATGTCCATAAGCAAAAAGGACACGAATGAAAACCCGGAAGGGCTCCGTGAGTAAAAACAGCAGGGCTACCGGCGAGTGTTCGTGAAAACCCGAAAGGACGCGACCTCATAAAAAAAAAAGGTATGTTCATGAGAAAAATGGGCACGGATGAAAACCCAAAAGGGCTCCGTGAGTAATAACAGCAGGGCAACCGGCGAGTGTTTGTGAAAACCCGAAAGGGCGCAACCTCGTTAAAAGACACTTATAGGGTCCTCTCAACCTTGTAAGGAGAAACCACCCGCGTGAGATCCTTACGACTCACAAGGGAGCAACACACTTAGGGATCCCCATGATTCCTAAGGAGAAAATACACTTGCGAGATCCTCATGACTCGTAAGGAGAACTCTCTTATGGGACCCTTACGGTCCATAAGATTTGAAAGTCTTAAGTTACAAAGACCTAAACCTGTGCTTAAGCAACTCCCACAACTCCCGATATTGCCCTACAAACGGTTCAGTATTGACCCTTGTATACAATCCACGGGCGCGAATAAACATTTCCCTAACAAAGTCCCATCCGTGACTAGGGATATGTCCATAAGGTGAACAACCCTTATAAGTCCTCTCGACTTATAAGGAGAAAACCCTTTTGTAAGATCCTTACGACTTACAGGGGAACATGCACTTAGGAATCCTCACGATTCCCAAGGAGAAAATACACCTACAAGATCCTTACGACTTGTAGAGAGAAATACTTTTGTGGGACCCTTACAGCTCATGAAGTCAAAAGCCTTAGTCAACAGGACCTTAACCATGTTCGCTAAGCCACCTTTGTTCGACATCGACGGAGGCAGATGATGATTCGCTCCTGAAAATATCCCAGTTGTAGCGATACTGATGCCTAAATCGGTATCAAATTCCAAGTCCTTTCATGGCAGATGATGATTCTCTCCTGGCAATATTCCGGTTGTAGCGATGCTGATGCTGAGATTGGCACCAGATTCCAAGTTCTACGCTCGCGATAAAAAAAAATCAGCGAGTTGAAAATGCATATTAAATAGCCGAAATGATGGGGCAACTTGCAACGAAATCGGCAAGTAAAAATGTGTGCATACAAAAACAGCCGAAATGATGGGGCGACTCGCAATAAAAAAACATCGAGTAAAACGAAAATAAATAGCCGAAATGATTGGGCACCGCGAAAAACAGCCGAAATGATTGGGCAATCGCGACCTTTGCGATATAAAAGCTGAAATGATAGAGCATCGCGGAAATAAAACAAAAAAATGATGATGATAAAATTTTTGCCCTACAGGTTAGATCATATCGATCCCTGTATACAATCCAGGGGCACAGATAAAGAGGGAACCATACCTTCCAAACAGGCTCCATCAGAAAGCGAAGCCAAATCTCGACGGTTCATAGACAACCTAGAGACAATCTCGACATTTGTCGCAATATTACAGACACGATTTCAACAAATGAAGCAAACGAAGATCCCGAGCTTCAGGGTCTCGACGTCAACATCGACAACTTAGAGATCACCAACGGCGTTTCTCCTCACTCCAACTAGATGCAGACATGACGTCAACAACCGACCTCAGAATCGCAACGAAACGGAACCATGGCAAAGTCTCTAGTTCCAAATCTCAATGGCCACATCTGCAGCCTGGAGACCAACAACGGTGTACCTCCTCATTCCAGCAGGACACAGATGTTACACCATCAAGCGGAGCGATGGCAAAATCCCAGCTTCACCTCAGCATTCGTCTCGATACAGTAGACGCAATGTCAACAACAGCGTTCCTCCGCAGTCCAGCTGGAGGCAGATGCAACGTCAACAAAAGACCTCACGGTCGAAACAAAGCGGAGTAACGGCAAAATCCCAACTCCACCTTAGCATTCGTCTCGTTACAGCGGACGCAATGTCAACAACGGCGTTCCTTCGCAGTCCAGCAGGGTGTACATGCAAAGTTAACAAAAGACCCCATGGTCGAAACCAAGCGGAGTGACGGCAAAATCCCAGCTCCACCTCAGCATTCGTTTCAATACACCAGACGCAGTGTGAGAAAATGAAGCGAAGGCCAAATTCCTAGCTTCAAGGTCTTAACGGAAAGTCATATAAAGCCTGAAAGACCACCGGAGATCATCTCACATGGAGTGGTCACCTCCTCGACGTTCGTTTCGATACAGCAGATGAGTTGTCACCCCAGCATTCTTCCTCTAGCAGGGATTCAGACGTGACAAAGCAAACGAAGCGAAGGCTACATTCCTAGCTTCAACGTATTTACGGTAACTCACATAAAACCGGAAAGACAATCGGAGATCATCTCGCACCAGCACAGAGTAGTCACCACCTTGACGTTCGTCTCGATACAGCAGACGAAATGTCAACCCCAGCGTTCTTCCTCCAACAGGATTTGGACACACCAAAGCAAACGAAGCGAAGGCCACATTCCTAGCTTCGACGTCTTGACGGTAACTCATATAAAACCGGAAAGACAATCGGAGATCATCTCGCACCAGCACAGAGTGGTCACCACCTTGACGTTCGTCTCGATACAGCAGACGAAATGTCAACCCCAGCGTTCTTCCTCCAACAGGATTTGGACACACCAAAGCAAACGAAGCGAAGGCCACATTCCTAGCTTCGACGTCTTGACGGTAACTCATATAAAACCGGAAAGACAATCGGAGATCATCTCGCACCAGCACAGAATGGTCACCACCTCGACGTCCGTCTCAATACAGTAGACGAGATGTCACCCCAATGTTCGTCTCGACACAGCATACGCAACGTCATTAAACGAATGGAGCCACGGCAAAATCCCTAGTTCCAAACGTCGACGGTTCACCAGCAACCTAGAGACAACCTCGACGTCCGTCTCGATACAGTAGACGAGATGTCACCCCAATGTTCGTCTTGACACAGCAGACGCAACGTTATTAAACGAATGGAGCCACGACAAAATCCCTAGTTCCAAACCTCGGCGGTTCACCAGCAACCTAGAGACAACCTCGACGTCCGTCTCGATACAGCAGACGAGATGTCACCCCAACATTCGTCTCGACACAGCAGACGCAACGTCATCAAACAAACGGAGCCACGGCAAAATCCCTAGTTCCCACCGCAACATTCGTCTCGATACAGCAGACGCAATGCCAGCAAACGAAGCAAAGGCCAAATTCCTAGCTTAAGGGTCTTGACAGCAACTCACATAAAGCCCGAAAGACTATCGGAGATCATCCCCACACCAGCGCGGAGTGGTTATGACTCATCGGGGCTCACCAAAATAAGCCTAACCTCAAGTAAAAAGCGACATAGCAAATTCCTAACGCTTGCTCTTCCGACGGTCAAACTGCCAAGGAGGATTGCTTGAAGACGTCTTGTCCAGCCCCCGAAGGGATCAGAGACACGGCAGTCGCAGGGCTACTCGAACAGCACGATTCCCTATCGAGGACTATATCAGCTTATGCGACGGTACGATGGCCAAAACCCTAAGTACCACCAACCTTAATGGGCTTCTGTCATAAAGAGCAGAGGTTAAATGCGACGTTAAGATGTTCTTGTGAGAAACGCTCGATTCGTCTCGACTTGTGAAAAAATTGTCGAGGCGGCTCGACTTGTGAGATAAAGCCTTAGGCGGTGGGCATAAAAGAAACCTGTTTCCTAAGCACTGGGACCCCACAAGTTGACCCAAAACGGTCTCTTGCATACCATCCACGGGTGTCACTCTCCAACGTCGAACTTCGACAAGGAGGGGAACAACCGCTTACAAGTCCTCTCGACTCGTAAGAGGGAAAAATCTCTTATAAGATCCTTACGACTTATAAGAGAAAACACACTTAGGGATCCTCACGATTCCTAAGGAGAAAACCCACCTACGAGATCCTCTCGATCCGTAGGGAGAAAAGTCTCTATGAGACCCTCACGACTCATAGAGTTGAAAAGTCTTAGGCAGCAGATCTGAACCTGCGGCCTAAGCCGTCGCTATCTCGTGAAGAAATCAAGAAGCTTACTCTATTACCTGCTAATTGTGATGACATGCTGAGAAAGAGGAAAAGCAACAGAAAGAGCATCTGATTTACATTTGATCAAGCGTTCAAGACACATTCATTCATGCATGGGCAAAAAGACTCAGGAAAAAAGATATATAATAAAGACAAGCTGGGATAAAAAAAAAAATTTTTTGCCCGAAGTTCTTACAGTCATAAAAACAATAAACGAAAGTTGCAATGGAATAACCTCAGATCCAGGGCATGGATTGAGGAATTCAAAAGCGACCCTATCTATGACTTTCCAAGCCTTGCGGACCATCCTAGTGTGCTTCCTTTCGCGAGCATAAGCGTCAGGGTCCCCCCTGATGTCTTCCACCCTCCGATAAGCAGCGAGTATGGCAGACTGTTGAAAGACCTCGTGCAAGAGATCGATAAGACTGTCTCGCCGTCTCTTTGAGATAAAGTTCAACAGGTACACCGAGTGCACCTTATCCTCAGCGGCATCCAGCGCACTAAGCGGCACACCGGAACAGAACAGGGGAAGCGCTTCCCAGATGGCTCCCACGATAAGCTTAAGAAGGGAGGAACGCCGGGGAAGAAGAGGACCGTTGTACATGTCGAAGCGGCTCATGATTTCAGCACACTCCTCATTTATGAACTCCCTATTTTGAGAGCGGCCAAGTCGGCGGATGTCCCCATAAGAGATGATCTAGTTAAGAGCATACATGTGGACGTTCATTGTTCCTGTGAAAGAGGATCAACAGAATTATCAGAAAGACTGATTAAGCAAAACGATATAATGCACTGAGGAATAAAATGCCATCTTTAAGTTCCAAGATCCATGAAGAATTCTTAAGAGTTCTTCTATATGATTTAGGAGGAGCAAAGCTCCATTAATGAATTAAGAAAACACAAGGAAAATCTTTCAGAGAGCAGAGCTCTATGGAACCCTAGTAGGGTCCCCTTTAGTTCTCTTTAGATCCCTTTAAGACCTGTAGAGCAAAGCTCTGCTAAGTGAAACCCTAAATAGGCTTCCTTTAGATCAGGGATCTATTGAGAGCGAGGCTCTATCAATAAAAATTAATTTAATTTAATTTAATCCAAATTAAAATTTTCACCTAAAAGTTTTAAGAGTTTAACTCTTGAAGTTCTTGAAAATAAAGAGCAGGGCTCTGAGTTCTGAAAGTAAAATTTTAGAGATGAAAATCATCTAAGGGACCAAAGGTCCTATTTATAGGCATCAAGTGCCCTTTCAGCTTCCAAGGGATGGCACGACGGTTTGGAGTCTGTCACCACTGCGCTAACGTTAGGAGGCCACGTAAGCGCAACGGTGGGGGGCATTTGTTTACCCCAATCAGAGCAAAGCTCTGTTCAAATTCCGAGGCGGGAGATAAAGCAACGCTTCATCTTCCCCCAATCAGAGCAAAGCTCTGCTTTGAAAATTTAAAAATTTAATAAATGAAGCAACGCTTCAGATTATTTGCGCTGCGCAACACGCCACGTGTCAGGCGCAGATGCATCAGCGCAGCGCCCAAGGCAGTGCACCCAATCAGAGCAAAGCTCTATTTTAAGCTCTATTAAAGGAAGCAACGCTTCAGTTGCGCAGGCGCGCTAGCGCAGTTGCGCTGCGCTACGCGACACGTGTCACGCGCTGGGGCATCTGCGCCAAACAGAATTAAAATTTTAAGAAATCTTTTCTGTTCTTGTTAAAACAAGAAAATTTTCTTCTGTGAAACAGGAGCCCTTGGATCAAAGATCCAACGGTGGGGAAAATTCCCCAAATCACTCAAAGAAAGATCTCTCTAACTAATTTATGGGCACTATAAAAAGGACCCTAGACCTCAATCCAAAGGCAGGAACATTTTTCTTGAAAAAAAGTCAAGAGCTTCAAATAGAGAGAGAACTCTGAGAAAATTCCAAAAAAAAAGAGGTAAAAACCTTCACGAGAGAGAAGAAATCTCTTTTAATAAATCATTGATCTAAAAACCAGATCAATGATCTTCACATAATAAACAGTGCTTTGCACTTCTTATGAACCACTGGTTCTTTAAAACAAGAAAAAAAAAATAAAAAAAAATAGTGCTCTGCACTTCTGTTCTTGAATCTAAAAGATTCTTAGTGCTTTGCACTTCCAAACTACGCTGTTGCGCTCTTGAGAGAGCGCCACGTGTCAGCTACAGAATAATTTGCGCTATGCGCTCTTAAAATAGAGCTTCGCTCTCTAGAATTGGCGCAACTCACCAGAGCGCGCCACGTGTCAACAGCGCAACAGCGCAGCGCACTGCGCTGTTGCGCTTGCGCTCACCAGAGCATAACACGTGTCCTCACCATAAGCGCTTGCGCTCTTTGACTGGCGCAAAGCGCCTGAATAATGCAATGCATTTATTTTACTGAAGGGCCAGGCCCAAATCAGAGGGGCCTAGTAGGCCGAA
Organism: Agapanthus africanus; assembly: GCA_030015575.1. Taxonomy (NCBI): domain Eukaryota; kingdom Viridiplantae; phylum Streptophyta; class Magnoliopsida; order Asparagales; family Amaryllidaceae; genus Agapanthus; species Agapanthus africanus. The sequence goes on from JASDDO010000014.1 coordinate 13,619,001, forward strand.
TTAAATTGCAATACAATGAAAAGGGGCAGAGCCCAAACAAAAATTGAAAATGCAATAAACAGGGCAGAGCCCAAGCAAGACTGATGCTCGGCATCATATATAAATGGGCACAGCCTTGATAAAATAAATAATGCTATGCATTATTAAACAGGAGCAGAGCCCCAGTAAAGGCCTAACAGGCCAAAAATAAATAAAATGTTGAACATTTTCAACTGGACTTAGCCCAATTCTGGTCGTAAGTCCTTAAATTAAATTGACTAAGCAAGATTGCTCTCTTAAATCAATTTACTACCGGTTCGAGGGTACATCTCCGAACTCCTCTGACACCTGTCGTTGTAATCCTTCAACGACGTCAGAGAGGTGACGGGTCCCAACGACCACACGTATATGGACTGCGGGGTCCTTAAACTCGTGGACCGAAACGTCCTTAAACTAATATCGGACCGAAACGTCCTTAAACTGATATTGGACCGAAACGTCCTTAAACTAATTTGGACCGAAACGTCCTTAAACTAATATTGGACCGAAACGTCCTGAAACTAATGTCGGACCACTACGTCCCTAAACTGGAACACAGACCACCACGTCCCTAAACTGGAATATGGACCACCACGTCCCTAAACTGGCGATGGACCACCATGTCCCTAAACTGGAATATGGACCACCATGTCCCTAAACTGGAACAATAGAGCCCAAACAATCTTTTGTCGGATCTAAACGATCCCGTTAAGTTGATCTTAGTCTCAAACTGGACTAACGTATCCTTAACAAACGTTTGAGTCGATCTTAGCCTCAAAAATGGCTAATGTATCCTTCAAACAGACTTTAGTCCCAAATTGGACTATGAATCTCCCAACCAACTTTGGTTCAAGGGTACATCTCCGAACTCCTCTGACACATGTCGTCATAATCCTTCAACGTCGTCAGAGAGGTGACGGGTCCCGACGGCCATATATTAAATGGACCACTACGTCCTTAAACTGGAAATGGATCTAGACGATACCGTTAAGTTGATCTTAGTCTCAAATCAGACTAACGTATCCTTAATGAACGTTTAAGTTGATCTTAGTCGCAACGCGACTAATGCATCCTTAAACTAAAAACACCAAACCCAAATCTAAGTAATACGGATTTGGACTAATCCACGTCCTACGGGCGACGGCATTACTCATTCTCCGTATATAATCCACGGGCAACCACAAACAAAACAAACACACACGACACGAAGTGAAATTCTGGAGAAGGAGAAAGTTGTTACCGCGATGCGGTAGCGTAATTAACTGCAGGGGCTTGCGCCTGCAGGGAAGAGCGTCCCCACAATCAAAAACCCCTCAAGCGAGGGGGAATCTGACGAAGTCTGCTACATCGGCCGCATCCGTCTAAACCTCCGATACCCGGTGCCATAAATCAACTTGGCATCTTCGGAGAGGTGGACGGATAAAACTAAATAGCATCTGCCCCGAATCTCAGCGTCAGGACATCGCGGTCCTGTGCGCCGTCCTTCGGAGGGGAACAATCCTCAATACTTTGAGCCCATTCCTCAGCTTCCAAAGGGCTCTCTTTTCCCGAAAATTGCTTGGGATGCAAAACCCGGAATTGCTTTACCCCAGGTGCTTCCGCTTCTGGGCGGTTCATCAAGATAGCAGTCTGTTGTTGCTGTCCTTCCAGGAGGCTGTGGATCGCCTCAAGCAGTACCGTCTTCTCATTGATCGGAGCAGCTACGGTAGGTGTAAGCGGTAGAGGTGGTGGTGTATTGTTGAAGTTGGTGCTGGTGTTATTTGGAGAACCCATAACCTTGAAAGAAAAATTTTGGGTTAGGACAGATTCAAAGTATATGAAATTGTAAGATTCAAGGAATATGTAAAGAATATTTTTAGTTGTTGATTGTTGTGTTATATTTCTTAGGACTTCATGCAGAATTGACCCACATGTCCATGCAGAACTGACCCGCATGTCCATGCAGAACTGACCCGCATGTCCATACAGAGCTGACCTGTATGGGCCGCCAACAAAACCCGTCACGCCCCGCTTTCCAATATAAGGGGAAGGGACGCGACGGGTCACGCGACATATTTACTCAAAAGTAAACACGCTAAGCGTATCTAAGCAATATAATGTAAGTACACAAGAGACAGGAATGTAAATGAACATCAACTTTATTTACTAAACATTCTTTTACAGGTATAACTGAAATGAAAATACATGAATAGAAAGCGATGCCTAAACAATGGCATAACTGAAATGAAATAAATATGTACCAGTGCCTATAGCTCTGGGTCAAATGCTAATTGCTCCAAATCTTCAGTGCTAGGCTCGATCTCCAATGAGTCCGAATCACCTGACAACATTCCAAAGAAAGAAGAAAGGAATGTCGTCAGCGAACAATCGCTCGGTAAGTCCCAAAGGTGAGTAGAGATAGAATAGACAGAAAGAGAATGTAACTATTAATATTTGATTATATTGTTAACGCAGTTGTTTGTATCTTGGTACAGAATATGCCAGTGTATACGAGAGGAGTCCAACTTACACCAAGGACTTTGGTAACCCGTAGTACAAGGCTCCGTCGAAAATACCACGGAAAAACGGCATGTATGTAATTACGTCTTATTTGACCACCTCGTGCCACCTTTAACATGTTCCGTACCAGTCTACCCATTTATAAACCCCGTAATGTTTATTGTATTGATTGTACTGATTGTATTGTCTTGTCTGTATTGTCTTGTAGTAAATGAAAGACTTGCCGAAACCATGATATCAGTAAATGGAATGGATGTAAATGGATAGTCATGTAAACGGAGTATATCCATGGTTCGGTTAAGTCAATATAGGTTGATATAGATTGAATAGACGGATTCATGGATTCAGGTTGTATTGTAGTTTATACTTGAATCATATTCACGTCAAATTGATTGTATATTTCCCGCGACTCGAACCGAGTCAGACTTGTAAACAGAATTGAAGTCCTGATTGTTTTGGAGTTTTCGGTAACTGCTGCACATGGACGACAGGATTTGTGTCTTTTTCCAAGACAATTACCGTGTTGATAACACCGTTTGTTAGATTGTCTACCTTAGATAGGCAAGCACCCACATTCTCCGGCTCCCTGAGGCTCAAGAGAACTGGTCCTGCTTAAACCTATATTTACTAGGGTCCTTATTGTAAATTAGTATAACTTGAGGGGGTTTATGTAAAAATAAATTTGATATAATTTCAAAATATACCTCAAGCATTTAATTATCGTCTTTAGGATTTTCATAGACGTATATTTTATAAAACTGAAATTTTTAGTGAGTAGAATCTAGTTTTCATATTATATGGTATTATATTGAAATATCGGTATTGTTTTGTATTTGGATGGTATTTTCATGTAATGGTGATTCTTTTGATTTGGAAAACTTGGAATATTTATATAATATAATTAAAATAGATATTTTGATAATAGTTATATATTTAATAAAAATAAAATTTATTTATTCTTGTAGAAATCTCATTTTCTAAAGAAAAATGCATTAAAATTCCATCGAGATCGAATACTCCTTTCGGAGGTCTGCATCTCGCTCCACTAGGCCCTAGGATGTGCGATAACCCGCACCATCTCGAACGGGGTCTCCAAAATGGGGCAAGGAATTGATTAATACACTTTTTAAAGAAATGGTTTTGCTAGTTTGATGGTAATTATTTGTAATGTCGTATTATCCCATAACTAATGTCCCAAATTTTCATCGTGCTATGTCAAATATGTGTGTTTTGATGAGGTATGTCATTACCTCATGAGTTATCTAAAAGTAATACAAGTATTATGTGAATTATGGAGAAATGTAAAGCATATGGTATTTTACCGTAAAATTACAATAAAATTGTATAAAAGATTCTTTTGAGATGAAACTTGTTTTAAAGTGTTTGTTAATGTTTGTTAAATATTATATGAGAGTATGGTATTTTATTGATTAACAAAAATAGAATTTTAAAGGAAAACCGAATCGGAAGTCGGATTAACTCCGCTTCCGTCGGGTTTTAGAAATTAAAGTTTTTAGAATATAAGATGATAGGGGGATAGGAGAATTACTGGCTATTGAGAAAGAAGAGAGGTAGTGGAAGACTAGGGAACCGTTGGGGCATCGTTTCGTCGCTGGAGTCTCCTCGGAACTTCGCCGGAACTTCACCATTTGCTAACTCCACTTGCACACTATAAGGACTTGAGAATTTTTGAGAGTTTTTGTAATGAAATTCTGAGTGAGGAGGGATGAAATAGAGTGTGATATTTATAGGGAAAATTAGGGTTTATAGGGTTAAAGAATGCATTAAAAATTTGCATTAAAAATTGGATTAAAGGTGATTTAAGTTCTCTGGAAAATGTGCAGAGAATACAAACAGTGTAGGAGAAGTGGGGTAGGCCAAGAGGTGCCAGGGGAGAAATTTCATGGCAATACCGACGGTGGGAACCGGAGATACCGGGGTTTTTGGTAGTTTCGCCGGTCATAATCCGGTGGAATGGGGTTGGTTCATCGCCACGTGTCCCTGTCGTTTGGTATAACCTAGTGCACGTGTTTGTTTATTCTGTGTCTTTTCATTTTACGTGTAGTGCACGTGTAAACTCTTGGGCTTCTAAAATATTAAAAGAAAAATAAATAAAAAGATAATGTGGCTGGGGGGATTCGATCACAGGGGCTACGTCACAGCAGTGCAAGGCTTTACCAATGAGCTACAAGTGTTTTCTTGCTGTTCAAAGCAAATCAAATTTATAACTTGTGCTCAGGCTTAGGTATTCCTTCTGTATTTTTGAAAAATTATATACATAAAGTTTAGGGTTGTTACAAGAAGCAACAACCATCGTACAACACTTCAGCTCATAGGGGTCCACCTCTGGTATCCCAGCGGCGGTTATTCGATCAGAGGAAGACTGGTTCAAGTCAGAATCAGGGATGTGCTTTCACCCTGACCGCCGAGCAGGCAGATGCTTCTGGAGAAGTGTTTGCAGGTACTCTCCTTATTTATTCTGTACCAGCTAGAGTTCTTTTTTATTCGGGTACTTCGCATTGCTTTATTTCTACGGGTTTGTTGATACACACTCTATACCTCACGAGCCGCTGATTAAGGGTTGGGAGATACATACGGGTAACGGAATTATTGTGTCCAGTCAAGAGTGTAGGTTATGTCCTGTGGTGGTTTGTGGCAGGGAATTTATTCAAACTTATTTTTGATTGGGACTGGTAGCTAAGACGCCATTTTTGGGATGGATTGGTTGAACACGTTCCATAATGTTATCAACTGCCGGGCTATAAGTGTGACTTTTCACATTTCTAATCACCCGGAGTTCGCGTTCGTGGGCGGCAGCGAGTCTTTGGAACCAGCTAAGTTCTGAGCAAAGCCGAAGACCTTGATAGTAATGGAGATAGACTAGGAGCCGGTACCGGAGGTAGTTCAAGAGTTTCTTGATGTGTTCCCTAAAGATCTACTTGGTTTACCCCCGCCTCGCGTATTGGGCTTCTCGATCGACCTGATTCCAGAGACGACGCCAGTTTCCAAAGCTCCCTACAAGATGGCACCAGTGGAGTAGGCAGAATTAAAGAAGCAGATAGAAGATCTTTAGGACAAGGGATTTATCCGTCCAAGTGCTTCCCCGTGGGGTGCTCCTGTATTGCTAGTTAAGAAGAAAGACGATTCATTGCGCATGTGCATTGACTACCGGGAGTTGAACTGTAACATTTCAGATAAATAAAATATTATTTTTGGGAATTTTTATAATTAAATAATAAATATTATGAATATTTCGATAATGCGGTATAATTAAATACCGATAAATTGGGAAATATTTAGAAATTATGTAAATTATTGAATTTGAAAGAGATTACAAGATTTGAGCATTTATAGATTGTTATATAATTAATTATATTCTATTTTAATGCTAATCGTGATTAAATATCGCTAATCATGCATTAAGTTTGTTTTGTGCACATGACATGCACCATGTCTTTTTCACTTTGTTACATTTTTGTAACCATGGCTCATTTGGGTTTCTATTGTGAAAAGAAAAGAAAACATAAGGAAAAGAAAACAAAAGAAAAGAAAAAGAAAACACTAAACAAATGGGTATGGGTATGAGAGAGAGAGAGAGAGGGTGAGGGGTCTTCCTTTGACCAAGCTCCCATTCTTTCTTCATCCCTTCATCATTTTCCTCCCCCTCATTCCCCTATGGCTGCCCTCTTCCTCCACCATCTCTAAACACTCACAACTCCATGAAAAATTCATCAAAAGTTCATCCCCACTTCATAAAAGACATGCACAAGCCCACTACAAACACTTTGGACCAAGAAAAATCGGATTTTGAAGACTTTGGGCAACTCAAGAAAATTCTTGAGTTGCCAAATGAGGTAATTTCATCACCATTAGTATAGATTTACTTTCACATTAGTATCCTTGCATGTTTAGAAGTGTTTTAGTTCGGTTTAGTGAACTTTGAAAATTTCAAGTTAGGGTTGGGGTTTGAACTGAATCCAAAGGTGAAATTGAGGCTTATTAGTGACCTACAACCCCTTTAGTGTTTGTATATTGGACTAAAAACAGAGAATAGAACCCATGACATGAACTTAGAAACCCCGATATCGGGAAATTGTGGGATTTGTGATGAGAATTGGAGATCTGCTAACACCCGGAGCCACTGAAAATTATTTAGCAAACACAGAGAGTCATGCAGGCAACCTGGAAGCTACCCTGAAGGCCCCAGCCCCTAACTCCTCACCCAGGCCGCAAATACATTTCTTCTGGCTGCAATTTATGGCCAGAGCATGGAATCTGGTGTTCGTTCTGGGTCCAGAGCTTTATCTCCAGTAAAATAGACCCTTTACATAAAAATTGGCTAATTTCACATAGGGTAAAATCTGGGACCATTATCTTGAGTTGCTGCTTGTTTTGCGATTTCGTTTTGACTTGAATTTTGGTATTTGATGTGTTGTATTCTGTCGTGTGGCGTTTGAACGCCAACGACTAGGGTTATTGGTCGTGTTTTGCATGCGAGGCTATAGGTTTTGACCTATGGGCGAAACGTGTGTCATTTTGGTTTTTCCGACTTGGTTTTAATATGCGATACAATGTGTTATTATATATAGGTACCCCCACGAGGACTTCGAGATGACAAGCAAGCGCGTGGCGATATCGGCATCGGCAAGCGAAGATCAAGGTAAGTAGATATATATCTGCGGGGGAAGTCGGGTGGATGGCGTATAGCACCCCCGCAGTTTCGTAATATAAAACGCGTATGCGTTATGTTATATATATATATACTTATGTATTATGAGATGTGTATATGTAGTTAGTAATGTTTTAAATGACTTTGGGTTAGTTTAGTATACTTGGATGATAGTGTCGTTAGTTACTTTCTTAGTCACCCAAGAATAAGGTTTACATACACGCACACACACACTTGCATACATTTTATTTACTTATGCGTATATGGGGATATGTATATATATACACGCATAGGTATGTGACTATGTATATATATATATATATATATATATATATATACTTGGATGATGAGGATAATACATGGTATTTGGAGATGAGTTGATGAGTTGATGAGATTGGGCATGGTGCCATGAGATCGGTGATGTGATATGGTTCGTATTATGAGATGCGATATGATGTGATAGCGGGTCCTTAGGCGATGTGTTTTCATACACACGCACATATATATATATATATATATGGTATCAGTATTGTACTAGACTTAGACCAGTACCCCCAGTTCACGATATGTGATGATAAGGATACCAGATGGATAATGAGATAAATGCGATAATTGACCCGTACCCATATTTGGGATGCCGTACGATGGATTTACCGTACGAGCTATTTATAGATGATAGATCCGCACTCATGACTCGAGGATGTCATGTTATATATTGTATCATATGTGATACTATTGAGGCGGGGTCACCGACTACTATATATATATATATATATATATATATATATATATATATATATATATATCGACTCAGACTTAGGTGGTTTTCCTTACCCTTTCGATCAGTCTGTTAGTTTAGTCCAGTAGTTTACTTGTAGATGTTAGACTAAACTCGGGTCATACCTATTTCAAAACTAACGAATCATGGGTATTTTAAAGACAAGCCAAGGGATTCTACGGATATTTCAGAGGACGTACCTTTTCTTATAAACACCGTAGCTCTATTTTCTAAACACCCCGATTCATGTTATTTCAAACGGCAAATTGTATGATTCATATATATTAATGTAGATTATTTATTGTTGTGTTTATTATTTAGCTCCCGCATATTCTTGCTGTTCGCATCGCATCGCATGCTTATATTGTGTTTTCATATGCTATTATTGAAATCATGCTGTCAGGACACCAACACCATTATCGATGATGCGTATGTTCCACGTACACCTGCTTGCCGGCTCACACACATCATCATCGGTAATTGCCATGCCACGCACACTGTAGAGAATATTAATTCATTGATATCGCTTGTTATCTGATAGTTCCGAAATATTATTATTGTGATGGCCTAGACATTGCATTTATTTCTGTGATTGTCATGCATAATTATACGTTCGTTTTCATGCATTATTATTCGGGCCAGTCCAGATTGCCGGAGCCCAACATTTTAGAATTCATTGTTTATTTATACTTGAGATTGGGATTTCGGATTTCCATGAGATTTATGGATTTGGAGAAACTGCAAGGATTTTATAAACTTATTATCATTTTAAAAAATGAAAGTTGCGGTTTTCTCATGATATGATTTGAGAGGTGTCCACCATGAGTTTTCTCGGCTCTTGAGCGATATCATACACCCGATTCGAGGAGGAGGAGAAACCGTCTGTGGGTGCATGGTGGACCCGGTGCGGTACCCCGGGGCGAGAAGGTCGCAGATAGTGGCGTTGAGCCAGGCAGGGGAACACTACCGACCGGCGACTTCATTGTGACTTGTCGGATATCCGGAGGATACCGATCGGAGTTTGGGCCAGTCCGGATAGCCGGAGCCCAGGGGTCAATCCGGATTGCTAGAGCCCTAGATATTGAGACAGCAAGATATATATTTTTGTGTCGATGCTAAACACTGTTTTATGTTGATTTCATTGATGATATCTCGATTTTATATACATAAATCTGACTGAGATATGAAAACAGTTTTCTCATTTACATGTATTCTGTTTTCATGCATTCATACCTCATATTTATGATACGTTGCTACCTGAGGCACTGACACGAGCACTTGTTATTACACTTATGTATAGATGTTTATCCTTGCCACCTTTTCATACTTCAGACCATATCATATTGAGAAAATATATATTACTGATCGTATTGACCTAGGATTGAGTCATACATACGATTTCTGCTCTGTGATGTTTTCTACTCACGAGTTGGCAAGTCACCCCCGTTGTGCCAGAGTTTCTTGCAGGTTTTACCGTACAGGTTTTCCTTATCGGCTTTGCTGGCACACTACTTCATTCCGGGTGATTGCTTTGTTAGGTAGGTTCACTCGCATCGTGACCACCATTGTACCTTTATTTATATTTCAGTTGTATCTAGTAAACTCCATCAACCAAACTTGTATATTATTTCGACCTTAGAGTCGCGCGTTTTATTATTATGGTTTTCTTGATGTTTTTGAGTTTTCTTTTGAGATTGATCCTCGTCCTTCGGCGTTGTATATTATATTGCTTGCGTGGTTATGACCGTCAATTGACGAAGAGCTAGCTCCCGCTTGGGGATACCTTTTTCATTCATGTATATATATTATTCATGTTGTACCCCTTTCGGGGCTAGCATTTACAAAGAAAACTCTGCCGAAATTTTCAGAAAAGACTTGATGTTTTAAAAACGCATAATTCGGCTTATTTTAATAAAACACTTTCTTTAAAAATGGTTTAGATTTCTGGGATTTTTGGCTTACTTGAATTAGATGAAGTCCTATAGACTTCATATGATTCAAGTGCCAGTCACGTGCCATTTCGGGTCGTGACAAAGTTGGTATCAGAGCACTAGGTTAACCTTGGTTCGAGTCTATGTTTGACTATGCGGAGCCTAGGGCGTTTGTATATATACGAAATCTAGGCATGACCTTACGGAACTTAGATTTAGTCGAGGGGGTATTAGACCCGAACTTTCTTCGCATAGGTTGACCTTTGTTGATGGAGTAGATGACTTAAGGAGAGTGACGTACCGTGTGTATGTTCCGCGGCATACTTACGATACGCTACTCCACTTAAGAAGCCTTAGGATGTACATTTCCTTGCACAACATTATATTCATTCATATGATCTATCCTCATCGATACCGGTTTATGATTTTTGCTGCCACGTTTACACTGGCAGAGAGAGCTACGGCTAGGGTTGCGTCAGCATGAGCTCGTCACTGACGAGGACTGACCAGGGCGTGATTCTAGGGACATACGATTTGCATAGATGCGTCGTTATTGTGTTTTCGCGCCATAAGCGTTTGATGTATCGCTTTTACGAGATTTCTCGGACGTGCAGATCAGCACCAGAGGATCAGGCTACTGCTAGAGGCCAGCAAGAATGTGATGACCGTCAATGCATCGATTACTTGATGATTGAGATACTGTTCAGCGTGCAGACGAATGAGCCATTTGTTGCTGCGAATAATGAGATATCGCCCCAGATGTTGGAGCTACTACAGCAAGAGCATATACTTAGAGATATGATAGAAGATCACTAGTCACCAAGGATGAATGACTAGGACATGTGGATCGTTTGCACACTCCGATGCGAGGTCATCAGATTGATTGATTCCAGCTAGAGACGACTTCACGAAGGTACGTTGGGAGTCGATAGAAGACGATCGAATGTCAGAAACCCATTTTCCAAGTTTAAAGTATTCGGAAAAACATGCAAGTAATTCTATGGACCCTCTAGAAGAATGAAACCCTAACTCGATATAATGACCATGAGAACGCTAAAAACCTTAGGGTTTACAGCAGTTCAGCGGTGCCATTGATGAGGCTTAGGTTTGCCCTTCTACGGTTGGTCCACAGGTGCTGTGGTATGTACTGGAATACTATTAAACTGTATCCAAGATGTTGAGCTCTTGGGGGATTATGGAACTGTGACAAATCGATCGAAAGGTTCGACGTCATTCGGATATCATGTGATGGGATACATTGCTTGGAAGACTCCAGATATGAGTATAGCCGTTGGAGTGCAGTCCATGCAGCCACGAGGAGACGAGTCCGAATCAGTCGACATTAGAGAAAAGTGGAGTAAAAGATTCGTACGAGATCTTGATGAGATGATGTTCCACTCCGCTGACATCAGAGATATGATACGCATGTAGAGGCGTTGTACATGGATATATCTTCCAGAAGGAGTCGCGATGAGTATGCAGCCATTTCGGAACAAGAAATAGATTTAGTAAAAGATGATAACTTCCGGGCAGTTCGGCAGAAACGAGATTTGGAGAGACTTCGACAGAACCTTTCTGGAATACTATACGAGCAGACTTGGAGCCAGGATCGGTCATATTGTGCACACCCAGTGGGCCAGAGATCTTTAGAGGATGTGCTAGAGCGGGACTATTTCCGCCATATTTGACTTTGGTATTTTGGACGATTTATTTGTATGATTGAGATTTAGTGCACCACAGTTGCACTTGACTTCGATTTGATATCATTCGAGATGTTGATTTTGATTTCATGCCTATGGTACGCATGTGATTTGACTTATGCTTTCGGCATAGTTTTCATGCACTTTTAGTATTTTGATTTGATTTTGTGCACGTTGATGCACATGGTTGTGAGATTGTATACCCCGGTATACCTGATTTGAATTTGGATTGAAATGTGTTATATACCGTCGATTTCGATTGTGATATTCGATATTTGTTTTTGTGCATCTTTTGCTCTGGATTTGGATTCTTGCGTATACTTGACGCGTTTGATGCGATTTTGGTGCACGCCAGATGCACTAAATCGAGATTCTTCGTGCATATCAGATGCACCTGATATTGCTGTCAGGCACACCTGTTGCCTTTGACAGATGTTTCGTGCAAACCCGTTGCACTTAGATTTTGTTTCTATGCACATGTATGGCACATTCATGGATTTCGATTTCCGTGCGCATCAGACGCATGCGGCATTCATATATACATTTTGGGACTGATTTTGGAACAGTATGTTTTATGATATTTACGATTTGGTATGGTGACTGAGCAGGACTAGTCCGAGGACAGTACCTGAGTATATTTTTGCATGCATTGATAGTTATCGAAGGGATTTCCAAAAAAGAGCTATAGTCTCAGTATTTACCTACGTGTCCGAGATGACACGAAACGGTTTACAAAGGAAACCCTTCTAAATGTTTCAAAACGGCGGGACGTGCATATTAAACAAGGATATATATATTTATATATATATATATATATATATTTATATATATATATAGTTATTTTCTTACAATAGATGTCCGCCACTGTGCAGTGTTATACGCATTGCACAACAACTTAAAAAGGTTTGGCATGCATTTCCTTCATATGTTTACGTGTATAGTTTTGATGTATATCATGTTGGTTTTCATATTGGATTTAGACATTGGTGTTTTCACCATGACTCTGATGATTGCGGGATGCTTGACGGAGTTTTGATTTTGGTTTATATACTAGCTTTTCATGCGCACGAATTGCGCTACGATGTGTTTTATGTATTTATGATTTTGGAGCCCCGACGACTTAGCCTTTTTACTGAAATGTTTTAGTATTTGAGTGGTTTAAATTTAAATTCGGGGACCGAATTTCTTTAAGGAGGGAAGACTGTAACATTTCAGAAAAATAAAATATTATTTTGGGGAATTTTTATAATTAAATAATAAATATTATGAATATTTCGATAATGCGGTATAATTAAATACCGATAAATTGGGAAATATTTGGAAATTATGTAAATTATTGAATTTGAAAGAGATTACAAGATTTGAGCATTTATAGATTGTTATATAATTAATTATATTCTATTTTAATACTAATCGCGATTAAATATCGCTAATCGTGCATTAAGTTTGTTTTGTGCACATGACATGCACCATGTCTTTTTCACTTTGTTACATTTTTGTAACCATGGCTCATTTGGGTTTCTATTGTGAAAAGAAAAGAAAACATAAGGAAAACAAAACAAAAGAAAAGAAAAAGAAAACACTAAACAAATGGGTATGGATATGAGAGAGAGAGAGAGAGGGTGAGGGGTCTTCCTTTGACCAAGCTCCCATTCTTTCTTCATCCCTTCATCATTTTCCTCCCCCTCAATCCCCCATGGCTGCCCTCTTCCTCCCCTATCTCTAAACCCTCACAACTCCATGAAAAATTCATCAAAAGTTCATCCCCACTTCACAAAAGACATGCACAAGCTCACTACAAACACTTTGGACCAAGAAAAATCGGATTTTGAAGACTTGGGGCAACTCAAGAAAATTCTTGAGTTGCCAAATGAGGTAATTTCATCACCATTAGTATAGATTTACTTTCACATTAGTGTCCTTGCATGTTTAGAAGTGTTTTAGTTCGGTTTAGTGAACTTTGAAAATTTCTAGTTAGGGTTAGGGTTTGAATTGAATCCAAAGGTGAAATTAAGGCTTATTAGTGACCTACAACCCCTTTAGTGTTTGTATATTGGACTAAAACCAGAGAATAGAACCCATGACATGAACTTAGAAACCCCGATATCGGGAAATTGTGGGATTTGTGATGAGAATTGGAGATCTGCTAACACCCGGAGCCTCTGAAAATTATTTAGCAAACACAGAGAGTCATGCAGGCAACCTAGAAGCTACCCTGAAGGCCCCAGCCTCTAACTCCTCACCCAGGCCGCAAATACATTTCTTCTGGCCGCAATTTGCGGCCAGAGCATGGAATCTGGTGTTCGTTCTGGGTCCAGGGCTTTATTTCCAGTAAAATAGACCCTTTACATATGCAAAATTGGCTAATTTCACCTAGGGTAAAATCTGGGACCATTTTCTTGAGTTGCTGCTTGTTTTGCGATTTCGTTTTGACTTGAATTTTGGTATTTGATGTGTTATATTCCGTCGTGTGGCGTTTGAACGCCAACGACTAGGGTTATCAGTCGTGTTTTGCATGCGAGGCTATAGGTTTTGACCTATGGGCGAAACGTGTGCCGTTTGGTTTTCCGACTTGGTTTTAATATGCGATACGATGTGTTATGATATGTAGGTACCCCATGAGGACTTCGAGATGACAAGCAAGCGCGTGGAGATATCGGCATCGGCAAGCGAAGATCAAGGTGAGTAGATATATATCTACGGGGGAAGTCGGATGGATGGCGTATAGCACCCCCGCAGTTTCGTAATATAAAACGCGTATGCGTTATGTTATATATATATATATATATATATATATATATATATATATATATATATATATTATGAGATGTGTATATGTCGTTAGACATGTTTTAGATGACTTTGGGTTAGTTTAGTGTACTTGGATGATAGTGTCGTTAGTTACTTTCTTAGTCGCGAACCCTAGAATAAGGTTTACATACACGCACGCACACACTTGCATACATTTTATTTACTTGTGCGTATATGGGGATATGTATATATATACACGCATAGGTATGGGACTATGTATATATATATACGTATACATATACTTGGATGATGAGGATAGTACATGGTATTTGGAGATGAGTCGATGAGATTGGGTATGGTGCCATGAGTTCGGTGATGTGATATGGTTCGTATTATGAGATACGACATGATGTGTGTTTCCCCTAATCAGAGCAAAGCTCTATTCAAATTTTCAAAATTTGAAATGAGCAGCGCTTCATAAGAGTACCAGCGCTCTGAGGCAGCGCTCACGTGCAAAGCACGAGTGCACTCGCGCAAAGAGCTCCAGCGCTCTGAGGCAGCGCTCACGTGCAAAGCACGAGTGCGCTAGCGCTGGAACTAAATGTTCCCCACTGTCAGATCAAAGATCCAATAAAGATGATAAATCATCAATTGGCCAGAATAAAATTTTGTTAAGGAAAGATTCCTCAAAATCTTTCCAAACAAAAAGATCGTGCTCTGTAAATCAGAGCACCGTTGGATCAATGATCCAAAGGTGATTAAAAATCACCAAAATACAGAATAAATTCTGTATGGGGAAAATTTTCCAATCTTGTTAAAAATAAGAAGATTGTCTTCTGTAAATCAGAAGCCCTTGGATCAAAGATCCAACGGGGGAAACATCCCCAGATCAATTAGAGAAAATATCTCTTTAACTGATCATACTTCACTATATAAAGGCCCCAAGACTTCAAGTCTGGGGGATAGAAAAAAAAGAGAGGAACCCCTATATAAACTTTGAGAAATCTCAAAAAGAAGAGCAAGCTCTAGATAGAAGAAGAACTTTTTTTCAAGGTAAAAAAACAGAGATAAGAAAAATCTCATTAAAGAAGAAAAACATAATTCTTCCCACAGATCATAGATCTATAAGACTAAGGTCTTTTACAAAAAGAGATCATGAACATCTCATTATAAAAAGGGGGAGAATAATTCAATTCTCTTAGGATCACAGATCTATAAAGGCAAACCCTTTCACCAAAATAAGAGATTGAAACATCTCCTATAAATAAGAACTTTTTTTTAGAACCTTGAGACAAAGTCTCTTATAAACGAGAATTTATTTCTCAGATCATAAAACTGATCAGAAGCGCTTCTGCGCTCTTTGACTGGCGCACAGCGCCAAGCGCACCACGTGCTCCTCACGTGTGCGCCACTTAACAAATAGCGCTTTACGCTCATGGACTGGCGCTCAGCGCCAAGCGCACCACGTGCTTCTCACATGTGCGCCACTGAACAAATAGCGCTTTACGCTCATAAACTGACGCTTTGTGCTCATAGACTGGCGCTAGCGCTAAGCGCGTCACGTGCTCCTTACGTGTGCGCTATATCACAGAAGCGCTTTGCACTCATTAACTGGCGCTAGCGCCAAGCGCGCCACGTGTTCCTCACATGTGCGCTGATAGAACATAAATTGTTCTTTAAATAAAGCCCTAGAGCTATGATGAATGCTCAGCATTCAATAAAAGACAGAAAGGCTGTCAGAACCCAAATCAATGCTCAGCATTGTCAAATGTTTAACATTTTAACTGAGTGGGCTGAGCCCAAGTTCGACATAAACCCCTCATTCAGATTAATTGAGCCCATATGCTCATAAATCTCAGATCTTAGTCCCAATTGGACTACAGATCTCCCAACCAAAATTGGTTTAAAGGTACATCTCTGCACTCCTCTGATATGTGTCGTTGTAATCCTTTAACGATGTAACACCCGAGCCCAATAATACTATTTATATTACTAGTTGAGGGTTATATTTTGCTCATTCCAATTTTCCTGATTTTCTGGTGTTATTGCTAAATTTTACCCGGTTAAGTCATTTTAGCACATAACAAATTTTAACTCCGAAAATGAAATTTAAGATGTCCATGTTAGCCTACTCGTCGCCACTAGTCGCGTGGTAGCGTCCGCGTGTCGAGATTCCGTTCCGTTTGGCTAAACGGGCAAGTTTGGGCGACTACGCGCGCGTGCAAGTGTCCGACTTGGGGGCATGCATTTTAATCACTAAACACCTATTTTCAAAATTTGGAACCCGCTTAAAATCTTATAATTTGAATTTGGAACATTTGGGCGCAACCCGGGCGCGATTTGAAAATGTTTCATTTCGCGCCAAAAAGGGCCCATTTAAATTTAATATCGAATATATATATATATTCTAATCTAATTCCTAACAGCATATCCCCAAAAATCCTTCAAAAATTTCCTTTCTGATTCTTTCTCAGCCAATCAAATGGCTTGGTTTCCCTCGTGGGGCCCCCTTCACACCGACTCTCTCTCTCTCTCTCTCAACAACTCTCTCACTCTCTTAACAACTCTCTCTCTCTTCCTCTATTAATTTTTCCCATGCAGCAGTCGCCTCAACCATCTTCCTCCCCATCACGAAACCCTAACCCTAGCTTCTCGCGCGGCCCACCGTCGCCACCGCGACCTCGCCGTCGCCGCCTGCAACGCCTCCGCGACCGCCGCGCCTTCCTCCTCCCGTTCTCCCGACGACTCCCGCTCCTTCCCGCACTGCACCCATTCCCGACCTCGCCTCCACCCTCGCAACCCTCGCCGTCGACGCCACCCATCGTCGTCGACAACCCCAGCGACTCCCTCTCACCCTCCTCGGCGCGACCTCGGCATCACCTCCCTCCTCTCCTCGCTGGACCACGAGCAAACCCGAGCCGACCCTGCACCATCTCCCGTTCACCGGAGAAGCCACGGTCGACCCTCGTCGACGTCACCGGAACCACCTCCGACCACCTCCTTCTCTCCCTCGACCACCAGAGCCGACCATACTCTTCCCCACTCACCGCAGCACCCCTTTCCAGCGACCCCGATCCCTTTCAGCCGTCCAACACCTTCGCCGCACCTCCTGTTCACCGCCGGTGGGTTCATCGCCGTCGGGCCCGTCATAGTTACCCCTGTTTCTCCTCTGTAAGCATCACTTTACTTCCTTTGGTGCAAAACCCCGCTGATCTTGTATGTTTATCTTATTGCTAACTTGTTGCCGATAACTTTTGCCGGAATCCGACCGTGCCGTCTGACGAACCCGACGCTCCAGCGAAGTCCCCTGGTCCGTGTGATCCCGTTGACCTCTGTTGGGACTCGATCCGCGGCCCGTGCTATCTTATCGTGGTTTTTACCGACGTCGCATCCGTGTTCCAGTTTGCAGACCGTCGAGGCAAGTATCTGAATACTTGCTTGAACATGCTAGCGTGCGAGATCTAGTCTTGCCACGCATTTTAATTCAAACTATTTAATACCGTAGCTTAGTGATGGCATTTGATATCGTACTATTGCTGTTATCCTCATAATGGAATCGTTACAACCGTTCCCCGTAATTAACTAACCCACATCAATCCATGCTTTAACTAAATAAAACGACTGAATTCTATCTGCTTGAACTGTTAAACCATTCTTGAGACAATCATTACATTTAGTATAATTTCATGTAGTTCCTTAATTTATAATTGTGAATATTGCTTTACCTTGTGGCTATTACACCCTTAAGATGATTGAACCTGTTAATGAGAGAATATAAACATCACTGTGGTTATATGAAATACTGTGGTAAACTACTGTCTCCTGCTATTGTTCATTATTGATTGTATACCTATTGTGAGCACTTACCCGATTGCACGACATATTGACCTGACCCTGCTACACCTGACATACATACATACCGACTCATCCTGTTGTACCATGACATTACTTGTCTGACGATTTCATGCCTAATGCCGACAAACCTAACCATTCCTGCTGTCGATCCAGACAGACCTACTTTTACTTGACTTTGTTGGCATTAGTCCTTGACTACTGAATACCTGACCTGACATACATAGTTTGGGGGTATGGGGAAATCAAAGGTGAAACTGACTTGTAACTCAACAGTTCGATACATTGTTCTGATCAGTCTTACGGGCTTGGCCAGTCCGGGAGTGATGATGCTGACATCACTCGTCCATCCTACTACCTTTTACTGCTTAGCGGCACGTCTCGGACTCAGCCCCGAGGATCATGACCGTGGTCCCGGGCACGCACGGGATACTATTGAGTTACATCGACGATTCATCAATTGGTTTCGAAGACTATAGAGTAGAAAACCTGATAGGACAGTTTGTCACCATTGCACATCACCCTGCTTGTTACTTCTTATTACTGCTTTATTCATGTTCATGCTTGCACTATGTATTACCATGTTTATACTGTATACTTGATATCATGACGCGCTGACGTCTGGGTTTTGCATGGCCCAGATTCCGTACCTTTGTCGTCGACCGAGCAGGAGTACTTCAGCCAGCAGGCTGAACTGTGAGTTCCTTAGAGTTTAGTTTATTTATGTCATTTCATTTCCAGATGTGAGCCCGCATTATGGGACGTACTGTTTATTCATTGTATTGGATCATTAGCTTCCGCACTTATTGTTTATTGATTCTTGTTATTATGGATTTGGACATGTATTAGTTTAGTTTATTTTACTGTTCTTGATATCCTTACAACCGTAATGTGACTGTGGATGGATACTTCCTACCCACAGGTAGCATGGTTGGCTATGTCACGTGCCCAATCTTGCGCACTCTGGGAAGCGGGGCGTGACATGGTTTTATGGTATCAGAGCCATAGGTTAATTGGGTTGATTCTTTGTAGTTGGGTATCGCACCCGATACACGAATCAGAATACCCGTGATTAGGAAACATGTCCTGCCACTTTGACCGTTTTACCATCCTTGAATCATTCTTCCGGATCATGTCGGCATGCAAACTTACTTTGCATTGTCAAACTTGAAAACCTAACTTCTTGTTATCTCTAGGACTTAGGCGACTTGGGTGGAGTTAAGTAATTGCGGCTATGATACCGCGGCATAGCTACAATGCAGCACTCTATTTAAGTATCTTGGAGTTCTAGCCTTGATTTATATATTGAATCTATCATCAGGCTAATGTTGTTTGTTTTGATTTCAGGACCATGGCAGATAAGAATTTCAAGACGTATCAGAGGCGTGTGGATGAAGCCGCCATGTTAGGAGTAATACGTGGGATGTTGGAAAATCAGAAGAGGCAAACGGAGCTGATCCAGCAGCAAGCAGATTCATTTCAGGAGGGTTTGCAGGCTATGCAGCAGTCTGTAAACACCGTTGTAGCAAAGCCAGTCGACCGAGTAGGGACCGTGGCAGATTTCAGACGGTTGGGTCCTACTACTTTTACTGGCTTGGAGGAGCCGTTGCCAGCCGAGCAGTGGCTTGTGGACACGGAGAACTTACTGATTGCAGCACAGATCCCGGAAGACAAGAAAGTTGATGTGGTGCGCATTCAGCTGGTGGATTACGCCCGAGAGTGGTGGCTTGTGGAGGAGACCCGCTTGTCCAAGCCAATCAGTTGGGCGGATTTCTCCAAAAGTTTCTTGGAGAAGTTCTTCCCGCGGACTGCACGGGAAGAAATGGAGGAGAGATTCATTGGGCTGAAACAAAATGGAGCAGCTGTGGATGTACATGCAGCGGAGTGGACAAGACTCAGCCGTTTCGCTGGACCCTTGGTCGCCAAGGAGGCAGACAGGGCGCGAAGGTTCTTGCGCAGTTTGGATGTGGACATCCAGAGGCAGATTGTCTCCCTGGGTTTGACCACTTTCTCACAGGTTCTTACGGCAGCCAGA
This sequence comes from Agapanthus africanus, assembly GCA_030015575.1. Lineage (NCBI taxonomy): Eukaryota > Viridiplantae > Streptophyta > Magnoliopsida > Asparagales > Amaryllidaceae > Agapanthus > Agapanthus africanus. The sequence goes on from JASDDO010000014.1 coordinate 13,639,234, forward strand.
GAGCAACAGAGTTTATCGGGATCGAAAGGGAACCTTCACCAGACAGCAGTTGCAGCCAGGAAGCCTGCATTTGTGCCTAACCGAGATCATGGGCGCAGAGGTATTCCTGTGGACCGTCGAGGTGTAGCGCCAATGAAGAAGCCTGTGATCGTTGACCGAAGGAAGAGCGTGACCTGTGCCTACTGCCACTTACCTGGGCACGTACATAAGGAGTGTAGAAGAAGACTGGGACTTTGTCTGGTTTGTGGAGCAGCCGATCACGCAGTGGGTGCTTGTCCGTCGAAGCTTCGCACGAGAGATGAGATACATAAGCCTCCGCAGAGACCGTTCCAAGGGCAGAAGCAGCTGACACAAGGACCCAACCAGGGTCGAGCTTTCACTTTGACAGCTGAGGAAGCCAAGGCATCAGGAGAAGTGGTTTCAGGTACCTTGCTCGTCCATGGTTTTCCTGCATTAGTATTATTTGATTCCGGAGCATCCCACTGTTTTATGTCATCCAAATCTATAACTACACGCTCGATCACCTGCACGACCCTGTCTAGTTTCTGGGACATACACACTGGGAATGGGAAAATCATAGCTAGTAAGGAATGTAAAGATTGTACGGTTGTTGTTTGTGGACGGGAGCTTTTCGCAGATTTCTTGGTGATTGATACGGGCAGTTATGAAGTAGTCTTGGGAATGGATTTTCTTGGCACTTTCCATGCACACATTGATTGTAGGGCAAGGAAAGTAATTTTCCAGATTCCCGGACACCCTGAGTTTATTTTCATTGGGGGAAGCAGTTCTGTCGGGCCAGTCGAGTTTAGGGCTAGGCCGACGAACAATGTTCTTGCGGCTATGGTTGCGGATAGTAATGAAGAGCCGGCAGTTGTTCGCGACTTTATGGATGTGTTTGAAGATATTTCGGGCTTACCGCCGAAGCGAGATGTGGAGTTTGCGATTGACCTTATTCCTGGGGCAGCGCCAGTATCAAAATCTTATTATCCGATGGCACCGGTGGAATTGGAAGAAGTTAAGAAACAGGTGGGTGAATTACTCGAGAAGGGATGGATTCGAAGCAGCAACTCGCCGTGGGGAGCTCCAGTTCTTTTAGTAAAGAAGAAGGATGGCACGAGAAGGATGTGCATCGATTATCGAGAATTGAACCGGGTGACTATTAAGAACAAGTACCCGATCCCTCGCATTGGAGAACTCTTTGAGCAGCTTAGTGGCGCGAGGGTATTCTCGAAACTGGACTTGCGATCAGGATATCATCAGGTCCGAGTGAAGGCAGAAGATATTTGCAAGACGGCGTTTCGGACTCGGTACGTACATTTCGAGTACTTAGTGATGCCCTTCGGAGTGACTAATGCGCCGGCAATATTTATGGATTTGATGAACCGGATCTTTTCACCGTTCTTGGACCAGTTTATTGTGGTATTCATTGACGATATTCTGGTGTACTCGAAGAGTCCGGAGGAGCATGCTGAGCACTTAAGGATCGCACTGCAAACGCTAAGACAGGAGAAATTATTCGCGAAGATGAGTAAGTACGAATTCTGGCTGGAAGAAGTGAAGTTTCTGGGGCATGTTGTGTCGGGCAATGGAATCGCCGTTGATCCCGAGAAGATTGCAGCAGTTCGAGATTGGCCTGTTCCAAAGAATGTTGCAGAGATAAGAAGTTTTCTTGGACTCGCCGGTTACTACAGAAGATTTGTGGAGAACTTCGCTCGTTTAGCTGAGCCGTTAACCAAGCTTACGCGTAAGGAGGTACCGTTTGTTTGGACAGATGGATGTGCATTGGCCTTCGAGACGTTGAAGCAGAAGTTGATAACTGCCCCTATCCTAACCGTACCGGATGATTCAGGAGGACTGGTGATTCACAGCGACGCATCTGGAAAAGGATTGGGATGTGTTTTGATGCAGAATGGGAAAGTCGTCGCTTACGCATCGAGACAGCTGAAGACTCATGAGAAGAACTATCCGACTCATAACTTAGAGCTTGCAGCCGTGATCTTCGCCCTGAAGATTTGGAGACACTACCTTTTGGGCGAGAGAGTTGAAGTCTTTACGGATCACAAGAGTTTGAAATATGTGTTCACTCAGAAGGAGTTGAACATGAGGCAACGCAGATGGTTGGAGCTGATGGCCGACTACGACCTTGATCTTAAGTACCATCCGGAAAAAGTTAACGTCGTGCCCGATGCGCTAAGTCGGTTACCAGCAATTCAGTTATTGACTGCACAGAGAGAGATCATTGAGGAGTTTCGGAGATTTGACTTGGAGGTTGTGCTACCGCGTGCTACAGGACAGTTGATGCAGTTGCAAGTACAATCGTCCTTAGTTGAGAAGATTAAAGCGGCGCATTCGCAGGATCCTAGACTGCAAAAGTTTCGAGAGCAGGTTGGAGCTGGACTACGAACCGATTTACTGATCCATGAAGATGGTTCGTTGAGATATGGTAGCCGTGTGTGTGTGCCAAAAGGAGATGTGCGTGAAGAGCTTATGAAGGAGGCACACAGTTCAGCTTACTCTGTACATCCAGGAGGGACTAAGATGTACCGAGATATTCGACAGCATTTCTGGTGGGAAGGTATGAAACGGGAAATTGCTCGCTTCGTGGCTAAGTGCTTGGTGTGTCAGCAAGTCAAGGCTGAACACCAAAGGGTTGCTGGTTTGTTGCAACCACTTCCGATTCCTCAATGGAAGTGGGAACATATAACCATGGATTTCGTGACGGCTTTACCGCGGAGTCCAAAGGGCAACAATGCAGTATGGGTGATTATCGATCGGTTGACCAAGGCAGCTCACTTTATTCCTTTTCGGGTTGGTCAATCGACAGAGACTTTGGCAGAGCGGTACATGCAGGAGATTGTCAGATTGCATGGAGTACCGGTAAGCATCGTGTCCGATCGGGACACTCGGTTCTTGTCGCACTTTTGGAGGAGTTTACAAGAAAGTTTGGGGACTCGATTGAAGTTTAGCACAGCTTATCATCCCCAGACTGATGGACAATCAGAGAGAACGATCCAGACCCTTGAAGATATGTTGAGGGCTTGCATGTTGGACTTCAGAGGTTCTTGGGAAGATCATCTACACCTGGTGGAGTTTTCGTACAACAACAGCTTCCAAGCAACTTTTCAGATGGCCCCGTTTGAAGCACTGTATGGTCGTAAGTGCCGTTCACCTGTTTGTTGGGATGATATTGGTGAACGAAGGTTACTAGGACCAGATTTGGTGGTGCAGACAGTCGAGAAGGTGAATACAATCAGGAAGCATATGAAAGCAGCTCAAGACAGACAGAAAAGTTGGGCCGACACGTCAAGAAGACCTTTAGAGTTCGCCGTGGGTGATTTGGTATTCCTGAAGATATCACCGACTAGAGGGGTGATTCGCTTTGGAAGTCGGGGAAAGCTTAGTCCCCGATTCGTTGGACCTTTCGAGATATTGGAGCGTGTTGGAGAGGTATCGTACAGGTTGGCATTACCGCCGTCATTAGCAGGAGTTCACGATGTGTTTCATGTGTCTCAACTACGGAGGTATGTTCGTGATGAGACTCATGTCTTGGATCATTCGGAGTTGACCGTTCGGGAAGACCTGACTTTTGAGGAGCGACCAGTCGAAATCAAGGATCGAAGAGAAAAGGTTCTTAAGAACAAGGTTATCCCTCTTGTGCTAGTCTCTTGGGGTAATCGATCGCATGGGGAATCCACTTAGGAGCGAGAAGACGAGATCCGGCAGAAATTCCCTCATCTTTTCCAGTAGTTAGCTATCTTGTATTCTTGGAATTTCGAGGACGAAATTCTTTTGTAGTTGGGTATGATGTAACACCCGAGCCCAATAATACTATTTATATTACTAGTTGAGGGTTATATTTTGCTCATTCCAATTTTCCTGATTTTCTGGTGTTATTGCTAAATTTTACCCGGTTAAGTCATTTTAGCACATAACAAATTTTAACTCCGAAAATGAAATTTAAGATGTCCATGTTAGCCTACTCGTCGCCACTAGTCGCGTGGTAGCGTCCGCGTGTCGAGATTCCGTTCCGTTTGGCTAAACGGGCAAGTTTGGGCGACTACGCGCGCGTGCAAGTGTCCGACTTGGGGGCATGCATTTTAATCACTAAACACCTATTTTCAAAATTTGGAACCCGCTTAAAATCTTATAATTTGAATTTGGAACATTTGGGCGCAACCCGGGCGCGATTTGGAAATGTTTCATTTCGCGCCAAAAAGGGCCCATTTAAATTTAATATCGAATATATATATATATTCTAATCTAATTCCTAACAGCATATCCCCAAAAATCCTTCAAAAATTTCCTTTCTGATTCTTTCTCAGCCAATCAAATGGCTTGGTTTCCCTCGTGGGGCCCCCTTCACACCGACTCTCTCTCTCTCTCTCTCAACAACTCTCTCTCTCTCTCTTAACAACTCTCTCTCTCTTCCTCTATTAATTTTTCCCATGCAACAGCCGCCTCAACCATCTTCCTCCCCATTACGAAACCCTAACCCTAGCTTCTCGCGCGGCCCACCGTCGCCACCGCGACCTCGCCGTCGCCGCCTGCAACGCCTCCGCGACCGCCGCGCCTTCCTCCTCCCGTTCTCCCGACGACTCCCGCTCCTTCCCGCACTGCACCCATTCCCGACCTCGCCTCCACCCTCGCAACCCTCGCCGTCGACGCCACCCATCGTCGTCGACAACCCCAGCGACTCACTCTCACCCTCCTCGGCGCGACCTCGGCATCACCTCCCTCCTCTCCTCGCTGGACCACGAGCAAACCCGAGCCGACCCTGCACCATCTCCCGTTCACCGGAGAAGCCACGGTCGACCCTCGTCGACGTCACCGGAACCACCTCCGACCACCTCCTTCTCTCCCTCGACCATCAGAGCCGACCATACTCTTCCCCACTCACCGCAGCACCCCTTTCCAGCGACCCCGAGCCCTTTCAGCCGTCCAACACCCTCGCCGCACCTCCTGTTCACCGCCGGTGGGTTCATCGCCGTCGGGCCCGTCATAGTTACCCCTGTTTCTCCTCTGTAAGCATCACTTTACTTCCTTTGGTGCAAAACCCCGCTGATCTTGTATGTTTATCTTATTACTAACTTGTTGCCGATAACTTTTGCCGGAATCCGACCGTGCCGTCTGACGAACCCGACGCTCCAGCGAAGTCCCCTGGTCCGTGTGATCCCGTTGACCTCTGTTGGGACTCGATCCGCGGCCCGTGCTATCTTATCGTGGTTTTTACCGACGTCGCATCCGTGTTCCAGTTTGCAGACCGTCGAGGCAAGTATCTGAATACTTGCTTGAACATGCTAGCGTGCGAGATCTAGTCTTGCCACGCATTTTAATTCAAACTATTTAATACCGTAGCTTAGTGATGGCATTTGATATCGTACTATTGCTGTTATCCTCATAATGGAATCTTTACAACCGTTCCCCGTAATTAACTAACCCACATCAATCCATGCTTTAACTAAATAAAACGACTGAATTCTATCTGCTTGAACTGTTAAACCATTCTTGAGACAATCATTACATTTAGTATAATTTCATGTAGTTCCTTAATTTATAATTGTGAATATTGCTTTACCTTGTGGCTATTACACCCTTAAGATGATTGAACCTGTTAATGAGAGAATATAAACATCACTGTGGTTATATGAAATACTGTGGTAAACTACTGTCTCCTGCTATTGTTCATTATTGATTGTATACCTGTTGTGAGCACTTACCCGATTGCACGACATATTGACCTGACCCTGCTACACCTGACATATACATACATACCGACTCATCCTGTTGTACCATGACATTACTTGTCTGAAGATTTCATGCCTAATGCCGACAAACCTAACCATTCCTGCTGTCGATCCAGACAGACCTACTTTTACTTGACTTTGTTGGCATTAGTCCTTGACTACTGAATACCTGACCTGACATACATAGTTTGGGGGTATGGGGAAATCAAAGGTGAAACCGACTTGTAACTCAACAGTTCGATACATTGTTCTGATCATTCTTACGGGCTTGGCCAGTCCGGGAGTGATGATGCTGACATCACTCGTCCATCCTACTACCTTTTACTGCTTAGCGGCACGTCTCGGACTCAGCCCCGAGGATCATGACCGTGGTCCCGGGCACGCACGGGATACTATTGAGTTACATCGACGATTCATCAATTGGTTTCGAAGACTATAGAGTAGAAAACCTGATAGGACAGTTTGTCACCATTGCACATCACCCTGCTTATTACTTCTTATTACTGCTTTATTCATGTTCATGCTTGCACTATGTATTACCATGTTTATACTGTATACTTGATATCATGACGCGCTGACGTCTGGGTTTTGCATGGCCCAGATTCCGTACCTTTGTCGTCGACCGAGCAGGAGTACTTCAGCCAGCAGGCTGAACTGTGAGTTCCTTAGAGTTTAGTTTATTTATGTCATTTCATTTCCAGATGTGAGCCCGCATTATGGGACGTACTGTTTATTCATTGTATTGGATCATTAGCTTCCGCACTTATTGTTTATTGATTCTTGTTATTATGGATTTGGACATGTATTAGTTTAGTTTATTTTACTGTTCTTGATATCCTTACAACCGTAATGTGACTGTGGATGGATACTTCCTACCCACAGGTAGCATGGTTGGCTATGTCACGTGCCCAATCTTGCGCACTCTGGGAAGCGGGGCGTGACAAACGTCTTCAGAGAGGTGACGGATCCCGACAACCAGACATTTCATGGACTGTGGGGTCCTTAAATCCATGGACTATGATGTCCTTAACCTTGGACTATGGGGGTCCTTAAGCCCATGGACTATGATATCCTTAAACTTGGACCGTAATGTCCTTAAACTAATGGACCGCAAAGTTCCTAAACTAAAGCAACAGAGCTTAAATGCTCTTTTGTTTGATCTAAATGATCCTGTTGAGTAGATCTTAGTCAAAAATTAGACTAACGTATCCTCAACAAACGTTTAAGTTGATATTAGTCTCAAATGAGACTAATGCATCCTTAAACCCAACCCCAAGCCCCAAATCTAAAAAAAATACGGATTTGGACTAATCCACGCCTTACGGGCGACAACATAAATTAGTCTCCGTATACAATCCACGGGCAATCAAAAACAAAACAAACACCCACGACATGATGTGACTATCTGGAGAAGGAGAAAGTGGTTACCGCGGTGCGATAGCGTAATTAACTGCAGGGGCTTGCGCCTGCAGGGAAGAGCGTCCCCACAATCAAAAACCCCCTCAAATAAGGGGGAATCTGACGAAGTCTGCTACATCGGCCGCATCCGTCTAAACCTCTGATACACGGTACCATAAATCAACTTGGCATCTTCGGAAAGGTGGACGGATAACACTAAATAGCATCTGCCCCCCAGAACTCATGCCCGGACGTCCCAACGTCCCGACCGCGTCTTCCGGCGGTGAACAGATTCTGGCACGCGCTGTGGGACCTTTTTCTCTTTCCACTCCACACTTCGTGTGTCGTGTTCGCGAACGAATCGCGGTCTAATATGGTTGCCCTTGGGTTCGAGGTACTAAGATTTGGTATTGCTCCCGTGCAGAAAAAAGAACATCAATGGCTTCAAACTGCACTAACTGCAACTGCAACTCCCGTGCCGCCTCATCTGGAGGAGTAACCTATGGGCCCCAAGCGGGCTCCCTTTTCACAATGCCGGTGGAAAAAATGACCCAAGCCACCACTGGGCTATTCTTCGGGACAATGATCCCACCAACGAGCTTCAGCGTTCAGATGCCGTCACAATAAGCTCCGAAGAAGTCGGTCTTTGATCGGCTTGCAACTACTACGACCCCTCTCAATGGGTCGCCCAAGTCCACTGCCTCAGTTTTCAATAGACTGGGCCGAAGCTCAGATGAGCCCATGAAGAAGCCCATAATCCCTGAAGAGGTTATCCCGAAGTGGATAGCCATTCCTGCCCCTGAAGTCGTTAGAGCGCCTTCCCCTGCTAAGGAGTCGGTCTTTGCAAGACTGTCCATTTCAGCTCCCGTTCCAGACAAAGTCGTGAAGGCTGTTTCTCCTGTTCGAAAGTCGGCCTTCGCAAGACTGACTATCCCTTCTCAACGGACGTCAGTCTTTGACAGGCTAGTGCCAATAACAGTCTCTCCTCAAAATGAGGGGCATGAGGAAACTCAACCAACAGCAGAGGTGATCCCGGCCGCACGACATGCTCGACGTCGCCACTAGCGCAGAGTGAAAAAAGCTGGGGGCGGTTCACCCTCTAGATTTACGCTGCCAGCTCCAACGGCGGAATTCGATGCTGCTGTTCCAACTGGGAACAGTTTTGAACCACTAAGGAGGGTCCGCAAGAACTCTCCGACTGCTGTGCTGAAAAGATCTCCTCCACCTGTGGAGAATGCCACAAAGACGAAGCTTGAACAACCCCTGTCACGCCCCGCTTCCCAGAGTATGCAAGATTGGGCACGTGACATAGCCAACCATGCTACCTGTGGGTAGGAAGTATCCATCCACAGTCACATTACGGCTGTAGAGATATCAAGAACAAAATAAAACTATATAAAACATGTCCACAATCCAGAATAACAAGAGTCAATGATAAATAAATGCGGAAGCAAATGATCCAATACAATAACGGAAAAGTATATCCCATAATGCGGGCTCACATCTGGAAATAAAAATGCAGGAAATAAAACTAACCACTACAGAACTCACAACTCAGCCTGCTGGCTGAAGTACTCCTGCTCGGACAGCGACAGTGGTAAAGAATCTGGGCCATGCAAAACCCAGACGTCAGCGCGTCAAGTCAACAAGTAATATAATATGAACAGTGTAATAGGCAATGCAGAACTAACATGAATAAAGCAATAATGTGAAACAGGCGGTGCAGGGTAATGTGCAGTGGGTAACTAAACTGTTCTATCGGGTTTCCTAGTCTAAAGTCTTTGAAATCAATTTGATGAATCGTCGATGTAACTCAATAGTATCCCGTACATACCCGGGATCACGGCTACAATATTCTCGGCCGAAACCGAGACATGCCGCTAGGCACAAAACAGGAATGTGTACACTCGATAGTATCCCGTACATACCCGGGATCACGGCCACAATATTCCCGGCTGCAGCCGAGACATGCCGCTAGGCACAAAACAGGAATGTGTACACTCAAACAGGTAGTGAACTGTCGAGTTACAAGTCAGGTTCACCTTTGATTTCCCCATACCCCCAAGTTATATGTGTCAGGTCAGGTATTCAGTAATCAAGAACTAATGCCAACACAGGATCAGGTAACAGCAGGTTTGTCTGGATAGACAACAGGAATGGTCCATGAGGACTCCATGTCAGGTTTGTTGGCATTAGGCATGAGATCAGGTAACAGGTCAGGTCAGGTCATGGTACATCAGGTCAAGTCAAAAGTAAACGGTACCATGTCAGATGCATCATGTAGCAATGTCAAGTCAAGGTACGAACATATCGTGGGTGTGCTCACAAACGGATATATAATCGAACAGGGTAATAACAGCAGGAAATAAGCAATGAGTTAAACAACAATCAACAGTTTCATTCAATCACAAGAGTGCAGTAATACAGTGCAGCCGTTTTATTATATTAACAGGTTTTGAGCACCCTTAGCGGTGCAATAGTTAAATAATGATGCGATACAGTTATATCAAGCCTTTGATTACGAATGTCCGAATATAATAGAACTACATGGGTAAAGGCTATCATCTATTAAATAGTAAAATGTGATTAACAGGTAAACTTAGTTATTAGGTTTAAAGTGGCAAACTGTAATTTAGCCGGTGATGCATATTTGATAACCTAAACTGGCAATAAAGTATCATAGCAGTGAATCAAATGCAATCTATTATGTACGGGTTTATCAGGAAATAATCCATTTGACATGAAGCAAGGTATGTAAGGTGATTTACTAAATGATATATCATTAAACCACACATGAATGTTACAGCAAGTTATAAAGTGCTAATAGCATGTAGCAAGTATCGAATACTTGCCTCGACGAAACGACGAACACGAAAACGGAACGTAACGTCGGCGGGGAAACACGCGACGGACGCACGGTTCATGGATTGAACCCAAACGACGAACCATGGGACCTCACGGGTCAGAGTACTCCGCTGGATCGTCAGGACACGTCACCGGCACGGCCGGATTCCGGCGAACAGCGACAACAACAACCGGAAAAGTTAATGCACGGCCAAGGGATAAACCGGAGGGAAAATGGAAGGAGGAAGGGGAGAGAAGGCTTACTGGTGTTGCAGAGGGCGTGACAGCGATGGGGTCGACGGCGGTGGGGCGCCGGCGAGGAGGTTGCAGGCGATGGGCTAGGGCTCGGGTATGGGAAACGGGAAAGAAAGTGGAGAGGGAGAGGAGGTGGTCGGGTCTGGAGTGCGCAAGTGCTGAGGAGGTGCTGAAGGTGGCGCGGGTGACGACGACGAAGGTTGCCGGCGACGTCTCCGGCCGTACAGAGAAGGCACAGGGGGTTATCCGGGTTGTTGCCGCACCGTGCACACGGGGAGAAGGAGGAGGTGTCGAGGTTGGAACGAGGAGGCGGAGGCGAGGGCAACGGTGGCGCTGGCGCCGGCGTCGGAGCTGCGGCAGCGGCGGTGGAAGCGGCTAGGGCTAGGGCTAGAGTTTCTCGCGATAGGTTTAGTTTCGTGAAGAAGGAAAGAGGAAGGGTGGATTTTATATATATAGGGGAGAGAGAGAGAGAGACGTTAGAGAGAGAGAGAGAGATAGAGACAGCTAGAGAGAGGGGGGAGAGATACGAGAGATAGAGAGAGAGAGAGAGAGAGGAGGGGCCCACGGGGGTTAAGAACCCCGTGATTGGCCAGAAAGATTTAAAAGAAATCTTAAAAGATTTCAAAGATTATTAACGCAACAGTATTATGAATATATATATATATATATATATATATATATATATATATATATATATATATAGTTTCGAATATTTTATTAATTTGGGATTTTGGCGCTAAATGAAACATTTCCAAATCGCGTCCGGGTTGGGTCCAAAAATTTGAAATTTAAATAATAGGATTTTAAGCGGGTTCCAAATTTTAAAATGAAATGTTTTATGATTAAAAAGCATACCCCCAAGTCGGCCACCTGTACGCGCGTAGTCGTCCAAACTCGTCCGTTTCACCGAACAGGACGAGAACTCGATGCACGGACGCTACCACGCGGCTAGGGGTGTCGAGTAGGCAAAGATAGATATTTTTAATTTTATTTTAGGTGCTAAAATTTGTTATATGCAGAAATGACTTTGCCAGATAAAATTTCACGGCAAGGGTCAAACAGGCAAGCTAAAAGAACTGAGTAATATCTAATGCTCAACCAGTAACAGAAAATAGTAGTATTAGGCTCGGGTGTTACAACCCCCTCAGCGGCTGCCCTCTAAAATTTACAAGGTCTGGCGTCAAGTCCAAGACTCGGTGATTGATCAAGATTACTCCCGCCGATAGAAAAAGATGAAGGTTCGGTAAGAGAAGGACCATTCTGTCGTACCACAGAAGGTGTTGTCTACCTTGGTGCCCATTATAACGGCCCCCTCAACTTCGCTAGCCCACAAAAAGAGGAGGCCAGAGAAAATCCCCGTGTCTGCAACAAATGTCAAGGGCACTGAGCCTAAACGTCCTAAGTCTGGGGGCATGGTGGTGCATACCGTCTATATGGCATCCGGAAAAGAGGATAGCCGTATCTCCACAGGTCATCGACCGCTTACGCGATCAGTGACTAAGGCCCAGGAGCAGTAACAACAAAAGATCCAAGAGATGCTAACAGCTATGGCCGCACTCACGGGACCAAAAGCAAGCCTAGAGACGTCCTCAGAACAGCGTCATGAGCAGGAAACTAATGCCGAATTCCTTCGGAGAATGCTTGAGAAAAAGGACAAAGAGGCCGCGGAACAAGCAGCCAACATAAAACAAATGGCCCTTATATTCCAAGATATGGTGGGCATGATGATCCAGCCGGACCCTCCAGTCGAAGATCCTTCAGTGATAATTAAAGATGATAGAGGAGAGACATCAAATCCTCTGCCGGCTCTGTCAACAGCCAAGGAGGAAACCATCTCCAAAGCCACGCTCGATGATTATATAGCTCAGCAAATACGAGCTCATCAGGCGAGCGAAGCGACTGGCCAAATCGTCAAGACTGGTCGACCCTATCCAGGCTGGTACGATCAAATAAAATACCCGCCGGGATATACGATCCCTAAATTCCATGTGTACAAGGGGATAGGCAATCCCCATCAGCACGTCGCTCAGTTCAAGGCTCTCTGCGGCAATATTGGGGGTGACGATAAACTGCTGCTTCGCCAGTTTGTTGGCAGCTTGTCGGAGACAGCATTCGAATGGTACTCCGATCTCCCGAATGACTCCGTCAAAACTTTTACGGAGATGGAACTGCTATTCACCCAGCGTTTTTCCAGTGCTAGTGAACGTACCCCAATCACGGCATTGATCAATGCCCGGGTGAAGCCAGACGAAACCTAGGTTCAATACGCCATTCGATGGCGAAATCTATGGTCAAAATGTGAACAACGCATAGAGGTAGCTCTAGCCGTGGGCATGTTTGTAGGGACCCTCGACCCTCAGGAGACCATTTCTCAATTCATGATGTTCTTCAAGCGACCACTTTCCAGGCCTTGATCGACAAGCTGGCCCAAATGGACCAGATGGGCCATAGACCGTCCTCCTCAAAGACGGATCCTCGGAATGAGAAGGGGAAAGGGAAAGCAACCTTCGTCGCCAACGCTCAATAACAACCGAGTGGCCCGAGACCGGTTGTTCGCCATAGAAACAAGCGGCAATCCCTAGATGAGAAGTTGAGACGTCCTTACTCGTTTTCCTGGGATAAAACAAGGAGACTGTTCGAACTAGCAGTGCGCAACGGGATTATCACTCTACCGGAGCCGAGACACCCACTACAACCGAACGATGTCAAAGATCCCAATTACTGCCCCTACCACCGAGTATCGTACCATCCGATCGAAGATTGCTACGTCTTCAAAAATTGGGTTGAAGACCAGTATCAACAGGGCAAGTTCACGCTGTCCGAAAACTGGAAAGTAAATCCACCACAACAGCACACCCTTAAAAGGGTGGACACGCCGGGGCATCATGCTCATTTATAGAGGAAGCTCCATGGGAAATCCTTCTTTCGGCAAAAACTAAAAGAATGCCGAAAGATCTTCAAACATGTCTGGCGATCAGGTGGAAAATCCCGCTAGAGCCGGAAATCATCAAGGGGGTGCTGAAACCATGCCCAATATTGGGAGTTAATAGTGATGGGCAAAACACCCAAGCCCAGCCGTCAAAGTCTTCGAAGAAAAAGAAGAAGACCAAAGAGCCCGCGCAGTTTGATGATAAGCGCACGGATCATCAAAAGTATATTGACGCACTGGAAGAATATAACCAGAAGACACGGACCCCAGTCACACTCCAGGAATTTCTCAACAATATCCTTGAGAGTGGAAATAACGACAATGATGACGGAGATGACTCGTCAGAAGAATCTGAGAATGATGTGGCAAGTTGCTACATGATCTCTCATTCGTCGCTAATTAACAAAGAAGCTCACTCGGCGTTAGAAGACAGCATAAGGGAGCTGGGGGCAGGATCAAAGCCAAAACCCTTGGAACCGTCTGACGAGATGATCGACCTGCTGCAGAACGAAGCCCGTCAGAAGAGCAAGGATGATCAAGAACGTGAAATTGCCATATTCGAAAAAGGCAGGCGTCGACGTCAAGTGGAAGAAGTCGCGGTAGGGATGGATCACAAAACACCCCAACCAAACCAAACCACACCCTAAATGGGTGTATTCTACTTTATTGTTATGTATCCCTTCATGTGACAAATACATATGCATAAAGGATGAACAACGGACCGAAATGTCCTAAAACTAACTACTGACCGAAACGTCGATAAACTACTACAAACCGTAGCATCCCAAGGCTGAGAAGAAAAAAACGGTACATCCATAAGCGAAATGGGCACGAATGAAAACCCGAAAGGGCTCCGTGAGTAAAAACAGCAGGGCTACCGGCGAGTTTGTGAAAACCCGAAAGGGCGCAATTTCGTTAAAAGACACTTGCAAGGTCCTCTCGACCCTGTAAGGAGAAAACACCTGCGTGAGATCCTTACGACTCACGAGGGAGCGACACACTTAGGGATACCCATGATTCCTAAGGAGAAATTACACTTACGAGATCCTCACGACTCGTAAGGAGAATCCCCCTATGAGACCCTCACGGCTCATAGGATTCAAAAGCCTTAAGGTACAGGGATCTGAACCTATTCTTAAGCCGTCATACACTCCAATATTGCCCTACAAGCCTTTCAATATTGATCCTTGTATACAATCCACGGACACGAATAGACATTTCCCTAACAAAGTCCCACCATCGACCAGGGATATGCTCATACGGTGAACGACCCTTGTAAGTCCTCTCGACTTATGAGGAGAAAACACTCTTGTAAGATCCTTATGACTTATAAGAGAACATACACTTAAGAATCCTCACGGTTTTTAAGGAGAAAACGTACTCACGAGATCCCCACGACTCGTAGGGAGAAATACCTTGTTCCCCTCCGAATGGCGGCCAAGACGACGCGGGACGTCTCGCCTGAGATTCGGGGCAGATGCTATTTGGTTTTATCCGTCCACCTCTCCGAAGATGCCAAGTTGATTTATGGCACCGTGTATCGGAGGTTTAGACGGATGCGGCCGAAGTAGCAGACTTCGTCAGATTCCCCCTCGCTTGAGGGGTTTTTGATTGTGGGGACGTTTTTCCCTGCAGACCAAAGCCCCTGCAGTTAATTACGCTACCGCATCGCGGTAACAACTTTCTCCTTCTCCAGATGTTCACTTCGTATCGTGGGTGTTTGTTTTGTTTGTGGTTGCCCATGGATTGTATACGGAGACTAATTTATTTTGTCGCCCGTAGGACGTGGATTAGTCCAAATCCGTATTTTCTTAGATTTGGGTTTGGGGTTTTAGTTTAAGGATACGTTAGCCATCTTGAGGCTAAGATCAACTTAAACGTTCGTCAAGGATACGTTAGTCTAATCACCACACTAAGATCGACTTAACGGGATCGTTTAGATCCGTTTTCCAGTTTAGGGACATAGTGGTCTATTGAATGTATGGCCGTCGGGACCCATCACCTCTCTGACGACGTTGAAGGATTATAACGACAGATGTCAGAGGAGTTCAGAGATGTACCCTTGAACCAAAGTTGATTGAGAGATCTATAGTCCAATTTGGGACTAAAGTCTGTTTGAATGTTTAAGGATACATTAGCCATATTTGAGGCTAAGATCAACTTAAACGGGATCGTTTAGATCCGACAAAAGAGCGTTTAAGGGCTCTATTGTTCCAGTTTAGGGACGTAGTGGTCCATAGGTAGTTTAAGGACATTTCGGTCCATTGTTCCCATTTTGGGAACATATATTAGTTTAAGGACGCATAAGTCCATGGGTTTAAGGACCCCATAGTCCATATGGATGTGTTTAAGGACGCATTAGTCCGTTAGTTTAAGGACGCATAAGTCCATGGGTTTAAGGACCCCACAGTCCGTATGGGTATGTTTAAGGACGCATTAGTCCACGGGTTTAAGGACCCCACAGTCCATATCTTGGTTTAAGGACGCATAAGTCCATGAGTTTAAGGACCCCACAGTCCGTGTCGATGTGTGGTTGTCGGGACCCGTCACTTCTCTGACGTCGTTGAAGGATTACAACGATAGGTGTCAGAGGAGTTCAGAGATGTACCCTCGAACCGGATGTAAATTGATTTAAGAAAGCAGCCGTGCTCAGTCAATTTAATTTGAGAACTTACGGCCATGATTGGGTTAAGTCCAGTTGAGGATGTTCAACATTTTTATTTGAGGTTGGCCTGTTAGGCCTTGGCTAGGGATTTGCCCCAATTTAATAATGCACTGCATTTTCTTTTGGCCTGCTAAGCCTTTTTGATTTCGGCTCTGTCCCTTTTTTATAATGTAGAGCATTTATTTTGGTCCATTGGGCCTTTTAATTGGGCTCTGCCTTTTAATAATGCGCTACATTAATTAGTCTGACAGAGTGCCACGTGGCTTATCAGGCGCTTTGTGCCAATTATTGAGCGCAAGCACATGTGGAGGTGACACGTGTCACATTAGCGCAGTGCGCTGTGCCAGTGCGCTGCGCTGTTGCGCTGTGATACGCGGCGCGCTCTGGTGAGTTGCGCCAATTTTTAAAGAGCAATGCTCTATTTTTAAAAGCGCATAGCGCAAGTGGTTATAGTGCTGACACGTGGCGCTCTCTGGTGGCTTGCGCCAACCCAGGAGCGCAACTGTGCAGATTTGCAAGTGCAAGGCACTATTTTATTATCTTGATCCAATTTTGGATTCAAGAAAAGAATCTTTTAGATTTCAGAACCAATGGTTCATAAAAAAGTGCAAGGCAGTGTTATTAATTTTTATTGAAGATCATTGATCTTGTTCTTAGATCAATGATCTATTCAGAAGAACTTCTTCTTTTATAAAGGTTTTTACCTTTTTCCCCTTCTTGAGTTCTTCTCACAATGCTTTAGATGAGTTCTCTATTTTTCTCTCTGTGTTTCAATCTGTTTCAATCTGTTTTAGACTTGGGGTCTAGGGACCTTTTATAGTGCCAATTAGTTTGTTAAATTGGTTAGAGAGATCTTTCTCTAATTGATTTGGGGATTTTTCTCCACCGTTGGATCTTTGATCCAATGGCTTTTGTTTTACAGAAGACAATCTTCTTATTTTAACAAGAACAGAAAGATCTTACTGGACTTTTAATTCTGTTTGGCGCAGATGCACCAGCGCTTGACACGTGTCGCGTAGCGCAGAGCGCAGCGTAACTGCGCTGACACGTGTCGCGCAGCACAGATCGCAACGCAACTGCAATGACACGTGGGGCGCGGCGCGCGGCGCATTAGCTCATCTGAAGCATTGCTTCCTTTATTAAAGTTTGAATTTTAAACAGAGCTTTGCTCTGATTGGAGGAAACAGAAACGTTGCTTTGTTTCCCGCATTGGAATTTGAACAGAGCTTTGCTCTGATTTGGGTAAACAAATGCCCCCCCACCGTTGCGCTTACATGGCCCTCCAAACGTGAGCGCAGCGGTGGAAGAATCCCAACCGTCGCGGTAACTCTTGAAAGTTGAAAAGGCATTTGGTGCCTATAAATAGGACCTTTGGTCCTCGACAGATGATTATCATCTTTTAAGATTTTTACTTTCGAAACTTCAGAGCCTTGCTCTTGCCTTCAAGAACTCCAAGAGTTAGAATTTCTTTAGAAAACACTTTTTAGGTAAAGAAATTTTAATTAAATTAAATTAATTTTCATTGACAGAGCCTTGCTCTCAATAGATCCCTGATCTAAAGAAAACCCATTTAGGGTTTCACTTAGCAGAGCTTTGCTCTATAGGTCCAAAGGGATCTAAAGAGAACTAAAGAGAACCCTATTAGGATTCCATCAATAGAGTTCTGCTCTCTGAAAGATTTCATTTATAATTTCTTGATTCATTAATGGAGCTTTGCTCCTTTTAAATCATATAGCAGAACTCTTAAGAGTTGCTGATTTTTGTCGATTTTCTTTTATAGGAGTGATGGACGCCCACATGTACGATCTCGACGAGATTATCTCCTACGGGGACATCCGCCGACTCGGCCGTTCACAATATCGAGAATTCGCTAATGCCGAGTGCGCCGAGATCATGAGTCGCTTCGACGCATACAACGGTCAACTGCTTCCCCAGCGTTCCTCTCTCCTGAAGCTTATCGTGGGAGCCATCTGGGAAGCGCTTCCCTTATTCTGTTCCGGTGTGCCGCTTAGGGCGTTGGATGCCGCCGAGGATAAGGTGCACTCGGTGTACCTGATGAACTTAATCTCGAAAAGACGGCGAGACAATCTTGTCGATCTCCTGCACCAGGCCTTCCAACAGTCCGCCATACTCGCTGCTTATTGGAGGGAGGAGGATATCCGTGGGGACCCCGACGCTTGTGCTCGCGAAAGAAAACACTAGAATGGTTCGCCAGGCTTGGAAAATCTTAGATAAGGTTACTTTCGAGTTCCTTAATCCATGTCCTGGGTCCGAGGTTATACTGTTATAAACATTTCAATAATGTTGTTATTTATTTCTTTATGATTGTAACAGCCCTTTGAAATATGAATGGAAATTTTTTTATTTCAACTTGTCTTATTTCTTATTCTGAGTCTTTTGCACACGCATGAATGGATGTGTCTCGAACGCTTGATCAAATGCAAATTGAATGTGCTCTCTGTCGCTTCCCTCTTTCCTTTATTATCAGTATACTGCTTTAGTAAACATGGTTGATAGGTGATAGAGCGAGCATCCCGTATTGGCTTCTTCAAAAGGCAACGATGGTTTAAGCTGCGGGTTCAGATCTGCTGCCTAAGACTTTTCAACTTTATGAGCCGTGAGGGTCTTATAAAGACTTTTCTCTCTATGAGTCGAGGGGATCTCGTAGGTGTATTTTCTCCTTAAGAGTCGTGAAGACCCCTAAGTGTGTGTTTCTTCTTGAGAGTCGTAAGGATCTCACAAGAGAATTTTACTCCCTTACGAGTCGTGAGGACTCGTAAGTGATGGGTAAAGTTGCCCTCATCCGCCTTTCACGGGGTCAGGGGTTGTTTTGGATGTTTTCCACGGGTTCACTGCCGTGTTCTGCGAGGACCAGGCTCTGCTCTGGACGTTTTCCACGGGGTCAAAGAGTGACGTTATCCGCGTTCCACATGACCGGGAATTTTGCACTAGATGCTTCACACGGGTTTACTGCCGCGTTAGGCGAGGACTAGGCTCCGCTCTGGATGCTTCGCACGGGTTCACTGCCGTGCTCTGCGAGGACCAGGATCCGCTCTGGACGTTTCCACGGGGTCGGAGTTGACGTTATCCACGTTCCACGTGACCATGAATGTTTGCTCTAGATGCTTCACACGGGTTCACCGCCGCGTTAGGCGAGGACTAGGCTCCGCTCTGGATGCTTCGCACGGGTTCACTGCCGTGCTCTGCGAGGATCAGGATCCGCTCTGGACGTTTCCACGGGGTCAAAGAGTGACGTCATCCGCGTTCCATGTGACCATGAATTTTGCTCTAGATGCTTCACACGGGTTTGCTGCCGCGTTAGGCGAGGACTAGGCTCCACTCTGGATGCTTCCCACGGGTTCACTGTCGTGCTCTGCGAGGACCAGGATCTGCTCTGGACGTTTTCCACGGGATCAAAGAGTGACGTTATCCGCGTTCCACGTGACCAGGATTTTTGCACAAGATGCTTCACACGGGTTTACTGTCGCGTTAGGCGAGGACTAGGCTCCGCTCTGGATACTTCGCACAGGTTCACTGCCGTGCTCTGCGAGGACCAGGATCCACTCTGGACGTTTCCACGGGGTCAAAGAGTGACGTCATCCGCGTTCCACGTGACCAGGAATTTTGCTCTAGATGCTTCACACGGGTTTACTGTCGCGTTAGGCGAGGACTAGGCTCCGCTTTGGATGCTTCGCACGGGTTCACCGTCGTGCTCTGTGAGGACCAGGATCTGCTCTGGACGTTTCCCACGGGGTCAAAGAGTGACGTTATCCGCGTTCCACGTGACCAGGAATTTTGGACTAGATGCTTCACACGGGTTTGCTGCCGCGTTAGGCGAGGACTAGGCTCCACTCTGGATGCTTCGCACGGGTTCACTGCCGTGCTCTGCGAGGACCAGGATCCGCTCTTGACGTTTCTCACGGGGTCGGAGTTGACGTTATCCGCGTTCCACGTGACCAGGAATTTTTGCTCTAGATACTTCACACGGGTCACTGCCGCGTTAGGCGAGGACTAGGCTCCGCTCTGGATGCTTCGCACGGGTTCACTGCCGTGCTCTGCGAGGACCACGATCCGCTCTGGACGTTTCTCACGGGGTCAGAGTTAACGTTATCCGCGTTCCATGTGACCAGGAATTTTTGCTCTAGATGCTTCACACGGGTTCACTGCCGCGTTAGGCGAGGACTAGGCTCCGCTCTGGATGCTTCGCACGGGTTCACTGTCGTGCTCTGCGAGGACCAGGATCTGCTCTGTACGTTTCTCACGGGGTCGGAGTTGACGTTATCCGCGTTCCACGTGACCAGGAATTTTTGCTCTAGATGCTTCACACGGGTTCACTACCGCGTTAGACGAGGACTAGGCTCCGCTCTGGATGCTTCGCACGGGTTCACTGCCGTGCTCTGCGAGGACCAGGATCCGCTCTGGACATTTCTCACGGGGTCGGAGTTGACGTTATCCGCGTTCTACGTGACCAGGAATTTTGTTGATTATATCCTCATTTCACGGAGTTGGGATTTGACTCTCTGTGGGAGTACATCGTCGAGTCATGGAACTGGGAGTTGCCGTTGTTCTGCTTTGCTGGATGTTGTGTCTGCTACGGATGTTGTGATGATCTCCAGGCTATCTATGAACCGTTGAGATTTGGCTTCTTCTTCTGATGAAACCTGGGGAGGAAGGTGTGATTCCTTCTTTGCTTGCGCCCCTAGATTGTATACAGGGATTGATGTGATATCACCTGTAGGGCATAAATTTCTCATTTTATTTTATTTTATTTTTTTCCGCGATGCTCTATCATTTCAGCTTTTATATCACGAAGGTCGCGATTGCCCAATCATTTCGGCTATTTTTCACGGTGCCCAATCATTTCAGCTTGTTTTTTTTTTTACTCGCTGCTTTTTATTGCGAGTTGCCCAATCATTTCTACTATTTGCATGCATATATTTTTACTTGCTGATTTTGTCTGCAAGTTGCCCTATCATTTCGGCTATTTCGTATGCATGTGTGGCTCGCTAGCTTCTTTGCTACAAGCTTGGAATTAGACGCCGATTTCGGCATCAGCATCGCTACAACTGGGATATTGCCAGGAGCGAATCATCATTTTCCTCTGTCGATGTCGAACAAAAGTGGCTTAGTAGACAGGGTTAGGATCCTGTCGACTAAGGCTTTTGACTTCATGAGCCGTAAGGGTCTCATAAAGGTTTTTCTCCCTACGAGTCGTAAGGATCTCGTAGGTGTGTTTTCTCCTTAGGAATCGTGAGGATTCCTAAGTGTATGGTCTCTTATAAGTCGTAAGGAACTTAAAAGAATGTTTTCTCCTTACAAGTCGAGAGGACTTACAAGGGTTGTTCACCGTGTAGACATATCCCTAGTCACGGATGGGACTTTGTTAGGGAAATGTTCATTCGCGTCCATGGATTGTATACAAGGGTCAATATTGAACTACTTGTAGGGCAATATCGAAGGTTGTGGGGGTTGCTTAAGAACAGGTTTAGGTCTCTGTAACTTAGGACTTTCAAATCTTATGAGCCGTGAGGGTCCCATAAGAGAGTTCTCCTTACGAGTCGTGTGGATCTCGCAAGTGTAATTTCTCTTTAGAAATCGTGAGGATCCCTAAGTGTTTTGCTCCCTTGCGAGTCGTAAGGACGCGGGTGGTTTCTCCTTACAAGGTCGAGAGGACCCTGCAAGTGTCTTTTAACGAGGTTGCGCCATTTCGGGTTTTCACAAACACTCGCCGGTAGCCCTGCCGTTTTTACTCACGGAGCCCTTTCGGGTTTTCATCCGTGCCCATTTTGCTTATGGACATACCTTTTTTTTTTTACCACGTCAGCCCGAGAATGCCGCGGGTTGGTAGTAGTTTAACGACGTTTCGGTCATCAGCCAGTTTTAGGACACAGTGGTCCTTCGTTAGTTTAACGACATTTCGGTCTATCACCGTCGCCGTATTTGAGGCGAATCTCTAGTTTACTGAATTTTCGGTCTATGGGGCTTTCCCTATGACTGAGCATGATGCCCCCGGCGTGTCCACCTTTTTAGGAGCATGAGGCTGTGGTGGGCTCACCTTACAGTCTTCAGACAGCGCGAAATTTCCCTGCTGGTGTTGGTTTTCAACCCAGTTTTTGAAGACATAGCAGTTTTCGATCAGATGGCCCAATACTTGGTGGTAAGGGTAGTGATTAGGATCGTTGACATCATTCAGTTGTAGCTGGTGTTTCGGTTTCGGTAGAGTGATAAGCCTATTATGCACTGCCACTTCGAACAACCTTCTTGTTTCATCCTGGGGAAATGAGTAAGGACGTTTCAACCTCTCTTCGAGGGATGGGCGTGGTCGCAGATTGTTTTGGCGAACAACCGGTCTAGGGCTACTCGATTGCTGTTGAATGTTGGCCACTAGTGTTGTTTTTCCCTTCCCTTTACCCTTTTTGCTCGATCCTTTGTTTGCAGGGTCGAGATTTTTTCCGAGTAGCGTGCGATTGCACGGCTGAATGTTCTCGCAACTCCTCAATTCTTTCATTTTTGAAATGGATTCCTTGAGGAGAGGGTTGAGGGCAGCTTCTTCGTCAGAGTCGCTTCCAAAGGTGATAATTTGCGATCCCTTGGAGTCGGCTATATGACAGTCGGCGGCGGCTTTTTTGCGCTCATCTATCGCATTTTTCTGATGTCTGGGAGCTTCATGCTTTGCCCTGTTGAAGTGTTGCTTTTGAGCGACATACCCTTGCCACCAACACTTAAAGGAGTCGCAGTCTTCGGTAGGATGTATGATCTTCTGATGATATAGACAGAAGTTAGGATGCATCTCTACTCCACCGAGAGTATTTTCTGTAGAGGGTGTTGCTTCATTCCCATTGATATGGCTTTAGCAAACCTTTTCCTCGTCTTGAATTTGTTTTTATCTGCAGCGGATGACTTTTGATTTAACGGAAGTGCCTCGACTCTTTGGTCTAGTAGTCGGTGTTTGGCCCCTTCCAGTATGGCCATCTCAGGCTCTTGATCGGCTTTAACTTTAGACGAATCTCATTCAGGAAGGCATCGATCAACTCGTCCGATGGCCGCAGAACTTCTGGTTCAGGGTCTGCTCTTGGTTTCTCGGCGCAAGGAGCCTCTTTATCATCCACCAATGAGTGAGAGATCACATGACAACTCGCCACGTATCCCTCAGATTCCTCTGATGAGCTCTCTCCATTATCTTCCTCCTGAAAGACGTGGTTGAGGAACTCTTGGAGTGTTATGGGAGTCCGCGCTTTTTGATTGTGCTCCTCCAACGCGTCAATCTGTTTCTGCAAGTCCGTGCGCTTGTCACCAGGCTTTACGGGCTCTTTGGATCTCTTCCTCTTCTTCTTTGAAGATTTTGACGGCTGGGTGTGAGTACTTGGGCCATCACCACCGATATTTGGATTTGGACGCGGCTTCAGCATCCCTTCAATGATCTGGGGTTCCAGCGGGTTCTTCCACCTGATCACCGGGCATGTCTGGAGCTCATTCAGTATTCTTTTGGTTTTTGCTGAAAGCACGATTTCCCATGGAGCTTCTTCAATGAAAGAACAAGTTGCCCTCGGTGTGTCCGTCTTCTTAGGAGTGTGCGGTTAGGGCGGGTTCACCTTCCACTTCTCGGATAGTGCAAACTTGCCCTGTAGGTATTGATCTTCAATCCATCCCTTGAAGACGAAGCAATCCTCAATCGGATGGCTTGTCGTTTGATGATAAGGGCAATAATTGGGGTTATTCGCCTCACTGGGTTGTGGCGGTTGCCTTGGATTCGGCAGGTTGATAAGGCTGTTGCGCACAGCCAGCTCGAACATTTTCTTCGTCTTATCCCGCAGGAATGAGTAAGGGTGCCTCATTTTCTCAATATAATACCACCGTCTCTCTCCCAATTGATCCGCTAGCTTTGGGGTGCTGGGTTACTGCTGAGCGTTTGCAACGAAGGTTGTCTTCCCTTTACCCTTGTCGTTCCGCGGTTCCGGCTTTGGAGGAGAAGGTTTGTGACCCATTTGATCCATCTGGGCCAGCTTGTCGATCAAAGCCTGGAATGTGGTCGGCTTAAAGAACATCATGAATTGTGAGATAGTGGCATGAGGGTCTAGGATACCCACGAACATGCCCACCGCAGGTGCTTCCTCAATGCGTTGTTCGCATTTCGACCACAAGTTTCACCAGCGTATAGCGTACTGGACCCACGTCTCGCCTGGTCTCACCCTGGAATTAATCAACGCCGTTATTGGGGTTCGTTCACTGGCGCTCGAAAATCGCTGAGTGAATAACAGCTCCATCTCCGTGAATGTCTCGACGGAGTCGTTGGGAAGCTCAGAATACCATTCGAACGCCGTTTCTGACAAGCTGCCAACAAACTGGCGGAGCAGTAGTTTATCATTACCTCAAGTGTTGCCGCACAGAGCCCTGAATTGAGTGATGTGCTGATGCGGATTTCCCGTCCCCTTATATACGTGGAATTTGGGGATCGTATATCCCGGCGGGTACCTTATTTGGTCATACCAGCCCGGGTAGGGTCGTCCCGTCTTGACAATTTGGCCGGCCGTTTCATTCGCCTGGTGAGCTCGTATTTGTTGAGCGATATATTCGTCCAAGTCAGCTTTGGAGATCGTTTCCTCTTTGGTTGTTGACAGAGCCGGTGGAGGATTTGACGCTTCTCCCCCATCGTCTTCAAGGACGATCGGAGGATCTTCAGCAGGAGAATCTTGTTGGATCATCATACCCACCATGTCCTGGAACAGGAGGGCCATTCGCTTTATGTTGGCTGCTTGTTCCGCAGCCTCTTTGTCCTTCTTCTCCAATATCCTACGAAGGAATTCAGCGTCAGTTTCTTGCTCCTGGCGTTGATCCGAGGACGCTTCGGGGTTTCCTTTTAGCCCAGTGAGCGCGGCCATCGCATTCATCATTTCTTGGAGCTTCTGCTGTTGCTCCTGAGCTTTAGTTACCGACCGTGTAAGCGGTCTATAACCTGTAGAAGTATGGTTGTCCTCTTTTCCCGACACCATGTATACAGTATGGACTACAATGCCCCCGGACTTAGAGCATTTGGGCTCGCCGCCTTTGGCATTTGCTGCAGGCGTGGGGACCTTCTCCGGCCTTCTTCTTTTATGGGCCGTTGAAGTTGAGGGGGCCGTTGCAGCGGGCACCCTGGCGGTTGTCGTCCTTTGCTATTTGTCAGGACGGTTCTTTTCTTCCTGCACTCTCGCCCTTTTCTGCCGGCGAGAGTGATCTTGGTCGATTACAGAATCTTGAACTCTCCGCCAGACCTTGTAAATTTTGGAGGACAGCCGTTGAGGGGGCTGCTCCAGCTTAGTTTCTGTAACTCTCTCCGCAGGTGGAGGAGATTTTTTCAGTGTGGCAGTTGGAGAGTTCTTGCGTACCCTCCCTAGCGGTTCAAAGCTGTTCCCGGTTGGAACAGCAGCATTAACTTCCACCATCGGAGCTGGTGGAGTTAGCCCTACGGGGGAGTTGCCCCCGGCCTTCCTTACTCGGCGCCAGTGGCGACGTCGAGCATGTCGAGCTGTTGGGACTAGCTCGGCGATAGGGACAGCTTCATCTTGTCCCCTGTCCGAATGAGGTGCTGCTGGTGTCAGCCTCTTAAAGACTGACATTGTCTTTTGAGTGGTGATGTTCAATCTGTCAAAGACAGATCCTCGAGGAAGAGCAGGAGCCGGAATAGTCAGCCTTGAAAAGACAGACTCTTTAATAGGAGAAGCCGTCTTGACGACTTCAGGGGTAGGGGTGGCTGTCTTCCTCGGGACAGCCATTTCAGGGTTCAGGGGCTTCCTGGCGGGCCCATCGGAATTCTGGTTCAGCCTGGTAAAGACAGAGGTTGCCGGCTTGATATTGGACTACCCGTTGAAAGGGGCCATTGTAGCAGTGAGTCGATCAAATACCGACTTCTTGTGCGCTTCCGGTGCGGGCACTGGAATGGTGAAGCTTCCAGGCGGGAGCATGGTCCAAAAAAACAGACCGGTGGTGGCTTGGGTCACCTGTTCTACCGGCATGGCAAGGATGGAAGCCACTTGAGGCCCATAGGCTACACCTCCAGGTGAGGCGGAGCGTCGGTTGCATTGGCACTTTGAGCAGCTCGAGCAGTTGGATGCCATTGATGCTTGATTTCTGCGCCAGGCAAAAGTCCAAATCTTAGTAACTTGAAACCCAAAGGCAACCATTAACAAACCGCGATTCGTTCGCGAAGATGACACACGAAGTGTGGAGTGGAAAGAGGAAAAGGTCCCACCGGGCGTGCCAGAATATGTTTCCCTCCGAATGGTGGCCAAGACGACGCGGGGACGTCTCGCCTGAGATTCGGAGCAGATGCTATTTGGTTTTATCCGTCCACCTCTCCGAAGATGCCAAGTTGATTTATAGCACCGTGTATCGGAGGTTTAGACGGATGCGGCCGATGTAGCAGACTTCGTCAGATTCCCCCTCACTTGAGGCATTTTTGATTGTGGGGACGCTCTTCCCTGCAGGCGCAAGCCCCTGCAGTTAATTACGCTACCGCATCGCGGTAACAACTTTCTCCTTCTCCAGATGTTCACTTCGTGTCGTGGGTGTTTGTTTTGTTTGTGGTTGCCCGTGGATTGTATACGGAGACTAATTTATTTCGTCGCGCATAGGACGTGGATTAGTCTAAATCCGTATTTTCTTAAATTTGGGTTTGGGGTTTTAGTTTAAGGATACGTTAGCCATCTTGAGGCTAAGATCAACTTAAACGTTCGTTAAGGATACGTTAGTCTAATCTCCAGACTAAGATCAAATTAACGGGATCGTTTAGATCCGTTTTCCAGTTTAGGGACATAGTGGTCCATTGAATGTATGGCCGTCGAGACCCATCACCTCTCTGACGACGTTGAAGGATTACAACGACAGATGTCAGAGGAGTTCAGAGATGTACCCTTGAACCAAAGTTGATTGAGAGATCTATAGTCCAATTTGGGACTAAAGTCTGTTTGAATGTTTAAGGATACATTAGCCATATTTGAGGCTAAGATCAACTTAAACGGGATCGTTTAGATCCGACAAAAGAGCGTTTAAGGGCTCTATTGTTCCAGTTTAGGGACGTAGTGGTCCATAGGTAGTTTAAGGACATTGCGGTCCATTGTTCCCGTTTTGGGAACAGATATTAGTTTAAGGACGCATAAGTCCATAGGTTTAAGGACCCCATAGTCCATATGGATGTGTTTAAGGACGCATAAGTCCATAGGTTTAAGGACCCCATAGTCCATATGGATGTGTTTAAGGACGCATTAGTCCGTTAGTTTAAGGACGCATAATTCCATGGGTTTAAGGACCCCACAGTCCGTATGGGTATGTTTAAGGACGCATTAGTTCACGGGTTTAAGGACCCCACAGTCCATATCTTGGTTTAAGGACGCATAAGTCCATGAGTTTAAGGACCCCACAGTCCGTGTCGATGTGTGGTTGTCGGGACCCGTCACCTCTCTGACGTCGTTGAAGGATTACAACGATAGGTGTCAGAGGAGTTTAGAGATGTATCCTCGAACCGGATGTAAATTGATTTAAGAGAGCAACCGTGCTCAGTCAATTTAATTTGAGGACTTACGGCCATGATTGGGTTAAGTCCAGTTGAGGATGTTCAACATTTTTATTTGAGGTTGGCCTGTTAGGCCTTGGCTAGGGCTTTGCCCCAATTTAATAATGCACTGCATTTTCTTTTGGCCTGCTAAGCCTTTTTGATTTGGGCTATGTCCCTTTTTTATAATGCAGAGCATTTATTTTGGTCCATTGGGCCTTTTAATTGGGCTCTGCCTTTTAATAATGCGCTGCATTAATTAGTCTGACAGAGTGCCACGTGGCTTATCAGGCGCTTTGCGCCAATTATTGAGCGCAAGCGCATATGGAGGTGACACGTGTCACATTAGCGCAGTGCGCTGTGCCAGTGCGCTGCGCTGTTGCGCTGTGATACGCGACGCGCTCTGGTGAGTTGCGCCAATTTTTAAAGAGCAATGCTCTTTTTTTAAAAACGCATAGCGCAAGTGGTTATGGTGCTGACACGTGGGGCTCTCTGGTGGCTTGCGCCAACCCAGAGCGCAACTGTGCAGATTTGCAAGTGCAAGGCACTATTTTATTATCTTGATCCAATTTTGGATTCAAGAAAAGAATCTTTTAGATTCCAGAACCAATGGTTTATAAAAAAGTGCAAGGCACTGTTATTAATTTTTATTGAAGATCATTGATCTTGTTCTTAGATCAATGATCTATTCAGAAAAACTTCTTCTTTTATAAAGGTTTTACCTTTTTTCCCTTCTTGAGTTCTTCTCACAATGCTTTAGATGAGTTCTCTATTTTTCTCTCTGTGTTTCAATCTGTTTCAATGTGTTTTAGACTTGGGGTCTAGGGGTCTTTTATAGTGCCAATTAGTTTGTTAAATTTGCTAGAGAGATCTTTCTCTGAGTGATTTGGGGATTTTTCCCCACCGTTGGATCTTTGATCCAAGGGCTTCTGTTTTATAGAAGACAATCTTCTTGTTTTAATAAGAACAGAAAGATCTTACTGGACTTTTAATTCTGTTTGGCGCAGATGCACCAGCGCTTGACACGTGTCGCGCAGCGCAACTGCGCTGACACGTGTCGCGCAGCGCAGATCGCAGCGCAACTGCGCTGACACGTGGCGCGCAGAGCGCAGCGCATCTGAAGCGTTGCTTCCTTTATTAAAGTTTGAATTTTAAACAGAGCTTTGCTCTGATTGGAGGAAACAGAAGCGTTGCTTCGTTTCCCGCCTTGGAATTTGAATAGAGCTTTGCTCTGATTGGGGTAAACACACCTTTATGAGACCCTTATGGCTCATGAAGTTAAAAGCCTTAGTCGACAGGATCCTAATCCTGATTGCTAAGCCACCTTTGTTCGAACAGACAAAGGCAAATGATGATTCGCTCCTGAAAATATCCCAGTTGTAGCGATACTGATTCCTAAATTGGTATTTGATCCCGAGTTCCACACTCGCGATAAAAATCAGCGAGCCAAAAATGCATATGAAATATCCGAAATGATAGGGCAACTTGCAACAAAATCAGCAAGTAAAATATATGCATACAAAATAGCCGAAATGGTTGGGCAACTCGCAATAAAAAACAGCGAGTAAAAAGAAGAAAAAAATAGCCGAAATGATTGAGCGCCGAGAAAAATAGCCGAAATGATTGGGCAATCGCGACTTCCGCGATACAAAAAGCTGAAATGATAGAGCATTGCAGAAAGAAATAAAAAAAAAGAAATGAAACCTTTTGCCCTGCAGGTAATTCCATACTGACCCCTGTATACAATCAATGGGCATAAACGAAAAGGAATCACATGTCCTAAACAAACTCTGTCAAAAGGGAAGATCAGATCTTGATAGCAACATCTACATCCTAGAAGAACAACAATGGCGTTCCTCCTCATTCCAGCAGGATTCGGACGCGACATCACCAATCGGAGCCACGGCAAAGTCCCCATTTCCAAGACTCTACGGTTTACAGACAACCTAGCGTCATCAAATGACCCCATCTCTGAAATGCGTCATCCAATGACTCTGTCTCGGAAACAAGTCAACCAACCCGAGGGAAATCAGTGTCCTTGGCAAAAACCTCGATTCAGGGAAATCATCGTCCTTGACGAGAGCATCTCGATTCGCGTCGACCCGCAAGGAAATCAGTGTCTTTGCAGGAATACCTCGATTCGTCTCAACTCCGAGGAAATCAGCGTCCTTGGCAAAAACCACGATTCAGGGAAATCAGCGTTCTTGACGAGAGCATCTCGATTCATGTCGACCCGCAAGGAAATCAGTGTCTTTGCAGGAATCTCTCGATTTGTCTCAACTCCAAGGAAACCGGTGTCCTTGGCAAAAACCTCGATTCAGGAAAATCAGCGTTCTTGACGAGAGTATCTCGATTCGCGTCGATCCGCAGAGAAATCAGTGTCTTTGCAGGAATACCTCGATTCGTCTCAACTCCGAGGAAATCAGCGTCCTTGGCAAAAACCTCGATTCAGGGAAATCAGCGTCTTTGACGAGAGTATCTCGATTCGTGTCGACCCGCAGGGAAATCAGTGTCTTTGCAGGAATCTCTCGATTCGTCTCAACTCCAAGGAAATCAGTGTCCTTGGCAAAAACCTCGATTCAGGGAAATAAGCGTTCTTGAAGAGAGCATCTCGATTCGCGTCGACCCGCAAGGAAATCAATGTCTTTGCAGGAATACCTCGATTCGTCTCAACCCCAGGGAAATCAGTGTCCTTGGCAAAAACCTCGATTCAGGGAAATCAGCGTCCTTAATGAGAGCATCTCGATTCGCGTCGACCCGTAAGGAAATCAGTGTCTTTGCAGGATTACCTCGATTCGTCTCAACTTCGAGGAAATCAGCATCCTTGGCAAAAACCTCGATTCAGGGAAATCAGCGTCCTTGACGAGAGCATCTTGATTCGCGTCGACCCGCAAGGAAATCAATGTCTTTGCAGGAATCTCTCGATTCATCTCAACTCCGAGGAAATCAGCGTCCTTGGCAAAAACCTCGATTCAGGGAAATCAGCGTCCTTGACGAGAGCATCTCGATTCGCGTTGACCCGCAAGGAAATCAGTGTCTTTGCAGGAATCTCTCGATTCGTCTCAACTCCGAGGAAATCAGTGTCCTTGGCAAAAACCTCGATTCAGGGAAATCAACGTTCTTGACGAGAGCATCTCGATTCGCGTCGACCCGCATAGAAATCAATGTCTTTGCAGGAATACCTCAATTCGTCTCAACCCCAGGGAAATCAGTGTCCTTGGAAAAAACCTCGATTTAGGGAAATCAGCGTCCTTGACGAGAGCATCTCGATTCACGTTGACCCGCAGAGAAATCAGTGTCTTTGCAGAAATCTCTCGATTCGTCTCAACTCCGAGGAAATCAGCGTCCTTGGCAAAAACCTCGATTCAGGGAAATCAGCGTCCATGACGAGAGCATCTCGATTCGCGTTGACCCGTAAGGAAATCAGTGTCTTTGCAGGAATCTATCGATTCGTCTCAACTCCGAGGAAATCAGCGTCCTTGGCAAAAACCTCGATTCAGGGAAATCAGCGTCCTTAACGAGAGCATCTCCATTCGCGTCGACCCGTAAGGAAATCAGTGTCTTTGCAGGAATCTCTCGATTCGTCTCAATTCCGAGGAAATCAGTGTCCTTGGCAAAAACCTCGATTCAGGGAAATCAGCGTCCTTGACGAGAGCATCTCGATTCGTGTCGACCCGCAGAGAAATCAGTGTCTCTGCAGGAATATATGACGTCAGCAAAACGGAGCCATGGCAGAGTCCCTAGTTCTAAGTCTCGACGACCAAGTCTACAACCTGGAGACCCACAACGGCGTTCCTCTTTATTCCAGCAGGATTCGGATGCGACAATCAATCTTGGAGCCATGGCAAAGTCCCTAGTTCCAAATCTCGACGGTTCACAGACAACCTCGAGACCACCTCGACTTCATCTCATTACAGCAGATGTAACGTCAGCAAAGCGGACCCGTGGCAAAGTTCCCAGTTCCATGACTCGAAGGTGCACAGACAACCGAGAGTCAATCCTGACCCCGTATGGCTAAAGTCAATCCTGACCCCGTATGGCTAAAGTCAACCCCTGACCCCGTATGGCTAAAGTCAATCCTGACCCCATATGACTAAAGTCAACCCCTGACCCCGTATGGCTAAAGTCAATCCTGACCCCCTATAGCTAAAGTCAACCCTTGACCCCGTATGGCTAAAGTCAATCCTGACCCCATATGGCTAAATTCAACCCCTGACCCCGTATGGCTAAAGTCAACCCCTGACCCCATATGACTAAAGTCAACCCCTGACCCCGTATGGCTAAAGTCAATCCTGACCCCATATGGCTAAAGTCAACCCCTGACCCCGTATGGCTAAAGTCAATCCTGACCCCGTATGGCTAAAGTCAATCCTGACCCTATATGGCCAAAGTCAACCCTCAACCTTCCCGTCGAAGCAATGCTTTAATTCGGGAGCAGGTCAACTCATCAATCACTTACGAGTCCTCTCGACTTGTAAAGAAGAAAACTCTCTCGGGAGATCCTTACGACTCTCAAGAGAAAAGCACACTTAGGAATCCTCACGATTCCTAAGGAGAAAATACACCTACAAGATCCTTTCGATTCGTAGGGAGAAAAATCTTTATGAGACCCTCACAGCTCATAAAGTTGAAAAGTCTTAAGGTGGCAGATCCTAACCCTGTCTCCTAAGCCGTCACTACCCTGCAAAGAGTCCAAGATGGACAACTACCCGTTATTTATAGACCACATTTACCAAAATTACATGCCAGAGAAATGGAGGTGCTACTCAAGAGTGCGTAAACTGCTTCGCGCCAAGTCAAAACAAAAGGCATAACCCACATGCATCAACCACATACCATGCAAGACAGTAAAGAGAACGTTCGATTCGCATTCAGTTAAGCATTCAGAGCGTGCCCATTCATGAATATACAAAAATGTTTGACGCAGAAAATAAAAGAACGGAAACGCAAAATTTGCCATTCATACTTCAGAAAATTCTTACATTGATGAAAACAGTAAACAAAAACATTATTAAAACGATTACAATGGCAAGACATCAAATCCAGGACATGGATTGAGAAATTCAAAAGTAAGGCCATCCAAAAAATTTCGGGCCTCTCGGATCATCTTCGTGTGCATCCTTTCACGGTCACAAGCGTCAGGATCCCCACTGATGTCCTCCGCCCTCCGATAAGCAGCGAGTATCGCCGCCTGTTGAAAAGCTTGATGCAGGATATCAACAAGGTTGTCCCGCCTTTTCTTTGAGATCAGGCCCATTAGATACACTGAGTGTACCGTATATTCAGCATCATCCAATGCCTTGAGCGGCATGCCTTGATAGAATAAAGGGAGCGCTTCCCAGATCGCTCTCACGATAAGCTTCAAGAGAGAGGAACGACGAGGAAGCAGTCGACCGTTATACGCACCGAAGCGACCCATAATTTCCGCGCACTGGGCGTTTGTGAATTCTTGGTTTTGGGAACGGCCGAGTGAGCGGATGTCTCCGTAAGAAATAATCTCATCGAGATCATACAAATGAGCGGCCATAACATCTGAGAAGAAGGTCAATGAGAGTTAGTAGACAGGATGATTAAGAAAAAGCTTATCGAAACAAACAAGGGGATTTAAACAAATACTGATTAAATCACCCAATGAATTTAATTCTGTGCAATAAGGAAGGGAATCCGAAAAAAAGGATTTTGCGTTTAATGAAAAGGTTCCTCAGGTCAAGGAGTTAAACTCCTCGAGAACAATGCTCTGCAGACAAGAATGACACCTGTCAAAGTCAATAATGAGGGGAATTAAAAAAAATTCCCTAAGAATTCTAAGAGCTATGCTCTGTAAGAATGATGCAGTAACCCATCAGAAAACTTAAAGTAAAGTTTTTAATGAATTAAAATTCCATGATCTTCAAGATCTATGAACAAACTCTAAGAGTTTTCATTAAAGATTAATAAATCTATATGATTTGAAAAGAGCAAAGCTCTGTTAATGGGTTAAGAAACCATGAAAAGGATCTCTTAAGATCTAAGATCTAACAAGAGCAAAGCTCTGTTGAGAAACCCTAAAAAGGTTTTCTTAAAGATCTATGATCTAAGTAGAGCAAAAGCTCTGTTCATGGGTGAAAGCCTAGATTATTGACTAATCTCTTCAAAAGATTTGATCTTTTACCTAAAAATTTGACAGAGTTGTCTCTAAGAGAGTTCTTAAAACAGAGAGATATGCTCTAAAGGAGAAATAATTCTCAGAAAAATAAGAAAGAAAATGAACAGAGATCATCTCAAGGGTCAAAGGCCCTATTTATAGGCACTAAGAGCCGTTTCAACTTCTAAGTTGATCTGAGGGCGCAGATGCTGCCACCGCTGCACTCACGTGTGGGCCACGTGAGCGCAACGGTGGGGGGGCATTTGTTTCCCCCAATCAGAGCAAAACTCTGTTCAAATTTTCAAAATTTGAAATGAGCAGTGCTTCATAAGAACACCAGCGCTCTGAGGCAACGCTCACGTGCAAAGCACGAGTGCGCTGGCGCAAAGAGCGCCAGCGCTCACATGCAAAGCACAAGTGCGCTCGTGCAAAAAGCGCCAGTGCTCTGAGGCAGCGCTCACGTGAAAAGCACGAGTGCGCTGGCGCAAAGAGCGCCAGCACTCTGACGCAGCGCTCACGTGCAAAGCACGAGTGCGCTAGCGCTGGAACTAAATGTTCCCCATCGTCGGATCAAAGATCCAATAAAGATAATAAATCATCAATTGACCAGAATAAAATTCTGTTAAGGAAAGATTCCTCAAAATATTTCCACACAAAAAGAGAGTGCTCTGTAAATCAGAGCACCGTTGGATCAATGATCCAAAGGTGATTAAAAATCACCAAAATACAGAATAAATTCTGTATGTGGAAAATTTCCCAATCTTATTAAAAACAAGAAGATTGCCTTCTATAAATCAGAAGCCCTTGGATCAAAAATCCAACGGGGGAAACATCCCCAAATCAATTAGGGAAAAGATCTCTTTAACTGATCAGCCATCACTATATAAAGGCGCCAAGACTTCAAGTCTGGGGGATAGAAAAAAAAGAGAGGAACCCCCTATAAACTTTGAGAAATCTCATAAAGAAGAGTAAGCTCTCGGTAGAAGAAGAACTTTTCTTCAAGGTAAAAAAAACAGAGATAAGAAAAATCTCATTAAAGAAGAAGAACATAATTCTTCTCACAGATCATAGATCTATAAGACTAAGGTCTTTTACAAAAAGAGATCATGAACATCTCATTATAAAAAGGAGGGAGAATAATTCAATTATCTTAGGATCACAGATCCATAAAGGCAAAGCCTTTCACCAAAATAAGAGATTGAAACATCTCCTATAAAATAAGAACTTTGTTCTTAGAACCTTGAGACAAAGTCTCTTATAAATGAGAATTTATTTCTCAGATCATAAAACTGATCAAAAACGCTTCTGCGCTCTTTGACTGGCGCACAGCGCCAAGCGCACCACGTGCTCCTCACGTGTGCGACACTTAACTAATAGCGCTTGGCGCTCATGGACTGGCGCTCAGCGCCAAGCGCACCACGTGCTCCTCACGTGTGCGCCGCTGAACAAATAGCGCTTTGCGCTCATAAACTAGCGCTTTGCGCTCATAAACTGCCGCTAGCGCCAAACGCGCCACGTGCTCCTCACGTGTGCGCTATATCACAGAAGCGCTTTGCACTCATTAACTGGCGCTAGCGCCAAGCGCGCCACGTATTCCTCACGTGTGCGCTGATAGAACATAAGCTGTTCTTTAAATAAAGCCCTGGAGCTATGATGAATGCTCAGCATTCAATAAAAGACAGAAAGGCTGTCAGAACCCAAATCAATGCTCAGCATTGTCAAATGTTTAACATTTTAACTGAGTGGGCCGAGCCCAAGTTGGCCATAAACCCCTCATTCAGATTAATTGAGCCCATATGCTCATAAATCTCAGATCTTAGTCCCAATTGGACTACAGATCTCCCAACCAAAATTGGTTCAAGCGTACATCTCTGCACTCCTCTGATATGTGTCGTTGTAATCCTTCAACGTCTTCAGAGAAGTGATGGGTCCCGACAACCAGACATTTCATGGACTGTGGGGTCCTTAAACACATGGACTATGATATCCTTAACCTTGGACTGTGGGGTCCTTAAGCCCATGGACTATGATGTCCTTAACCTTGGACCATAATGTCCTTAAACTAATGGACCGCAAAGTCCCTAAACTAAAGCAACAGAGCTCAAATGCTATTTTGTTGGATCTATAAATGATCATGTTGAGTAGATCTTAGTTTAAAATTAGACTAACGTATCCTCAACAAACGTTTAAGTTGATCTTAGTCTCAAATGAGACTGGCGCATCCTTAAACCCAACCCCAAACCCCAAATCTAAAAAAAATACGGATTTGGACTAATCCACGCCCTGCGGGCGACAACATAAATTAGTATCTGAATACAATCCACGGGCAATCAAAAACAAAACAAACACCCACGACACGAAGTGACCATCTAGAGAAGGAGAAAATGGTTACGGCGATGCGGTAGCATAATTAACTGCGGGGGCTTGCGCCTGCAGGGAAGAGCGTCCCCACAATCAAAAACCCCTCAAATAAAGGGGAATCTGATGAAGTCTGCTACATCGGCCGCATCCGTCTAAACCTTCGATACACTGTGCCATAAATCAACTTGGCATCTTCGGAGAGGTGGACGGATAACACCAAATAGCATCTCCCCCCCCCCCACGAACTCGTGCCCGGACGTCCTAACGTCCCGGCCGCGTCTTCCGGCGGCGAACAATGTTATAGCAGGTCCTTAGGCGATGTGTTTTCATACACACGCACATATATATATAGATGGTATCAGTATTGTACTAGACTTAGATCAGTGCCCCCAATTCACGATATGTGATGATAAGGATACCAGATGAATAATGAGATAAATGCGATAATTGACCCGTACCCAGATTTGGGATGCCGTACGATGGATTTACCGTACGAGCTATTTATTGATGATAGATCCGCACTCTTGACTCGAGAATGTCATGTTATATATTGTATCATATGTGATACTATTGAGGCGAGGTCACCGACTACTATATATATATATATATATATATATATATATATATATATATATATATATATATATATATATATATATATATATATATATATATCGACTCAGACTTAGGTGGTTTTCCTTACCCTTTCGATCAGTCTGTTAGTTTAGTCCAGTAGTTTACTTGTAGATGTTAGACTAGACTCGGGTCATACCTATTTTAAAACTAACGAATCGTGAGTATTTTAAAGACAAGCCAAGGGATTCTACGGATATTTCAAAGAACGTACATTTTCTTATAAACACTGTAGCCCTATTTTCTAAACACCACGATTCATGTTATTTCAAACGGCAAACTATATGACCCATATATATTAATGTAGAATATTTATTGTTGTGTTTATTATTCAGCTCCTGCATATTCTTGCCGTTCACATCGCATTGCATGCTTATATTGTGTTTTCATATGCTATTATTGAAATCATGCTTTCAGTACACCAGCACCATTACCGATAATACGTATGTTCCACGTACACCTACTTGCCGGCTCACACACATCATCATCGGTAATTGCCATGCCACGTACAATGTAGAGAATATTAATTCATTGATATCGCTTGTTAGCTGATAGTTCCGATATATTATTATTGTGATAGTCTAGAAATTGCATTTATTTCTGCGATTGTCATGCATAATTATACGTTCGTTTTCATGCATTATTAATAGGGCCAGTCCGGATTACCGGAGCCCAATATTTTAGAATTCATTGTTTATTTATACTTGAGATTAGGATTTCGGATTTCCATGAGATTTATGGATTTGGAGAAATCGCAAGGATTTTATAAACTTATTATCATTTTAAAAAATGAAAGTTGCGGTTTTCTCATGATATGATTTGAGAGGTGTCCACCATGAGTTTTCTCGGCTTTTGAGCGATATCATACACCTGATTCGAGGAGGAGGAGGAACCGTCTGTGGGTGCATGGTAGACCCGGTGCGGTACCCCGAGGCGAGAAGGTCGCAGATGATGGCGTTGAGCCTGGCAGGGGAACACTACCGACCGGTGACTTCATTATGACTCGTCGGATATCCGGAGGATACCGATCGGAGTTTGGGCCAGTCCGGATAACCGGAGCCCAGGGGCCAGTCCGGATAGCTGGAGCCCTAGATATTGAGACAGCGAGATATATATTTTTGTGTCGATGCTAAACACTGTTTTATATTGATTTCATTGATGATATCTCGATTTTATATACACAAATCTCACTGAGATATGAAAACAGTTTTCTCATTTACATGTATTCTGTTTTCATGCATTCATACCTCATATTTATGATACGTTGCTACCTGAGGCACTGACACGAGCACTTGGTATTACACTTATGTATAGATGTTTACCCTTGCCATCTTTTCATGCTTCAGACCTTATCATATTGAGGATATATATAACTGATCGTATTGACCTAGGATTGAGTCATACATACGATTTCTGCTCTGTGATGTTTTCTACTCACGAGTTGGCAAGTCACCCCCGTTGTGCCAGAGTTTCTTGCAGGTTTTGCCGTACAGGTTTTCCTTGTCGGCTTTGCTGGCACACTACTTCATTCCGGGTGATTGCTTTGTTAGGTGGGTTCACTCGCATCGTGACCACCATTGTACCTTTATTTATATTTCAGTTGTATCTAGTAAACTCTATCAACCAAACTTATATATTATTTCGACCTTAGAGCCGCGCGTTGTATTATTATGGTTTTCTTGATGTTTTTGAGTTTCCTTTTGAGATTGATCCTCGCCCTTCGGCGTTGTATATTATATTGCATTCGTGGTTATGACCGTCAATTGACGAAGAGCTAGCTCCCGCTTGGGGATACCTTTTTTCATTTATGTATATATATTATTCATGTTGTACCCCTTTCGGGGCCAGTATTTACAAAGGAAACTCTGCCGAAATTTTCAGAAAAGACTTGATGTTTTAAAAACGCATAATTCGGCTTATTTTAATAAAACACTTTCTTTAAAAATGGTTTAGATTTATGGGATTTTTGGCTTACTTGAATTAGATGGGGTCCTATAGACTTCATATGATTCAAGTGCCAGTCACGTGCCATTTCGGGTCGTGACATGAACATGGTGACCGTGAAAAACAAGTATCACATTCCCCGCATCAACGACTTGTTTGACCAGCTGGGTGGTGCTCAGGTATTATCAAAACTAGACCTTCGATCAGGGTATCACCAAATCAGGGTTAAGTCAGAGGATGTATGCAAGACGGATTTCCAAACCCGATATAGACACTATGAGTTTCTTGTGATGTCGTTCGGTGTTACCAATGCACCGGCCATATTTATGGATTTGATGAACAGGGTTTTCTCTAAGTACTTGGATTAGTTTGTTGTCTTATTCATCGACGACATTCTCATCTATTCGAGAAGTCAAGAGGAGCATGCTGAGCACTTACGAATTGTATTGTAGGTTCTACAGGAGGAGAAGCTCTATGCTAAGCGAAGCAAGTACGAGTTTTGGCTCGACAAGGTGAAATTTCTGGGGTATGTCGTTTCGAGTGATGGCATTTTCGTGGATCCGACGAAAATCGAATCTATTAAAGACTGGCCGACACCGAAATCAGTTGCTGAGATAAGAAGCTTCTTGGGATTGGCTGGGTATTATCGGCGGTTTGTCCAAGATTTCTCCAGAGTAGCGAAACCCTTGACGAAGCTCACAAGGAAGGAGGTGTCGTATGTTTGGTCGGAGGAGTGCACCCATGCGTTCAAGCTGTTGAAACTGAAGTTGACCATGGCCCCAATCCTGGCTGTACCAGACAGCTCGGGTGGCTTGGTTGTTCATAGTGATGCGTCGGGAAAAGGTTTGGGTTGTGTATTAATGCAGCACGGTTGAGTGGTGGCTTACGCCTCTCGTCAGCTGAAACCTCATGAGAAAAACTACACCACACATGACTTGGAGTTAGCGGCCGTTGTGTTCGCTTTAAAGATATGAAGGCATTACTTGCTAGGCGAAAGAGTGGAGGTGTATACGGATCACAAAAGTTTGAAATAAATGTTCACCCAGAAGGAGTTGAATATGAGACAACGCAGATGGTTGGAGTTGATGGCAGACTATGATATTGATCTGCAGTATCATCCGGGAAAGGTGAACATCGTTCTTGACGCTCTCAGTCGCAGGCCGTCAGCCGCGTTGCTGAATTGTCAGAAGGGGATTCTCGATGACCTTCAGAGACTCGAGTTGGAGGTAGTTACACCGGGTGTGCCCAGACAGCTCTGGCAGTTGCAAGTTCAATCATCGCTTATAGATCGCATTAAAGCTGCACATGCTGGAGACTCTCAGCTGCAGAAGATCAAAGAGTTAGTTGAGGCTGGTTTGCGGACGGATTTGCAGATTCACGAAGATGGTTCCCTGAGATTTGGCAGTCGGCTGTGCGTTCCAAAAAGGGGTATTCGAGATGAAGTTCTAGTTGAGGCTCACAGTTCCGCTTACTCGGTAAAAGTGTGTCTTAGCACTTCTACTAGGTTTCCACATACATCAAGTATGCAATTTTAAAAAATCTAGAGGTCTAAACTACACTAACCTAGAATCGAACTAGAGAATTAGGGTTTGTAAGCAAGTAAACAAGTTTTACACTAAGTGAAGAGGGTTACAACTTTTGTAGACCAAGTCCTTCACTTCAATAGCTCCAAGTAGTAGTCCCTAAGCTCCAAGTAGTGGTCCCTAGAACTCTTCTTGGTTCCACTTGAAGAAAGGATCGAGCTTGCTACGTCGTCTTCGAAGCCGAAGATGATCCATCTTGAAATTTCTCTGACTCAAGCTATCTCTTCACTAATCAAAGAATTAGTGAAGCAAACAACCTTACTTATAGGCTAGATGAGAGTAGATTTATGAAGTAGGAATTTTTCTCACTTTAGAAATATCTCTCTCTTTTTATTTTCTCACCTCAAGAAAAGCTAGAGAGCAAGAAAATGAACTAGGGTGAAATAAAAATCTCCAAGTGATAGGTATAAAGTTAACCATGGGCTAAAGGTAATGATTGGGTTAAAAAATATTTAGAGTACAACAAAAATAAGTGGGATGGGTCATAGCTTCTACATGCTTCTACAAGTAACTAAGCTATGCTCATTTTCCAACTCATTTCTAATTTTGCACTTAATAAATAATCACCCAAAAAATCTTTAGTCTTGGTGTGAGTCTCATACACCCATGTTCAATGTATCATCCACCATGACACAATAGTATTTTATATATAAATAAATATATACATATATCATATATATATATATATCATTATATATATATATAACAATAGAATAAAATCTTTAGTGAGCACAATATTAGTTAATATATAAATATATCAAATACAAATATACATTAAATTATTAAATCAACACTTGATTTAATATTTCGGTTATATCATATATAACGGACTAATATCATTTATATGTATATCAAATTATCAAATCAACACTTGATTCAATAACCCGGTCATATCACATATAACCGACAACATTCAATATACTATATCAAATCAACACTTGAATCAATAATCCGGTCATATCATATATAACCGGCCAATATCAAAAAATATATATACATATAATATATCATTGAATCAACACTTGATTCAACAATCCGGTTATATCACATATAACCTAACCGATATCAAATATCGTAAGATTAGAATATGGTATCACATACTCGTATTTAATCAAGCTCCCGCACATATCACCATATGTGCCCTATTTCGTTTCTCTTGAGCTAGGAAATCTCTGTGTGGGACTCTAAAGACTCATCAATACGCCAGCAGTAGGTAATGATCACATCAGTCATCCACAAGCCGTCAGCGGTACTAGCTGGACGTAATGGCTACCCAGGTATTGAGCGAATAGAAGATCAACAAGCAAGCTTGTCCAAACTCCCGCAAAGCCTATAAGCAACACTTACCGTACAGTTCGGTCTCTTCGTCTGATATGTCGCATATCAAGTCTAGGGGTGGAATCTTCAGACCCCGGTAACTTGATAAGTCATGTCGATGTGTGGCCTATAACCGTTCGAGAAACTACTGATAACACTTACCAGTAAATCTCATCAGCCCTGGCCAGGGACTTGCTGTTATAGCCAATCGAGCATAGCGCAACATCAACTCCCTATACCGGGAGAGATGAAACCCCTCATATCACTCATTGCCTCCATGTGACTCGGGATTGTACCCAAAATCTATCTGTTTGCA
Organism: Agapanthus africanus; assembly: GCA_030015575.1. Taxonomy (NCBI): domain Eukaryota; kingdom Viridiplantae; phylum Streptophyta; class Magnoliopsida; order Asparagales; family Amaryllidaceae; genus Agapanthus; species Agapanthus africanus. The sequence continues at coordinate 13,680,874 of JASDDO010000014.1, forward strand.
CGACTCTTTTGAGCCGTAGTGGGAAGGAAATCAAAGCACAGTGGGAACCACACAAGACTCTATGACGATCTCGGGTCTACAGACTAACCCGTACAAGTGACACCAGAGAACTGATATCTAACGATAGGTATGGTACCAACTAGGAGTTCTGGCGAGTCCAGTTCGGTGTACCCATTCTCTAATGAGCACCTGTGTACAATCTTTGATGTCAAATACCAATGGATGTGGGATCAACCATCGCCCCATACATGGTGAAGAAACGTACACACTAGTCTACTCTGGAATATCGATGACATGTCTCGATATTTCCTCGACTAGGAACTGTTAAAGGATGTGCTTGTGGACTACACAAGCCCCGCTAGTATGATCTGCATCATAGTCATGGTAGTCAAGTCAACATCCTAAGGGCTTTATCAACATGTATCAGAGAGACAGTAGAATAATACTAGTGTACATGTTAAGATAAAGAGCAATCAGATAGCATACTATCATGTCGAATAAGAAAGTCCTCTATATATATGTCCAAGCATCCACTATATCATACAATAATAGCCTCTAGGGCATACACATTCCTAACAATCTCCCACTTGCACTAAGGTCGGTTGTTGTAGTATCTCATACCCAACGTCCTAAAAAGTCTTTCAAATTGCGTCTGGGGGAGAGCCTTCGTGAGTGGATCCACTGTGTTATCCTTCGTGTCAACTCTCCTGACCTCGATCTCCTTGCGATTAACTATCTCACGGATCAGGTGATACCGCATAAGAATATGTCTAGATCGCTGATGGGATCGGGGTTTCTTGGACAAAGCCACAACTCCATTGTTATCACAATACAACGTTATTGGATTCTCAATGGATGGAACCACACCAAGTTCAGCAATGAACTTCTTCATCCAGACAGCTTCTTTGGCAGTATCGTTGGCAGGGATGTATTCAGCCTCCATCGTTGAGTCTGCTACGGTATCTTGCTTGGAACTCTTCCAACATACCGCCCCTCCATTGAAGGTGAAGCCAAAACCCGAGACCGACATACTGTCATCCTTATCACTCTGGAAGCTTGAATCGGTAAAGGACTCACCTGAAGTTCTCTGTTACCATACACCAAGAACATTTATTTAGTCCTTCTCAAGTACTTAAGAATGTTCTTCACAGCTGTCCGGTGCTTCTCCCTGGGATCTGATTGATACCTGCTTACCACACTAAGAGCGTAAGCTACATCCAGTCTGGTACATAATATCACGTACATGATAGAACCTACTGTAGAAGCATAGGGTATCCCTTGCATGCGATCCCTCTCTAAATCAGTCTTGGGAGATATCTTTTAGGAGAGAAAGATTCCTGAACAAGCGGGTAAATTACCACGTTTAGAATCTTCCATACTAAACCTCTTTAGTATGGTGTCAATGTACCTGGATTGGTACAATCCCAACATCCTCTTAAATCTATATCTATAGATCTTAATCCCCAAGATGTAGGAGGCATCACCCAGATCTTTCATAGAGAACTTTTGTGATAAGAAGAGCTTGACCAAGTGTAGCATAAGAACATCATTTCCTATCAAGAGTATGTCATCCATGTACAATACGAGAAAGACAACCTTACTCTCTACAACCTTCTTGTATATACAAGGTTCATCTACGTTTTTGATGAAGTCAAAACTCTTTGACTGCCATATCAAAACAGATGTTCCAGCTTCGCGATACCTGTTTTAATCCGTAGATTGATTTAAGCAGCTTGCATACCTTTCCGCTGCTCCCACTATCTTTGAATCCCTCTGGCTGTATCATGTATACGCTCTCTTCTAAATCATCATTTAGAAAAGCGGTCTTGACGTCCAACTGCTAGATTTCGTAGTCATAGTATGCAGCAATGGCAAGTAGGATCCTGATGCACTTAAGCATAGCCGCTGGAGAAAAGGTTTCATCATAATCGACACCTGGTCATTGACGAAAAACTTTTGCTACAAGTCTAGTTTTGAAGGTCTCAACATTTCCATCTACACCAAGTTTCTTCTTGAAGATCCACTTACTCCCAATGGGTTTTATCCCTTTATTAGCAACTTCCAAAGTCCATACTTTGTTGGTGTACATGAATTCCATATCAGATCGCATAGCATCCAACCATTTCACGGAGTCCCTACTTGTGATGGCCTGCTCGAAACTAGTTGGATCATCATCTTCCATGATACAGTCCTCGCTCCCACCATCAATGAGAAAACTGTAGTATCTCTCAGGTGGATGAGGAATCCCACTAGATCTGCGGAGTGGCTAAGGTTCGTTGGAGACTATTGGATCCTCTGGTTCCACTAAATCATCAGTTGTAGTTTGTGTAGCTGGAACTTCTTTCAGTTCTACCTTATTGCCACTAATTTCTTTTACAAGAAATTCCTTTTCTAAAAAGATGGCATGCTGAGCAACAAACACCTTTTGTTCCTCACTATGGTAGAATAGATATCCAGGTGAATTGTTTGGATATCCCACAAACTTGCAAAGAACTGATCGTGCCTCGAGTTTGTCCGGATTCTTTTTTTTAACATAGGCTGGACAACCCCATATCTTAACTCATTTAAGATATGGTCTCTTTCCACTCCATATCTCATGTGGTGTTTTAGGCACCAATTTTGATGGAACTTGATTCAATAGGTATGCAGCTGTCTCAAGCGCATAACCCTAAAAGGAAATAGGTAACTCAGCAGTACTCATCATAGAACGCACCATATCTAAAAGGGTGCGGTTCTTCCGCTCCGATACTCCGTTGTGCTGTGGTGTATACGTAGGAGTAAGCTGAGAGAGAATCACATTCTCTTTTAAATAGGCTCGGAATTCCGTGCTCAAGTATTCTCCTCCTCGATTAGATCGAAGTACTTTAATACTTTTACCCGTCTGGTTCTCAACTTCGTACTTGTATTCCTTGAATTTCTCGAAAGCTTCAGATTTTTGTTTCAACAAGAACACATGTTCGAATCTTGAGAGATCATCAGTGAATGTAATAAAGTATAAGGAACCATTCCTGGCATGTGTAGACATGGACCGCATACATCACTATGTATCAGTCCTAAGAGTTATGTAGTTCTTTCTCCGTGTCCAGTAAACGGAGTTTTGGTCATCTTACCTTTGAGACATGACTCGCAAGTTTCATAAAATGTAAATTCAAACTGATTCAAATATCTATCTTTATGCAACTTAGCTAGTCTGGTCGCATTGATATGACCAAGTCTACAATGCCACAAGAAAGATTCGTTCATTTCTGAATTTTTCCTCTTATATGTATTCTGTATGTTTAGAACTGTATTTTGATTTAGAACGTATATATCGTTACACAATATACCAAACCCAATCAACACTTGATTTAAGAAAATGTTCATAACATTTTTCTCTAATACAAAGTTATATCCTTCTTTATCTAATAAAAAAATTGATATTATATTGCACAACATTTTTGGTACGAAATAACAGTCGTTCAGAATCAATGTATTACCATTTGGTAATATAAGGTGATATTTGCCAACTGTTTTGGCTGCAACAATTGCATCATTCCCTACTACGAGAGACTTATCATCCTTTCCTAGTTCTCTATTTCTTCTTAACCCATGTAACATATTACAAACGTGTGATCCTGATCCGGTATCCAATACCCAGGACGTAGAGTATACTGAGAAACAGTTCTCGGTAACGAACACGCCCGAAGAAGATACATCATCATGCTCTTTCTTCGTTCGAGTTGTGTGGGAATCCTGCTATTCACCTATTCCTTACTCAGACTTATTACAGTCATAAGATAGAGCGGAACCAACGTTCCCCAGCTCAATATAATAAGCGAGTTCGGTCAATACATCCATATTATTATCTTGATTAAGACGTGTCATGGTCGCTACTTGGAGAGAGAGAAGAAAACACTTTAGCGTGCGCTCTTGCAAGATTAGATTGGTTATTATCTTATCTAATCAGGATGGCTCCCACTGTTTTTATCAAATCTTCCTTCAAACCCTAAAAGGTAAGACTAGCCGGGATTAATTACACCCTACAAGTTTGCCAATCGGTCAGCCAGGCAGGTATTGATACTCCGAGGGAGTCTCCCCATGCTTTCGCATGGAACTAATTAAATAACCTTGTTTCCGCAAGGGCATAACCCCGTTAACACCTTTCTTCGACACCTACTGGATCAACTAATTGTAAAGTGCAGAACTCTCTCAGGAGTAACTCTTACTCGTAGTGGGTATCGGGATCCAACTATCTCATAGAAAGTATGCAATCTCATTGCAAATTTCAACACTTGAAATTCCCAATATCTGTTTTTACCCCAGGCGGTTTATGACCTTGACAAGGTCAACAAACCATAAACCGCAAGTCAAGTTCAACCCGTTCATTTCGTGATTGAATTAAACCCACCCGCACGACCCTTGACAAGGTCAACAAGGCCGTACGACTACCCTAATCCAATCGCATCATATGCGGCAGATAAGCACTAATCAGCTACCGCATACTACGCCTTGACAAGGTCAACAAACGCAGCACGAATACTGAATATTACTTATCTGAAATAACGAAGGGTTACAACAGGTTTTTAAGAAAACCTTTAGCGTAATGAACTTGATATCGTTGTAGAATCGAGTAATTTGAAAAGGATTGGTTTTAAGCTCCGCTTTTAAAATCAAGTAGTTTTCAAAATAAACCGAGTGGGTTGTAGTATTTGCTAGTTTTGCTAAAGTGGTCACTCCGGTGAAGGGATCTTGGCTCTTTCCTCATCGAATGAGGTGCTGGATATTCATAAAGGAATACTGCTATGCAAAGTAATAACTAGAGCTACCTTTTTAGAAAATTTGATTCTACAATATCTTTTAGGTTTCTTTCTTTTTATTAATCTCATTAATGACGTCCCATCATTTATGTTTCCTAAATATCACAGAAGAAACAAAAATAGAACGTATGTTTATGCCATCCGCATTCGCCACGGGACCCCATCATGCACCGTTAGATTACTTAACTAACGGCAAAGCGGGGGCAGGACTAGCGCGGGTACAAAACATAAGCAACGTTTATTATATATATCATATATATATAACATTGGTCTCACGCGGTTATATGATCATATCACAGAACATAGGCAGCAGAAACAAACATATGAAATAAAGGATATACTAGGAGGTTCGTGTTTTAAATTAAGCCAGTAATAAAAAACACGGATTCCACAGTCATGATGAATAGCCAAACCAACATCCCTAGACCCCTACGAGAGCGGCAAGTGACCCTGCCAATTCTAGAGTTAGGAGACCCGGTCTCGACACCTCGAGATGGTCTTCCACTGGACTCTAGAACCTGGTCACTTGTGCTCCCCATCTTGGGTCTATCCTAATGCGAAAAAGTAAATAATATACATCAATGGTGACATCATCCTCAACCCGGAAGTGTCCCAATAAAAGAATATTACATACAAAATTTACATGAATGAAAATAGAAAAACTCCCATCTCACGTAAAAAAAAACCCGGCTATTCAATCACGACGATCCAATATAACATATCACAGCAACACATAACATCACATGTCATCAACGTAAGTAAATATGCGTATTCCGAATTTCGTTGACGTATATCAACGAAATCTGGGATACCCCACATATTACACTTACGGTCGCAGAAAAGAAATGAAAACTACAATAATTAGAATCCGCATAAACCTTAGACATCAAAACCCTGGAATATCTCATATTCTGAATTTCATGCCTAACCCTATAAACCTTGCATTTAAGTCTCAAATTGAAAACACTTTTTAATAGTCAGTCAGGTAATTCAACAGGATTCCCGATAAAATGATCGAATGCTCGTTGAGAACTTTAGTAGATTGCCGCACCCCCGATGCCATCAACGAAGTGCACTTGGGCGGAACACCACGGCCGCGAGTACCCGAGTGGATGCTTTTGCCTACGGTGTTCTCCTATAGTCACTTGGTCGAGGCTATGGAGTGTGGCTATCTAGTAGTGTTTCCCGGCGAGTGTTCGCGTACAATACAAGATTGCGACAGAGTTTTGATCCGAATCGCAACTCCGTGGCAATCGATCAAATGAGACTAAAATGCTAGATTTACAAACACAAACTAGTTTTCACAAAACTAATTAATGTGGATTCCAAATATTGTATCACATATCATCATAATCTAGACGACATTAAACATTTCGATCGATATCTCAAACACCCACAAATCACAGAGACCTCAACAACTTGAGTCTCAATAAAAACACCTATAAAGTGCCAAATATCAACATGGAGCAGCACAAGAAGTACAATCCCACAATCCTTCAAACATTCGGCGGAACCGCGGCCAAACTAGGGTTTAGGTTGCGGTTTCGCGGTGGTTTAAAGGAATTGGGTCTCCGTACTTCTTGAGGCTCTATTAAATACCTTGCACGATTTTCTGACTATTTTTAATCTGTAAAATATCAATTTTTGATAAAATAGACAGAAACTTGGAAATTGTCGGGTTTTGAAGTTCGATCGAACACTTTAACATCGTTTAGACCTTGCCTAATGCTCTCCCTCCATGATTTTTTTCGACGATCGGCATACATCACGTCCATATTTATCATCTAAGATGTGGATACACCAAATTTCATGTGATTATACCATTTTTTCACCGTTGATTTAGTTGGTGCAAAATTAATGGTTTACCGACAATAAAACATTTTACATTGCTAATTCAACGGTGAAAAAGTGGTGGAATCACATGAAATTTGGTGTATGCACATCTTAGATGATAACGATGATGATGATAGATGCCGATCGTCGGAAAAAATGGTGGAGGTTGTATTTTTTTCGATGGCATAGGAGGAAATCCTCTCCTATGGCCTCTTTCCTCCATTATTCTCATCATATATATATATATATATATATATATATAACAAGAGAATAAAATCTTTAGTGAGCACAATATTAGTTAATATATAAATATATCAAATATAAATATATATTAAATTATTAAATCAACACTTGATTAAATAATCCGGTTATATCATATATAACCGACTAATATCATTTATATGTATATCAAATTATCAAATCAACACTTGATTCAATAACCCGGTCATATCACATATAACCGACAACATTCAATATACTATATCATATCAACACTTGATTCAATAATACGGTCATATCATATATAACCGGCCAATATCAGAAATATATATATTCATATAACATATGATTAAATCAACACTTTGATTCAACAATCCTGTTATATCACATATAACCTAACTGATATCAAATATCGCGAGATTAGAATACGATATCATATACTCGTATTTAATCAAGCTCCCGCACATATCACCATATGTACCCTACTTCATTTCGCTTGAGCTAGGAAACCTCTGCGTGGGACTTTAAAGGCTCGTCAATACGCCAGCAGTAGGTAATGATCACATCAGTCATCCACAAGCCGTCAGCGGTACTAGCTGGACGTAACGGCTACTCGGGTATTGAGCGAATAGAAGATCAACAAGCAAGCTTGTCCAAACTCCCGCAAAGCCTATAAGCAACACTTACCGTACAGTCCGGTCTCTTCGTATGATATGTCGCATATCAAGTCTAGGGGTCGAATCGTCAGACCCCAGTAACTTGATAAGTCTTGCCGATGTGTGGCCTATAACCGTTCGAGAAACTACTGATAACACTTACCAGTAAATCTCATCAGCTTTGGCCATGGACTTGCTGTTATAGCCAATCGAGTATAGCGCAACATCAACTCCCAATACCGGAAGAGACGAAACCCCTTCTATCGCTCATTGCCTCCATGTGACTCGGGACTATACCCAAAATCCACCTGTTTGCATGACTCCTTTGAGCCGTGGTAGGGAGGAAATAAAAGCACAGTGGGAACCACAGAGGGCATGCATGCTTGATTTTCAGGGTTCTTGGGAGGATCACCTCCATCTGGTAGAGTTTTCGTATAACAACAGCTACCAAGCTAGCATCCAGATGGCCCCATTCGAGGATCTGTATGGATGGAAGTGTCGGTCCCCTTTTTGTTGGGATGACGTGGGTGAACGAAGGATGTTGGACCTTGAGCTTATAGTACAGACAGTGAGCAAGGTTCAGACGATCAGGCAACGAATCAATGCGGCTCAGGACCGACAGAAGAGTTGGGCAGATGTCAGCAGGAGGTCGTTGGAGTTTGGTGTTGGTGACCACGTATTTATGAAGATATCACCACTCGGGAAGTGATCGGGTTTGGTAGTTGTGAGAAACTCAATCCCCGATTCATCGGACCTTTTGAGGTGCTAGAGCGAGTAAGAGAGGTGGCTTATCGAATTGCCTTGCCTCCATCGCTAGCTGGTGTACACAATACTTTCTATGTATCTCAGTTGAGACGCTACGTTCGGGATGACAGCCATATCATGGACCATTCAGAGTTAACGTTGGGCACCGATCTGTTTTACGAAGAGCAGCCTACCACCATTCTCGATCGTCGGGAAAAAGTGCTAAAGAACAAAGTCATTCCCTTGGTTCGAGTTTCTTGGGGTGGTAGTTCTCCGGGAGAGTCTACCTGGGAACACGAGGAAGACATCCGTCCACGTTTTCCGCACATGTTTGAGTAATGTTGTTTGTCCCGTTGTTTTCATTTTAATTTTTTTATTTCGAGGACGAAATTTTTGTAGGGGGGGTATGTAAATCCCCAGTTCCATGTATATATTTTCGGTATTTTTTCAGAATTTTCCTATTATTTTTGCACTTTTTTATATTTTTATTTATTATAATTTCCTAATCTAAACCCTAAACCTAACCTGACCCGACCCGTTACCCCCTTCTTCTTCTCCTTCTCTTTTTCATCACGCTACAACCCAACGGCTCCTCCCCCCCTTCTCGCGCTACCTCCGCCTGACTCGCGCTCACGATGACCCAGCACGCTAACATCCTCCCCAAGATCCCCTCCTCCAAATCCTCACTCCCTCTCCCTCTCGTTCTCTTTTCCTCAACCCGACGAACGCCTCCTCCATCGCAACTAACACCTCGCGACCTGCTCCAAGTCGTCATCGCTCCCCCCAACGATCTCCCCTGAGACCCTTTCAACGCCCCCTCATCTCTCTCAACCGATCCCTTTCTCTTTCTATCTCTAATATTTCACTCCCTCACTTCCTTCTCAAATCCTTCTCTGCTCCCCCTCCCTCTTGCTGCAACCGACCCACCACCACCGAACTCTTCTCACTCTCGCGCCCCTCAACGATGAACCTCACCACCTCAACACCACCGCAGCTCCTCTTTTTCCCTCTCCTCCTTCTCTACCCAACACCCAACACCCGAGCTATGTTACAAAGACCACCGCTGGGCTGTCCATTGCCATTGCCGACAACAGCTGCAACCCTCGAGCATCACCTCCTTCGTCATAGGCGATCCTCAACCACCTCCGACGCCATTGCCTCTTCCCTTCGACCGAACCGAGCCACTGGAGCACTTGGCCGAGCCCACTTCACGTTCATGACCAAGTTCAAGCAGCCATCACTGAAGTTGCTCCATCAACGACGTCGTGTTCTTCCACCAGGTCATTGTCAGGCAAGTGAATTCTGCTTGCTGATCATGCTATAGATATATATATATATATATATATATATATATATATATATATATAATTAGGATTGTTTCGTACCTAGCGACGTTATAAACGAGTTTTGAATACCAATCGAAATTTTTGCTATTAGATTGCGTGGGATTGATAGTGATTGGGTTAGAACTCAAGTAACAACTTTATGCGATATGTAGGAATCATTTTCCGCTCCATTTGAGCAGCTGAAACCTAAATTCTTGATTGAAATTAATACGCACGTAACCCACTCGATGAATTGTCCAAACCAAACTTTTAAACTTGGAATTGCCGACAAACCACAATGACGACTCATTAATACATATGCCCAGTCGTGCCACACCGTACCCACTCTCTGTGCCACCTCGTACACAGTCCCCGTGTCACGCCGTGCTACTCCCCGTGCCATGCCGTGCCCCGATCCAGTGCACGCACCGTGCCCACTCCCGCACCAGCATCGTGTTCGGTACCATGCCGCACCGTGCCACTCCCGCACCACGCACCACGCACCGAGCCAAGACCACACCTACTACCGTGTCCCGCCCGCATCGTCACCGTGCCCAGTACCAGATCTCCACGCATCGCGCTCGCGCCACACACCGTGTCCAGCATGGCATCGTCTCGTGTGTCGAGACGAAGTCCGCAAGTGGTTTCGCTTCTATATCAGCGACCGAAAGCAAGTGAAATCTCACTTGCTTTAACATGCTATGTATTTAGATCTATTCTAATTCATTTATTTGCGAATCTGTGTTACCTAGTATGCTATCACATATATTTTGTATGCCATCATCGTATCAAATCTAAAGTGTTAGTTTTGAGCATAAACGGATCTAAACACGTCATGTTAATATCGTGTGGAAAATGTAAGTATTAGATACCGTTTTCATGAGTCAGGAAAAACCGACTTTAATTCGATGGCTCGTGATAGTGTACGCTAAGAGTTCAAAGTCGTGAACTGAACCAAAGCCCCGTCGAACATGCTCAAAGCTTTTACCAAAAATTACTTTTGCTACTCTTAATATTATGTAGAAAACTGAACTCAGACAACAAAGCATCGTGCAAGGAAACGACGTTCCAAAGACACGACGTCAAATCTGGTTTTACTGTACACGTAGCAGTGTTAAATTGGTTTTTAATTAGTTACATGTCAGAATGTAATGTTCTATGGCTCATATCGAAGCCGACTCGATAAGATAGAACCCTATATAGTTTAGCATTCAATGCTGATAGACCACTGTAACGAGAATTGACTGGGAATGCGGTTCTGGATTGCAGTCCGGGGCAGCATTCCACAAGGATACCTGAACTTAAGCGCCTGCACGTCCCTACATAAAACTGAAAATGTGTGGAGTCCTATATAGTCACCTAGATAATTTAGTTAGCTAACATATGGATCTGGTCTCGTTCAGTTTCACTATCCGTTTGGTATTTTGTTTATATTTTAGACCGTCGACATGTTCTGCAGATTCTGCAGTGACATTTCTTTCACCTTCACACTAAACATGACATATCTCCTAGTACAGAAAGGCTATCATAGATCCGCTTGATGCGTCGGAAACCTAACAGATAGAAATAGGTTTTATTCAACTGGGGAAACACCTGAATCTAAACAAAATCCCTAGTAAACCGCGTGCGAAGTTGGACTTCCAATTCTGAAACTGGAATTCCAGCTCTGAAACTGGAATTCCAGCAATTGATCGCTAATTTGAAATGATGATAAGTCCCTAACCTGAATTCCTATTGACATGAAACTAATTTTACCGCTTAGATAATCAAGTATACTTCGTACGTCATTTGTATTGTTTTGGTCGATTCTATACGTGTGATTTATGGTGAATTTTGCAAGTCATATGGCGTTGGCTGTCATAACTTAGTGAATATCTGTTCAGTGCATTTCTACCTTATTTTGTGTTTGCTTTATACCTCCTGCATAGTGATCATTTATATTGAGACCTAGCGACTGATTTGCATTGTCGATATATAAGTGTTAGTGATTGGGTTGTGGCAAGTACGATAGTGAACCAGTGATTGAAGATGATATTGATAAGTGAAAGCGTGATTGAAAGTGAAAGCGATACGTATTTGTTCACAACCTATCTAATACCTGAACACTTACTATAACCTGGGGAATGGGGAAATCAAGGTGGAATTGAACTCGTATTTAGCAAGGTACGGTGACTTAGAGGATGATCATTCGATATTAGTGAGACACACACACACATATACATACATTAGGTCGTGGGCCTAGCAGTACGGCTGCAGGGTTATGTCCCGGGCAACAGTGGACCGTAGTCTCGGGCATACATGAGACCCTTGTTAAATACGAGTATTATTTCCACCAATTGATTTCATTGACTTAGTGACTGATAAGTAGTGACATACACATTGCTTGGTTTACTGACATGATACTTATATCGCGTTATTCATATTCAAATGATATTTATTATTCTCATGTTTCTATATTCTGTTGCACCTTTCATATTTGATAACATTGTACACACATTATATATTTATTGCTATATGTGTCGCACTGACGACCTGAGTCTGCATGCTCAGAGGACGAAGTAGACACAGCTAAGAAGCAGGATCTGCCATTCGAGATTGCGGAGGTTTAGAACGCGACATTAGCGCCGCCCTTTTTGCTATAAGCATATTGTTATTTCGTTGGTTAGTTATTTCTTTATGCAAATAAATGTATCTTGAACTCTTTTATTTTGATGTAATAAAGTTGTTAACTGTGATTTTCTTTACTCTAGTGCTGTTTACTGACTACCATGTAATGCTAGAAGCCGAAGTGTAACTACGGCGGGATTATTCCCTGACCATAGGAGTATGGCTGACCTAGTCACCCCTCGTATTCCGTATTTTGAGAAGCGGGGCGTGACAAGTGCAAACTGTCCGCTCGCCTTTACCTGCAACTGTTTGTATTACAAAATGTTTCCAACCATCAGAAGTTTTAACTCTTTTATCTTTAGTTGCAGAAGTTCTTGCTTCAAGAACGGTAGGAGCAGGAACTTCTTCAGGGACATTACTTTGTAAAGCAGCAGAAATCTCATAATTAGAAGATTCATAGTTAGGAGAATAAGAATCAAAATTAGTTTGCAGTATATTAGTTAATCTATGTCTCTCTTGTGAATCCATATCGATTTGAAATGAACGTCTCCGTGAAGATGAAACACCCCTGTTACCTTGTGAAGATGAGCCTGACATTCTTAATTAAAAATATTAGTAACAGAGAAAAAGTGATGATAAAAATATATAATCAATAAAAAACCTGATTCCAAATAGCAGAATCAAATTAGTGAAACTGAAATGAAGATTGAGACCGCAGAAATGAAAATTACGCAATTCCAATTTTAACAATTAAAGAGAATAATTGGAAGATTAAAAATTTTGTTTTTGTGGATTGTAAAAAGAATGAGAAGTGTAGATAGATATTTATAGAGTTTTGGATTAGGGGTATAGAAATGTATAATTTTGAGTTATGAGGTTTTAGATAATTTTACAAACCCCAATTTAATTCAAATTTCCCCTTTATTAAAAAAAGTAATATGTATCTGTTTTGGCTAATAGATAGTTATCTATTAGCCAAAATCAATGACAAGTAGACCTCTCCATCACTTATTTCTATGGACCCCACCCGTTAAAATAGGAAGACCCACTTGTCATTCATTTTGGCTAATAGATAATTATCTATTGGCCAAAACATATACATTAATCTCTATTAAAAAACCCAACCTCATTCAAAAAACACCATCTCAAGAATTTGACCGCCGCTCCTCCCCCTAAAAAAACCCCAAGGCCCGGGCCATTAGAAATTACTCTCACACAACACTGCATAACCAGTAAAGATATTACATTCATATGTGCATTCAAAGTACCTCTGATATCTTAAAACAAATCCGCATATAATCAGTAACGTCTGGTATATTTAGCTGTCCTTTTTGGTTTCATTAGACATGCAAACTCAACCGCATCATACGAGTAAGCAAGTAAACGTCTCATCTTCATGACGCTCCTCCCGTCTCGCTTCAATTTGATTCTTTAAACACATCACCAGAAAACTCCGGCTTGATTCTTGCATTCTTCATAATCAGAGCTGGTAATTTCACCAGAAGGCTGCTTCTTTAAGTTGTCTGATGGCCACTCCAGCGAAGGCTGCATCTTTAAGTTGTCTGATGGCCACACCGGGTTGGAGTATGGCAAGAGTTTGTTGGCTCGATCCGATGGGACGAACCCTCGCTGGATAGGCCAATACTCTCTGAACTTCCTGCAGGTCATCATCATTTCCTCGAATTCGGGGTCAAATTTGGGGCTCATTCCAGTAAATTTAACCGTTCTCTTTTTCCACCATGGTTCTGAAGAATCATGAACTTCCAAGTTGGGATTGAATGGGAGGCCGTTTTCTTCATTTTCGAAGCTCATGCTGTAGCCGCTAGCCTTTGGTTGAGCAACCTCCCATGGCTGTTCAGTAACAACAGATGAAATTAGAATCATGAATGTGATTAAAGTTACATCTCTTCAATGGCAAGACCGTAGATCGATGATAGCTTGATATCATATATCACCTCTCATCTTACCCCATGGTCCTCGTCTCGCACTTGTCAACCCTCATATGAAACCCTTGGGTCGGTCAAGAAACAGGTGAAATTTCCTATTCAAAGTCATGTCAGTATTGGCAACAGGGGTGTGATGTGCTGAAAAACCCCGGGAAAGGGAGAAGGGGAGGGTGGGTGTGGGGGTCGGGGGTAAGGGTGTTGGTTAAGTGCTGGATGAGACATTCATGAAGGGTGTTTAAGTGCATATAAGAAATAATGGTTGACTAAATGACACGTTTAAGTATATCATATTAACAGAAGGACATGCAAGATAAAACAACAATAGGCGTAGATCAGCATCTAGATCCGTCTAGATGAGATGACACAAACAACACTTGCACATAATGGAAGCAATTGATCTAAACATGCAACCTAATGAATGCAAACGAGATACAAATCGATATCTCATCGTCCTGGATCTTACTTGTGTTACTCCACACTCTATTGATGTGAGTGTCAAGCCCCGAGACCCAGAGCGGTCGGATCTTAGTAGGCGACATAGTGTAGCCGATTAATAAAATCATCATACGAGCCTTATAGAAATCCAAGATGTGCTGTGCCACCCTTAAAAGTTATTTAAAATTTTTATAAGGGGTATTTACCAAAAATTACCATGTGGTTTGACCTTTTTATGAGAAACCACCCTGAGGTATTTCCGTTACGAGAAAACCACTATGCCGTTAAGTATAATATAAAATGACATTTCTACTCCTTTTTTAATTACTCAAAATTGAGTATATTCACCAAAAACCACCATGAACTCTGAAAGTTGTAGCGAAAAACTACCGGAAGTATGCATTGTTAACGAAGTTTTTCCGTTAATGCATACTTCAAGGTGGTTTCTCGCTAACGGAAAAACCACAGGGTGTCAAACCACATGATGGTTTTTGGTAAATACCCCTTTTTATAACATTAAAGTTCCATTTCAATTATAAAAAATGTCCTTTTAATGTTCCATGGCCAATATTTCATGAGAAACTAACCTGCTTATGATCAATCGCGACAATATATGAATCCTATCTATGTGATTAACATGATACATAAACAACACATTTGCTATATAAAACAAATTAATTTTCCTTAAGCTAACTGGGTTAACTATATTCTACAAAGAGTCATACATGCGAACTGATGGACAAATCCAAGTATTAAGTTTGAACACAACTATGCTCATCTTGATGGAGGTAAAATATACATGTGCGGGTACAGATTTCGTCTGTGTATGTTGGTAAAATGATGATTGACCCAACTGCTGAAATATAGTATGAATTATTGACACTAAATTTTCTAGTATCAATAATGGCCGGGCATAGGCTTTAGGACTAATGTGCTTGATGTATACTGTAACAAGTATAAGATCAGTTCTTAATGGTTTGTGTACCAAACTGTAGTGCAAAAACAAGTCAGATGGGAATTGCCATACATGTAAAAGTCAAATATGTCATACATAAACTTCAATTATAGAAAATAGAAAGACGGGAATAAAATGACACTGTTATTAAAATGGGGCTGATAAGCACTCCCTTTGTTTCATTTTAATTGTCTTTTTTTGCACTTGTTCCTTTACAAATTCAAGAAAAATGTTGTAGAATATGCTTTAATATCAATGCACTTTAGATGTTGAATAGCACAAGTAACCGAATAATTTTTTGAAACAAGAATCACTTTACTCATTCACAAATCTCAGTATGAGCCTGAGGGTAAATATAGAATTTTTATTCTTACCATTAACTCTATATAAAAGTGATAATTTTCTTAATAAGTATGCAAGAGGGAAAAAAGACAATTAAAGTGAAAAGGAGGGAGTATTAACTAATAACCGAGCTAAAACAAAAAAAACCACATCAAACAAAACTGATAATTGTTAAGCAGGTTTGTGACTTTTCATACCTCCATGTATGGCACTTGGCGGTATCCCCGCTGGTTAGGCCAATTATGGCAGGGCCCCGCAACATTCCTCATTTCCTCTGCTTCCGGGTCTAGTACAGTTGCTATTATTGTTTTTTTTTTCCACCATTGTTCTGACAAGTCGTGAGATTTTTCGTTGGGATTGGATTGGACGCTGATTTCTTTGTTTTTAGAGCTCATGCTGTAGCTAGGCTTTTGCTGAGCAACCTCCCATGGCTGTTCTTCAAATACAACAGAAGAAATTAAGAACCTAAATATAATTAAAGTTCCATTTCGTAGAGGCATTATCTTGTAATTGAATCAATTGATTATAGCGATAATTGCATATAAGCTCATCATGCTAACTCACGTAACACTTATCATCATACAACTAGTTTATTAAAATATAACCCCGTTGAGTTAGTCAACAATTGGGTCAAAGCTCTCATTCAAAGTCTTATCAAGACTGGCACCAGAGGTGTCATGTGCTAATAACCAGTTGAGGGGTGATAACAACGGCATGGTATATATACAGGGAGCTATATGCATTTCACATTTGATCATACATAAGCTGAAGGCTATTACTGCATAAATTACTTCCCCCCCCCCCAAACCCCCCACCCCCACCCCCAAAAAAAAACAAAAACTCCACCACACACCAATAAAATAAAATAAAAATCATAAAGCAATATTTTCATCAGAAATACACAGACCTATTATTAAAGGATATATCACATACCTTCAAAACTGAGGAAAGGGTAGTTTCTGACTGGTTCACTTGAGGAGTTCTCCTTGCATTGTTAGTAGCCCCTGCAGATACTTAAAAAGGAAAGTGGTCGATTAAAGAGCAGCACTAGTAGCCAAAAAGTGAACTGGTTCTGATCACCAATCAATTTTATAATCCCAAATCTTTCATATTACCAAGGCATTAGAATTTATAGGGGTCAAATGCAGGAAAACCCCCTCACTTTCCCCCGAAAAGCAAACAAAAACCCCTTAACTTGAAGAACCTGCACTTTACCCTCTAAATTTAACACCAATGGTTTTCTCGGTATCTCCCCCCCCCCCCCCCAATGCCCTTCCGCCCTTTATTCCCCAAATTTCTTGCCTTCTTTCTTTCCTAAAACTTTTTCACTCCAAATTTATTTCCCTCCTTTTCCCTCCAAAATCTCCAATTCAATTCTACATGCCCCAGTCTCCCCTCTTCGCCAAAGAATGAGGATAGAATCGAGAGAATGTTAATTTCGGAAAGAAGAAGAAGAACAAAATTATCATGGATGAAATTATTAACGTTGTAAAGGTTTATGAAGTAAGGTGCAGGTTTTTCAAGTTAATGGGGGTTTCCCACTTTTTGAGTGTATATAACGTGGGATTCATGCATTTTAGCCTAATATTATCTAAAACATAAATTTAAGAAATTTCCACAAATTTGGCTAACCCCACCAAAAGGCTCGTGCTCTTCAAAGTGTAAGAGTGGATTGCCAGCAGGAAAGTCAAGTATAGTTTGCACAATGCAAGTGTTTATGTAATCAGATATACTAGAGAAAGCAAATAATTACAGTGCTGCATTGTACAGTAGGCATGGTTTGAAGCATGGACAAAAATATAAGACATTGACAGATTTATAAGCATGTAAATGCTGTATAAATTTTTTTAACTATCTCTAGATTAATTCAGAATGAGCAAGTCATAAAGAAAGAGGGCATTTGGCCATTTGCCCTTATATATTGAGAAAAAAAACTACATATATAATTCTTAATCTGTTATACCAAATTAGATCTATAATCTACCGGAAATAAAATAATTGCATGAAAATCAAGTAATGATCCATGGTCTAGTGATTTTCAATCATGACTGCAACAAAGACATGACTCCTCTACTCAAAACTTTGCTTTAATAGGGACACTATATAGAATATTGTCTGTAGCAATTCCTATTATTAGCCTACCGTTCCCAATATCGGGTTGGATGTATTCTTCTACCATCTTGTCCTGAGAGTGGCTATTTGCCTTTGTGCTTTCCAACTTACGAATATCTTCATCCGTAGAATTCAACTCCTTTACTCGGACATCCATCATGCTCATAAATACTTCAAAGTACTTTTTTGCTAACAGGGGGTGAGAAGGGAAGAAAATAAGTGAACTTAGGAATACCCAAAGATGAAGTACGATTAATAATAAATAGATAACTGTAAGTTAGGACATATAATCAAATTAGCTGTAGATAACCTTCATTTTTTGTGCTCAGCAATTCTTCGCTTGCTTTAGCAACAACTGCAGCAGCTGTGGCAGCTACTCTTGCAGCTTCTGCAGTTTGTTCAGCAAGAATTGCAGATAGTTTATCTTCCTTCACAGATTCTCCTTCTTCTCCTCCTTCTGCTACAACTTTCCGAATCCAAGTTTTAAACCTAGAAATCATCACATTCTATATACAAAAGCGATATAAGAATCCATGTAATTCTCAATTATTGTAGATACAATCAGAACATGCACGCGCGCACGTGCACATGCATCACTACATCTGTCATTTAATAGAAAGTGCATCACCATATCAAATTTCCCATCAATACTGAAGCATGGCTTCATGAAAGATTTGACGAAGTTATAAAATGTCAACCATCTTGGTTAGTGCAAAAAATTTCTTTGAAGAAACTATAGACAGGGGAGGAGCTCCTAAATCACCGGCATGCTTGCAACACCCTAGAACGAGCGTACGGTTATTTAATGGAATAAAGTGATGTTAATTGATTGTTCGGGTCTTTTAAAATTATTTGATTATTGGATTGAGTTTTGTACCATGAGATTGAATATTATGGGGTTTATTGATAAATTGACTTGGATTGGATTACCATGGGTTTTATTAATTATTATTATTATTATTATTATTGGTCATAGTAATTTATTGGATGGTAAATATTTAATTGAGAAAAGATTTATGAGTATGAAATTAGAAATATATGTCTCATATAATTATCTTATAATTTATCTTAATCCCTAAACCAAATTGATATAGGACTTCATAAAAATATCTGGCCCGCTTGCAATTAACCTATCCTATTTAAACCCTCATAATAAACATGCATATGCTATTTTACTCCATATTAATTCTATTCCCAAAACCTTAACCTCCCTATCCCTCCATCTCTCAAACCCCAATCCTAGTTCAAGCCGGCCGATCCCTACCGTCATCGCCATCGCCATCGCCGTGATCTTGTCACCGTCATTGCCATCTTCCTTCTACGTCGTATTTTTGGCGGTGGTTGGATCGAGATTGTCAATGTCGTCGTCTTCTACTTTGCGAGATTAAATCCTTAAAGCAAGTTTAATACTTGCTTAACATGCTATAACGACAAAGATAGTATTTGTCATATCATATTACTGTATTAATTTATAAACCGTAACTTAAAACATGATACATCGAGATTTGAATCGCGATGTGTCGATGAATCGAAGTAGATATTACATGTATTGTCAAACCCTAGAATTTATCGTCTCTATAATCGACTAGTTTAATGTACTGCACTTGCATCGTTTATATGATTAATATTTGTGGAAAATTCGTATTGGAAAGATTGCTTGAAAACCCTAATTTTTAGATAATCAGATCGTCTTAGAAAATCTCGTGGAGACGTCTGCCAGCAGTGACAAGACGTCTCTGAATTTGGCTTACAGTAACTAAAATTGAATTACAGACGTATGTCCAAGTAGGACCAGACGTCTTTGAATATTCAGAATTGAACTGAAGACATCTTCCACAGACGTCTACTACATATGTAAATTAGGACCAGACGTCTGGAGTGCAAAGTGCTTTGGACCAGACATCTCCCACAGACGTCTGGAGTAAGAGAAACCTGGATCGGACGTCTCCTACAGACATGACATCTGGTGTAGGGAAATTACTAATATTGAACCTGACATTGAACTGATATGTGTTGACATGTTCCAGTGTGTTATACATACAAGATAGCTTACCTAAATTATGCCGTTATTAACATGTTATTGATATGATTGTTCTATTCCTGACATGATAGTATACAAGTTGTTCACATGTAACCATGTTATCGTGATATTGATATTGCCATTGTCATTGCTATTGTTATCATGTCAACCACTGGTATTGTAATATTTACCGAAATACCAACAATTCATTGATAGTGATTGATTGACCTCATTGCATCAATTGATCGCATTGTCCATATCAACAGGACCTTTTTAATTGTTTAGTGACATGAATTGTATTGATCGTTTTTATGTTGGCATTCAGTAGATATTATATTGATAACTGACATGAATTGAAACTTGGGGAAAGGGAAAATCAATAATGAAAACCGAATTGTAACTCAGCGTGATTAATTGCTAGAGATTGATCAGTCGATATGACCTACGAGCTTTGGAATGGTGATGCTGACAATATTCGTCCATATTGACATTATTTTATAATCTAGCGGCACGTTTTGGATTTAGCCCCAAGAGTCATGAGACCGTGGTCCCAGACACATACGAGATATTGTTGAGTTACATTGAGGATTATATTAATTGGTTTCAAATACACGTAGAATAGATAACTTAGCGACATGAATCCATAGAATACACATGACATGATTGATTGTTATATCTCGATTGATACATCACCTGTATTAATATTGTTATTGAATACAAACATGATATTGATTCTTTCGAATGGTATATTGAGTTCCATTCCGGTTATATTCATTATGATATTATATTCGACGCAATGACGTCTCGGTTTTGCATAGCCCAGATACCTTGGTTTTAGCACAGGATAATCGTGAGTACTTCAAGAAGGTTGATGATCAGTGAGGAGTATTCCATTGGTCTAGTTTAGTATTATGGTTTAGGTTTTTTTTACTAGTAATGCACTTTTATTGGAATTTTATTGTGATCTCATTTGAGAAGTATTGGTTATTATTCTTTTCTTGGATCTTGAAATTTGGTCATTATTCATTACTTCCGCTTTGGACACGTTATTTTGTTGTTTATTGTGGCATATTGGACATGTGATAGATATTATTTTATCGTTCTAGATTACTGATTGACAACCTTAATGTGACTATAGAAGGATGATTCCTTACCGTAGACAGCATAGCTGGCCGAGTCACGTTCTCGTATTTATTGTATATTGGAAAGCGGGGCGTGACAATGCTCCATATATTCATAGGCATAGCAGCACAAGATGATAGATTTTTTTACGAAGTCACGTGTCAATACTTAAGGAACATATAAAGCCAAGAGAGAAGCGAACCGATTGGAATGGGGATTCTCATATTGGTATTGACCAGAGAAGTCAAAACCATATTGGTATCACATTGGAAGAGCAAGAGATATCACCGAGCGACCAGTTTAGATATCTAGGTTCCATCATCCAAAAGAATGGGGAGATCGATAGTGATGTTAATCAAAGGATCCAAGCTGGTTGGTTGAAATGGAGGAGTGCAACAGGGATTTTGTGTGATCGTAACTTTCTGTTAAAATTGAAAGGGAAGTTTTATCGGAGCGCTATTCGGCCTGCCTTATTATATGGTACAGAATGCTGGGCTCCTAAGAAGTATCATACACAGAAGATGCACGTAGCGGAGATGCGCATGCTTCGTTGGATGTGCGGTAACACTAGAAAAGATAAGGTGCGAAATGAGGATATTCGTGCAAAAGTTGGTGTAGCACCTGTGGAGGAGAAGATACGGGAAAACCGGTTAAGATGGTTTGGTCATGTGCGACGCAGACCTATGGAAGCACCGGTTCGACGAATAGATACTCTCGATATGGGCAATGGCAAAAGGGCAAAAGGGAGACCGAAGAAAACATGGATGGAGGTGATACGAAACGATATGGTTGCCAAAGGACACAATGAAAGTATATTGTTCGATAGGAGTGAGTGGAGGCGGAGGATTCATGTGCTGGACCCGGCGTGATTCTCATGTTGGTTCATGTAGCCTACCCCATATGCTTGGGATAAAAGGATCAGTTGTTGTTGTAGAGAAACGCCATTCTCACATGAACGATATAAATTGATAAAAAAAAGTATGGGTACAAGACCTTACAGAAAGAATTACTTGCCATGTGCCCACACATCAAGCAGATTAACATTGCCAAAGTTTTCTCTTTTTTTTATATAGTTTGGAATTAAAAACAAAGTATTGCATGATACCTTGAAGAATACAGCAGTTCCAGCACCAGAGGCTGCAAGAATGCCTGCCGCAATTAGAGCACGAGACCAGTGAAACAGAGACGGCTTCACACTTCGGACCATGGAAACAGTACTTGACGGCGGTAAAGATTGAGCAGGAGCTTGGGGTTGCAATTTGCTAGCTGGTTTTGGTTGGGCAATTGTTAGAACGGGGAATAAATACGAAGCATACAGCAGTAACATATATAAATGGATATACACATTGTAATAATGGGAAAAATATGCGACAGTATACTCTCATGGAAAAAGAAGCCAAAATTGGCAAAATAACAGAGGAATATGCATGAATACATTTACGAATGATATTTGAAATGGTGGCACATACATAAGTGAAGTTGGCTTCAGATATGCGCATTGTGCTTATGTAATGGAAAGTAACATATTAAATTTGTGTACAACGGTGATCAGAAATTTATCATCTAGAAGCATACCTTAGAAAGAAAAGAGTCGGCACAATTACAGAAGGGAGATACATAACTTGTGCAGTTGGAGTAACTGGAACCATTAGAATTGTCGAATAGATTATATAGCAGTAGTCCGGTCCAATTGCTTGATAATGTGTTCATTTCATTAGGGAATCAACTTAATAAAACTTTGGGTTTGCTGCACTATATATAATTTCAGATAATTTATGGTTCATGGAGCGTAAGTTCATAACTTTCCGTTGAGATTGAAGGAGAAGTTTTATCGAAGCACTATCAGGCATGTCTTATTATATGATACGGAATGTTGGACTCCTAAGAAACATCATGCACAAAAGATGAATGTAGTGGAGATGCACATGCTTCGTTGATTGTGTGGTAACACTAGAAACGATAAGGTGTGAAATGGAAATATTCATGCAAAGATTGGTGTAGCACCCGTGGATAAGAAGATACGAGAAAATCGCCTAAGATGGTATGATCATATGCGACGCAGACCTACGGAAGCACCGGTTCAACAAATGGATATTCTCGATTTAGGCCAAGTCAAAAGGGTGAAAGGGAGATCTAAGAAAATGCGGATGGAGGAGATACGAAAAGATATGGATGCCAAAGGCCTTAATAAAAGTATATTGTTCAATAGGAGTGAGTGGAGGCGGAGGATCCATCTGCTCACCCGGCGTGATTCTCATGTTGGTTCATGTAGCCTACCTCATATGCTTGGGATAAAAGCTTTGTATGGTTCATGGAGAAAGGTATGTAGCGGATAAAAAAGTAGGGTAAATTCACAATAAACCCCTACCATTTTACGCAATGAGCACTAATTAATCCCCCCACCTCCTAATTATTTTCAGTTCTTTTTAACTTTAATCCCTTTTTTGCCTCTCCCTAAATTAGAAATGCTTTTTTGAAAAACTATGGCCATCAGTTTACTCCCATTTCCTTCCTCTTCACTCTTAAGGACAATTCTCCCATCGGTCTTTCGCCTCCTCACTTCAACCACCAGCTAGCACCTTTCCCCATTCCCCATGGGAGAAATAAACTGGCACATTACTAAGATACATAAAATCTGTGACTATCCACTGCTTTTATTACATGCATACTAAATGTGAAATACAATTACCCAGATTTGTGGAAGCAGTCTCAACAGATGTAGCAGTTGACAGTTGATCCTGCAAAACAGTAGAATTCTTCAATTCAGTAGTGAGAAATAAAAAGAATAATAGCTAACACTTTCACAAAGAACTGGCTCACTAAAAGAGCTACAGAATTTCTACTAATAATGCAATGACAAATGCTATAAAACTTACAAGCACACGGCGAAATGCTTCATCTATTTCATCCTTCATGAGGCCTTTTTTTTCAAGAAATGAACGCCTGTAAGTTATGGAAGAACCTCTCACTTTTGGATGTGACAGATATTTAACAGCCTTCTGCACTTGATCCTCCCTCATTGATTCCACTTTTGCAATATCATTGGCGGACTCACCTTTAACGTCTTGTTCATGCCCTTCAACAGCTTTTGCAATATCATAAGTAGCATTAGTGCAGTAAAAGTAGATATTCGAAGTCAAAAAAATAAATTAAGAAATGCATTACTTGATTTTATTTATTTATTTATTATCTTGTAATACTTTTTCCGTGCATATTTCATGAGCAATGCCTAGGATGCCTAAGAACTTTCAAAACATGTGGTTGTTTCCACTAGAAAAAGGGAAATCGTCGTCTTTCAGCAATAGAAATCGTTGTCTTTCAGCAATCATCATATTAATTTGCAATTGTCAGCTTCCCACGTCAAGTTTTGAATACTTTTCCATAAGTAACATTCTATAAACAAGTAGCATTATTGTGAACACATGAAATAAGAATGGTTTGGTACAAGTATCAAATCATGGAACCAAGAAAAATGCTAAAATTAATGTTGCAAGCAATTTTACTTCCTTGCAGTTTTCCGTCGAATTTGGTAATGAATTTATACTTCTGCTGTTAAAGGGAATTGCCCAAAAAAGTAGTAAGAAGTCAACTGCAGTTAAAATTTGAAATTTATGCAGAACTTTGCATGCCAATTTATGAGTTTTGGGAGCTCACTATATAATTAATTTATATTATATGGTTGATTAGAAGAACAAAATTTGTTCAGGTAAACTTCTGTCTAAATTTGCTCATAAGAAGGATATTTAATTGTTTTTCAGTTGGTACAAAAGCCCAGAGTTGTACTACTGCACGAGTTCGGTCTAATTACTTGATAAAGCATCCATATGGCACTGGATTATTTGAATTATTATTTCATGAGGGAATCACCTTAAGAAATCTTAATTTGGGTTCACTGTAGAAATAGACAAGAAATTATAGATAGGGTAATTCCTAGTTACCGGAGCAAGGTATATACTGTTAAAAATGTATGCTAAGTTCGCAACAACTCTCTACTGTTTTACTTTAAACAATCCCCAGCCTCCTGATCGTTGTTAGTTCAATTTATGTAGAACTCCCCTTTTTTCCTTCTAACTGGGCATATCACTTTCTCCAATTACTTCTCGTCACTCCGAAGAGCATGTCTCACATCAGCCCCTCCTCTCTTCAGCCTACATCTATCAGCTTTACGCATTCCATACAAAATAAATAAATTCGCAAAATAGTAAGATGCATGTAGTCCGTGACTATCCACTCATTTTATTGCATCCATCCATACTAATTACTAAATGTCAAAAAAAATTACCATGATTTGGGGCAGCAGCCTTATCCGATGTAGCATTCAATGGTTGATCCTGGAAAACATAAGCATTGTTTAGTTCACTCGTGAACAAAAAAAAAAAGAATTAGGACATTTTTTTCCCACAACAAATTTCTACTCAATATGGAATGCCAAATGCTAGAAACTTACGGGCACACGGCGAAAGGCTTCATCTATTTCGTCCTTTGTAAGGCCTTTCTTTTCAAGAAAGAAACGCCTGTAAATGATGGGAGAGCCCCTCACCATTGGATGTGACAGAAACTTAACAGCATTCTGCACCTGGTCCTCCCTCATTGGTTTTGATGGGGCAACGTAAGTAGTTTCCGCACTATCATTGGCAGACTCATCACTTCTAACAACTTGTTCATCCCCATCAACTGGTTTTGACAACTCGGGCCCTGGAGTTTAATACAACATAAGCAGCATTAGTGCACTAAAAGAACAACAGCAAGCCTATGTCCTAAACTTTTGGGCTCAGTTACATGAACCGTTTTCTCAATCAAGCTATGTGAAGGTTAATTCTCTAAATTAAATTAACATCTCATATCATTTTTGTTGAGATGTGTGCACTAAAATAGTTCCATATTGGAAAAACTATGAGAGGTACATAGGTATAAAATATAAGATGGGGCAAACCTCAACAAGACTTGAGTATTATTGTTGAAACCCACTTAAATTAAATGCCCGTATACACTCATAAATAATTTATACAATCGCCCCTCTCATTCTTTAAAATATATATAAAAAAAACTCTAATATGGTATCAAAGCCTGAGCCAATGTGATGATGCTCGATATCGGTGATCTCCCAGATCGTGACACGTGGCTGATGATGGGTCCCGAAGCTCACAAGAAAGGACCTACAGCGGCCGACCAAGCCGCTCCTGTGCCCGTCCTGCAGACAACCTTTGGCTCGTCTTCGAGCCTCATGCACAATTGGCCACCTCGGCCCTATCAGCTCGTCTCCGAGCTACCGCGGAACCAAGATACCTCGGCTCTCCCGCTCCTCCGCGAGCTCTCCCGCCGAGGTCATCTTCCTCGGTCTCATCGACCGACCAGCGGCACCACTCCCTGATGTAACCGTCATCCCGCGAATCTCGCCATGCGCGAGATATCCGCCGACCACATCCCACGTTCTACGCCATCACAATCCCCCATTAACGAGCCTGTCTCGCCATTGATACGGGATCCCGCCCATCACGTGGGCGTGACGTCGGGAGCGTAACGGCCGGCGTGATTCTCGCGCCAGCCTGCCTGCTGCCACCACTATATAAACCCCTCCTCCAGACGGTTCGAGGAAGTCTTTTTCTCCCCACTAAGCCGTTACTCTGCTCGGATTCCATCTCTAACTTGATCGTCGGAGGGTCCTCAGTGGTCCAACCACCCCGGGACTTTCCTGCAGGTAGCTCAGCGACAACAACAACAACAATCTCAACCCATTGAGATCCACACGCTTCAGAAGCCATCATCCAGATCCAATCTCAGCCGCCCATCGCTCGCCATCAGCAGATCAACGAAAGGCAACATCTCGGCGTGATCCAGGTCACATCAGCTGGGGCCGTCTGTTGGAATCTCTTGACTCCATAAAAACAAAAGTTCGTCTTCCAATCTCAACCAAATGGTGAGCGGTCATCACGATGATCCAAGCACCAGCCGCCGCCTCCCCCACAACGGAGGCGCGGACGAATCTCCTCCTCCGAACACCATCACCGTCCTCGTCGCGCGGATAGATCGACTGGCGTCCGTCGTGGACGCGCTCGTCCGTGTCCAAAAAGCAAGGCAAGCTCCCCAGGTCGCCGCTCCCCCGTCTCGGGATCGGGACCCCTACTGAGGGAGAGAAGATTTTGCTCGCGTCGGCACTGTCGACCACCTCCTCGCTACCTCTCACGGCCGCAGAAGAGAGCATTGCTCGTGATACTCCAAGAATATCTCCGCAAGCCGAGCCCTCACGGCCCCGGACACCTGCCCCCGCTGCCACCCGCGGACGTCGGCATCGTGCCTCAATTGGTAGCACTCAAGGACGAGCGCCACCGAGCGATTCAGCCGACCCGCAGAGATCAGGCCGAAACGCCTCAGAGACCTTAGCTTGCCAACGGCCTCCTCTTTCAGCTGCTCGGACAAGGGGTTGTAGAGCCCCGGCGACGCCCTCCAGATAGAGTACATCAGCAGCTGAAGTAGGGGGAGCGCCGGGGGAGCAACCGGCCAAAATGATCCTCGATGCGGCCAATCATCAACTGCACCGTGTCCTCAGTGCAGTACTGATAGTAGAAGTACACATCCTCGAAGTTTATGATCTCGGGATGGTGAAAGGAAAGTCTTCCATTCTTACGTTTCGGGTGTGAGGAAGGAAGTAATCAACACTCCCTATGTTTTATAGCCCAAAACGCCCCTGGAGTCCAACAGTCGCTCGCCCACAACTGTACCGCCACGCGATAGGCACCTAGCCTTTCTCGGCGAAATCGAAACGACGCGGCTCCGGCGCTTCGCCTCCCCCACACGTTCATGACACGTGTCACCGCGACTGTCTCTCTTCCCGACACTCGCACCGAGAAGGCCGGACAGAACCTTACGAATCAACTAAGCAGCTTCACTGCTCAGCCCATCCTTAGCATGCCTCGTACGACCCCTCCAGCGCTAAGGATCAAAGCCCTCGCCAAGAGGCAGCCGAGCAGCTACCCTGCTCGGCTATCCCTGGCTGATAGTTCCCTACCTCACAACGCCGGGGATCAAAGCCCTCACCAAGAGGCAGCCGAGCGGCTACCCTGCTCGGCTATCTCTTACTGGTAGTTCCCTACCTCGCAACGCCAGGATCAAAGCCCTCGCCAAGAGGCAGCCGAGCAGCTACCCTGCTCGGCTATCCCTGGCTGATAGTCTCCTACCTCGCAATGCCAGGGATCCAAGTCCTAACCAAGAGACAGCCGAGCAGCTACCCTGCTCGGCTATCCCTGGCTGGTAGTCCCCTATCTCGCAACGCCAGGGATCAAAGCCTTCACCAAGAGGCACCGGGCAACTACCCTGCCCGGCCTATTCTTAAGGATTAAAAGCCCTCGAAAGAGGCAACAGGGCCCGCCCTTGCTCGATCATCCCCGGCTGGTAGCTCCCTACCCCACAACGCCAGGGATCAAAGCCCTCGCCAAGAAGCACCGGGCAGTAACCCTGCTCGGCCAGTCCTTAGTAAGCCTCTTATGGCCCCTCCCGCGCTAAGGATTAAAAGCCCTCGAAAGAGACAACCGGGCCCGCCCTTGCTCGGTTATCCCTAGCTGGTAGCTCCCTAACCCACAACGCCAGGGATCAAAGCCCTCGCCAAGAGGCACCGGGCAGAAACCCTGCACGGCAAGTCCTTAAGGATCAAAAGCCTTCACCAAGAGGCAACCGGGCCGGCCCTTGCTCGGTCATCCCCAGCTGGTAGCTCCATACCCCATAACGCCAGGGATCAAAGCCCTCGCCTAGAGGCACCGGGCAGCTACCATGCTCGGCCATTCCTTAGTAGGCCACGTACGGGCCCTCCGCGTTAAGGATCAAAAGCCATTGCCAAGAGGCAACCGAGCCGGCCCTTGCTCGGTCATCCCCGGCTGGTAGCTTCCTACCCCATAATGCCAGGGATCAAAGCCCTCGCCTAGAGGCACCGAACAGCTACCTTGCTCGGCCATTCCTTAGTAGGCCACGTACGCCCCCCTCCCCCTGCGTTAAGGATCAAAAGCCCTCGTTAAGAAGCAACCGGGCCGGCCCTTGCTCGGTCATCCCCGGCTGGTAGCTTTCTACCCAACAACGCCAGGGACCAAAGCCCTCGCCAAGAGGCATCGAGCAGCTACCCTGCTCGGACCATCCTTAGCACACCATTCTGGGCCTCCCACGCTAAGGAACGAAGCCCTCGCCAAGAGGCATCCGGTCTACCTACGTCTAAGCGATCTCCACTTCGACTTCTGGGCCATGGAGGTATCGTCTTCCCACCGATCTATGCACACTTGGCAAATGAACAGATTCAACTCGACGCGTGATCGCTAGACGAATAACCGACCTGATATGAAGACAGTACTGTGCAAATACAAGTGTTTACCGACAAAGGAAAATACACGCGCAAATACTACTGCAAAAAGAATTTAATCCCAAAATCAAAGTATTTACAAGAGTATTGGGGGCTCCCCAGCCTTACAAAATGCCCGGAGGCTTACAAAATTTCCGATGCAACAAAAGGAAAGAAAATGAAGGGCTTCAGGCCTCAGGACCAGGCGCAACCCCGGGGAGCTCAATATCTACCACGACTCGGGCCGCGTCTGGAGGCTCACCGCCCGTCATAGGAGCCTCGGCGTTGCCCTCGCCGGGAGTCGCTTCCTCGGCCTCGCCCCCGAGGACGTCCCCCTGCTCGTCATCCTCGCGAGGATATTCAGCTTGGAGCTCTGCATCAGGGAACTCCGGCATCCGAGCCTTGACGGCATTGAGGGCCTCGTGCCAAATGAGGGTAGTGGCCACGGCTAGGTCGGTGTAATAGGGTTCCGACTTCTTGTAGATCTCCACCGCCTTCACCGCCATGAGCTCGGCCCGCTTCTTCCCCTCTAACGCCTCCTCCAGCTCCTTCCGGAGGGTGCCCACCGACTTCTTCAGGATGCCGACGAGTACATTGGAGTCCTGAAGCTTGGTCTGGACGGTCTGGGCGGCCTCGCGGTACCTGGCGACCTCCTGCTTCCCGGCTGCCACCTCGCCCTCGAGGGCGGCGATCTTCGCCATCACCGCCTCCAGCTCCAACTTCGATCTCTCCTCCAATGAGGAGAGCTCGCCCGCGGCTCGTATCGCCGGGGTAATCTCATCGTCCTCCATATTGACGACGAAGGCGACGTGCTGGAGGACCTGACGAAATCAGAGGGGGTCAGCAAGAAAGGGAGGCACCAAATCTCACGAATGATAGGATGCTAAGTGAAAAGGACAAGTAGGGGGCGAGCACTAACCTGCACGGCCTCCTGAGCGATGGCTGCCATCTGTGCCCTGAGGGTCCCCCGAGGGATCTTGCCCCCAGCCGACCTCTCTATGTCTGCCAGCAAGCTGTCAGCAACAGAGAGCCCCGAGGGCACCTCAAAGCGGAGGTTCCCCTCGTCCACCAAGATTGGGGAGGCTGGGGTCCGCGGAACTGCCCGAGGAACCTTTTGAGAAACAACCTCGGGGAGTCGATCTCTACGTCCGAAGCAGTTTTTCCTTGATATGACATTTCGTGTCCACCATGAGTTTTCTCGGTTCTGAGCTATGTGATATCCAATTCGATGAGTGAGGAAGAACCGTCTGCGGGTACATGGTGGGCTCGGTAAGATACCCGGGGTAAGAAGATCGTGGAGTAGACGATGAGCCTGGCAGGGAAGCACTGCCTACCGGTGACTGTATGGAAACTCGGCAGATATCCGGAGGATACCAACCAGAGTTATATGATAAGATGGATATGAGGGCCGATCAGAGTGACGGCGCCTGAGATATTGGGATTTTGGATGTCGTTGATGGACACCGGATTTCTATGATGATTTATTGAGGATGATTCTGTTTTATCCCACATTCAGGACTTATTATGACATACTATGTTCATATAGTTGTTGTACCCTGATGTTGTACCTTGATTATGATTATGCTGCATTTCACACTGTTATACATATGTCATCATGACAGCATGCTTAGGAATTGTCATTTTTTCACTATGCTTGCGATTACACCGTATGATGTTATTTACAACTCACGAGCTGGCAACCCATCCCCGTTGTGCCACAGTGTCTTGCAGGGTTGATCCTCAGTGTGGTCACGGCAGAGCTCTCTATTGCATCTATTTCTGCGGATACCGATAATTTTGGACGTAAGATATATTGTAGGTGGGTTTTGCAAGTATCTGTATGCTTCTACTTGTATATCTTATTTTGTATCCAGTACTCTCCATCTACCACCTGTATGTATTTGACTTAGAGACGAGACTGAGAGATTCGATATTTGTATTATATGTGACTCTGGTTGTCGCGCTCGTGTGAGCCGACTTTTGTATTATATTGCGATGTTGTTTCACTTCTTATTTGCTTATTTTTTCGTCTACGGCGTCATATATATATTGTGGTTGTGTTCCGCCTTTAGGCGTGAGATTGCTCCCAATTGGGGATACTTTTTTATATACTATGTTTTGTATCCGTTTTGGACCAGTTTTTATAAAGGAGATGCTGCCGAAATTTTGTAATAACTTGAGATTTTAAAAAGAGATGTGATACTTTGAAACAAATGTTTTACCACTCTACTTCTTTTCATGGTTTAGATTTCTGAGTTTCGGCTTACTTGAATTACGTTACGCCTTTAAACGTGTGATTTAAGTGTCGGTCGCGTTCTTAAATTGGGTCGTGACAAAGTTGGTATCAGAACGTTAGGTTTTACTTTTCAAAGTGTAGGATGACCCTTGGTATAATGGAGTAGATAGCTTAAGCAGAGTGATATAGCGTGTATGTTCCGCGGCATACTTACGACACGAGACTCCGCCTAAGTGACCTTAGGACATGTTTGCTAGTAATTCCTTGCTTGATTCCATGTATCCTTATGATTCGATTAGTATGTTCTTATCGAATCTTGTTTCCTTGCTTCAGCCACTATGCCGCCAAAGACTACGAGGGCTCATAGGGTTGCCGCTAAAGATAAGGTCGGGGCAGACTCGTCTAAGACGAGGACTGATCAGGACAGTATGCCTACCCTTCAGGAGCAGATTGATCCACCCTCTCTAGGTCGTATTGCTAAGCTATAGGTCAGCATTCAGGACTTACGTCAGATGGTTGGATGTTTGGTTGACACCAGTCAAGCACAGAGATCAAATGTTGTTCCACCTACTACGGGGACCGTGATTGTACCTACTGCGCGAACAGTCTTACCTACCGCTACCGAGACTATCGCCGTATCTTTATCAGAGTTTATGAGGCTGAAGCCTCCGGTTTTCACTGACACTGACGCAGCAGAGGATCCGCAGTCGTTTTTCGATCGGATGGCCAGGATTTGTCATTCTTTGAGATGTTCCGATGCGAGATCGGTCGAGTTTGCTAGTTTTCATCTGGAGGGTCTTGCCCAGACTTGGTGCGAGTCTATGGAGAGAGATCGAGCCGTAGGTCTTCCTCCTATGACCTGGGATGTGTTCGCGACGGTTTTTCTCGCTCGTTTCCTTCCGCAGAGCGTCAGGGATGCTCGAGCTCGCAGTTTTGAGTCTTTATACAAGACTTCCATTATGACAATGGCCGAATATGATATCCAGTTTACCCAGCTATCCATATATGCTCCTTATTTGGTGGACACCGAAAAGAAGCGCATCAAGAGATTCGTGCGAGGTCTTGACACTCAGTTGTTCCTCTCTATTGGCGTCCAGCACTTTGACACCTATGCAACAGCGATGAACGCATCACTACTAGTATAGAAGCGTATTGCCGAGACTTCGGTCGTTCCGGGATCGAAGCGGATTCGTACTGGTATATCAGCTTCCAGGCAGTAAGGTAGAGGCCGCGGCAGATTCTTTCTAGGTCGTGATGGTAGCAGAGGCTTGAGACGATGCCGGTTATATAGCTCTTACCCACAGGGTCAGCAGCCATCGTCAGGATGTTTTCGGTGTGGGAGTCTGTATCACCGCATCAGGGATTGTACTGAGGGACGTCAGGACGAGGCAGCAGTTCCACATATTACCTTACCACCTTCTCCTCCTCAGAGAGTATTGCCTCCTACGCCCGCCATTACTTCACGCCAGACCGATGCTCAGAGAGGCCGTGGTCGTGGCGGTCTTGTTCAGAGGGGACGAGGTGGCAGAGGCAGAGAACAGCCAGATACCGGTAGAGGACAGTGTAGGAATGCCTAGCACGACAACAAGGGTTCGAGAGGCATCGTCCATGCCATTTTCAAAATTTTGCCATGCTAAACAATCTTAACCCTAAAATCTTAACTAGAGATTTAGACAATACAATATGTAAACAACTTTACATCTAAGTGAATATGGAATACAACCTTTGTTGACCGGTCCTTCACTTCAATAGCTCCGTGTAGTAGTCCTTTCGTTCCTAGTAGTGATCTTCCGGACTCTAAAATGGCTCCACAAGATAAAAGGAACGAGCTTGCACGAAGTCTTCGAGACCGAAGATGATCTACGTCGAGAAGACACTAACCCAAGCTACCTCTTCACTGATGATGGATTAGTGAAACTAACACCCTAAACTAAATGGATAATCTAGTAGAAGATGATGAAGTAGGATTTTTGCTCACTTTAGAATTAATTTTCTCACTCTTTTTCTTCTCCTCTCAAAAACCTAGAGAGCTAAGCTCTTGATGAAGAAGCAAATAATGGATGAGAGAGTGAATGGCAACCATGGGTGAGAAATATCTTATATAACTCATGTAGAGACTTAACCATGGGTTTAGATAATGGTTGGGTTAATAAATATCTAGTGTAAGACAAATCTAGTGGACTAAGTCAATGGTTCTACAAGCTTCAAGTAAGCTCATCCATGTGACTAATTTCCAACTAATATTTGATTTACTCTAAATAAATAAACCCTATATTATCATGAGCATGGTGTAAGTCTCATACACCCATGTAGCATGTATCATCAAGCATGATACAAAAGGAAATACAATTAATATATATCACATATATATTAAATGCATAAGTGAGAAAAGAAATGCTTAAGTGAGTTAATATTAGTTACTGTAAATTAATATATCAAATATATAATTACACATTAAATCATTAAATCAACACTTGATTTCATAATCCGGCTATATCTCATATGACCGACTAATATTATTTGTATCATCTCATCGAATCAACACTTGATTCGACAACCCGACTATATCTCATATAACCGATCGATATCATAAATCGCAAAAATAGAATACGGTATCATATACACGTATTAATCTCGGTCCTGCGCATATCACATATGTGCTCCTACTCCGTTTTGCCTGAGCCAGTAAACCTCTGTGTGGGGCTCTAAAGACTCGTCAATACACCGGCAGTAGGTGATGATCATATCAAGCACTCATAAGCCGTCAGCGATACTAGCTGGACATAACGGCTATCCGGTTATTGAGCGATCAGAAGATCAACAAGCAAGCCTGCTCTTACTCCAGTAAAGCCTGTCAGTAACACTACCGTACAGTCCGGTCTTTTCGTCTGATATGTCGCATATCTAGTCTAAGGGTGGTAAACGTATGACCCCAGTAACCGATAAGTCGTGCCGATGTGAGGCTCATAACGGGTCGAGAAACTACTGATAACACCTACCAGTAGATCTCCGAATCAGCCCTGGCCAGGGACTTCCTGTTATAGCCAATCGAGCACAGCGCAACATCAACCCCTATACCGGAAGAAACGAATCCCCTCCTATCGCTCATTGCCTCAATGTGATTGGGAACTGTACCCAAAAGCCACCGTTTTGCATGTTCTCTTGAACGTGGTAAGGTGGAAATCAAAGCACAGTGGAAATCACACAAGACTCTATGACGATCTCGGGTCTACAGACTAATCTGTACCAGTATCACCAAAAAACTGCTATCTGACGATAGGTATAATACCAGCTAGGAGTTCTCGGCGAGTCCGTTCAGTGTACCCAATCTCTACTGAGCACTCGTATACCATCTTTGATGTCAAACACCAATGGATGTGGAATCATCCATCGCCCATCATATGGGTCAAGAAGCGTATACGATAGTCTACTCTGGAATATCGATGCTCTGTCTCGATACACCCTCGACTAGGAACAATTATAGGATGTATTTGTGGACTACCCTGGCCCTACTAATACGATCTTCATCATAGTCCTAATAGTCAAGTACACATCCTAAGGGCTTTATCAACATGTGAGAGCAAGACAGTATCACAATACAAGTCTACATGTTAAGACAAAGTAACCAGATAGCATACTATCATGTCAAGCAAGAAAGTCCTCTCTATATATATCCAAGCATCCACTATGATATACATCACATGTACAATAATGGCCTCTAGGGCATACATATAACTAACAGACAGGCCCGAGTTTTTGCTTTGACTCTTCAGGATGCCCAGGCATCGAATGCAGTTATGACAGGTACTCTTTCGGTGTGTTCTTTCGATGCGTGCATATTGTTCGACCCGGGATCTACGCACTCGTATGTATCCACACACTTCGTACCGAGATTTGGCCGAGATTTGTCTTTGTTAGATCAGCCGCTCGTTATGATTACTCCCGTTAGAGAGTCTTTCACCGCCCGACATGTATTTCGGTCGTGAACCGTTCGTATTAGAGATAGAGATTCGTCCGTCAATTTGATCTTGATATGTTGGATTTTGACGTTCTCCTCGGCATGGACTGGTTAGCCACTTGCTATGCGTCCGTGGACTACCATGAGAAGGCGGTCAGGTTCTGTTTTCCGGGAGAGCCGATTCTTGTTGTGCAGGGGGGCCGTGATGCCGCCCCCTCATAGTTTGATTTCTGCTCTTTTCGCTAGTCGACTCTTAAGGAAAGGATGTCGGGGATTCTTAGCCTATATTCGTGATACTGGAGCCACAGCAGATCCGTTGGATCAGATTCCGATCGTGAGAGAGTTTCCCGATATATTTCCTGATGAGTTACTTGGATTACCGTCAGAGCGCGATATCGAGTTCTGCATAGACTTGATCTCCGGCACGGGACCTATTTCTATACCGTCTTATCGGATGGCTCCGGCAGAGCTTAAAGAGCTTAAAGATCAGTTGCAAGATTTTCTTGACATGGGACTTGTTCATCCGAGTGTGTCGTCTTGGGGAGCTCATGTCCTGTTCGTTAAGAAAAAGGACGGCAGTATAAGATTGTGCATTGATTATCGTCAATTGAACCGAGTTATGGTACGAAATAGGTATCCTTTATGTCACATTGACGATTTGTTTGATCAGGTCCAGGGTGCGGGACACTTTTCAAAAATTGATTTGAGGTCGGGTTATCATTGTAGGGTGCTTTTCGTCACCCCATTGAGATGGGAATACGCGCATGCTAGTCAGGCGTACTACAAATTCCCCTTGTCTAGGGTAGGCCGGGGTTTAATGATTGTGGGGGTCCGAATCTTCGGCAGCCGCGGACTAAGCTGCCGTTAATTACCCCTCGCCTTTGGGGCGGGGAACCTCCGATTAACGGGTTAAAATGGTCATGCGAACTCAATGTGCAGTGTACGTGTGTTTTGTTTTGAAATTGGGGTTTTGGGTATATCGGGAGCCACGCAGAGTTTTTTACGGGGGTCCCGCTACCCGGATAGCGGGCTGGGGGTCAAGGGGGCTAGCAGCCCCCTTGCGGGGTGCGGGGCAGCGCCCCGTTAGAAATTTTTTTCTAACAGGGACAGTGTCGTGGAGTATGTGTATGTGTACATTTGTATACAAATGTATATATATACATATATATATAAATAAAGGGGAAAAGGCATCCAAAGGATGCGTGGGGCAGCACCTTGGGCGCTGTGCGCTTAGGTGCTGTGCGCTCAGGTGCAGGCGCGCCACGTGTCGGCACGTGGGCGCTTTGCGCATGAGCGCTGCGCGCAGGAACGCAAGCGCACGCGCCACGTGTCGGCACGTGGGCGCTTTGCGCGTGAGCGCTGCGCGCTGGAGTGCAAGCGCGCGCCACGTGTCGGCACGTGGGCGCTTTGCGCGTGAGCGCTGCGCGCTGGAGCGCAAGCGCGCGCGCCACGTGTCGGCACGTGGGCGCTTTGCGCGTGAACGCTGCGCGCTGGAGCGCAAGCGCGCGCGCCACGTGTCGGCACGTGGTCGTTTTGCGCATGAACGCTGCGCGCTGGAGCGCAAGCGCACTGGAGCGCAAGCGCGCGCGCCACGTGTCGGCACGTGGGCGCTTTGCGCTCAAGCGCAGTGCGCTGGAGAGAAAAAGAGGGCTTTTAGCCCCAAAAAACTCTCGAAAGAGAAATTAGTGGAGTTAAACTCCGGAAAAAAAAAAAAGAATGTTTTGGTTGGGGAAATGGGTTCTTCTTCTTCCTCCTCCGTTGGCTGGTTCAAGGGATGTGAGATCTAAAAATCTCTTCTTTTTGAGATCTAATGTTAGATCTGAGTTCCCCTTTATGGGTTTTGTGGTGGAAAACTATTTAGTTTTGAAAAAGGAAGAGTAAAACTCTTGATTTAATTCAAAGGAAAGAAGAAGGTTTTGGAACCTTGAAGAGGGAAGAAAGATCTCAGATCTGAAACTTTTTTTTTTGGAGAGAGAAAAAGTTGTTGGGATATTTCATTATCCTTGCCTTTATAGGCCATACATTTTACACATAGCCCCTTGGGCTTCACAAAATGGCATTTTGCCTATCCCATGGCTCATGTGCCATTTCTTTTTGCACATAAGCCATGGGCTTTACAAAAATTTGGCTTTATGCCCATTTTCTTACATTTATCCATAAAATAAAATAAAAGAAAATGCAACAAAATTATTTATTACAAAAAATTTATCTTGGCGTGGGGGAGGCCGGCCGCTTCATGTTCGGGCTCGACCCGGGCATGGGCCCACTGGGTCTGGGCTTGGGCCCACTTGGCTTGGGGTTGACTTGGATTTTGACTTGGTCAACCGGGGTGTAAATTTTTACCCCAACAAATTGCCCCCCATCAATAAATGCATACCACATATGTGGGTCGTGTGCATGAAATTGATGGATCTTCTTTCACGTGGAGGCGACTTGATTTGGTTCCCACCTTTTGGGAAGCTGGCACTGCCCTTTTTACGACATGGACGGTCGATGCAGCCCTTTTGCGACTTGGACGGTCGGTTCTGCCCTTTTTGCGACTTGGACGGTCGGTGCTGCCCTTTTAGCGACGTGGACGGTCGGTGCTGCCCTTTTTGCGACGTAGACGGTCGGTTCTGCCCTTTTAGCGACGTGGACGGTCGGTGCTGCCCTTTTTGCGACTTGGACAGTCGATGCTGCCCTTTTAGCGACTTGGACAGTCGGTGCTGCCCTTTTAGCGACGTGGACGGTCGGTTCTACCCTTTTAGCGACGTGGACGGTCGGTGCTGCCCTTTTTGCGACGTGGACGGTCGATGCTGCCCTTTTAGCGACTTGGACTGTCGGTGCTGCCCTTTTTGCGACCTGGACGGTCGGTTCTGCCCTTTTAGCGACCTGGACGGTCGGTGATGCCCTTTTAGCGACGTGGACGGTCGGTTCTGCCCTTTTTGCGACCTGGACGGTCGATGATGCCCTTTTAGCGACTTGGACGGTCGGTGCTGCCCTTTTAGCGACGTGGACGGTCGGTTCTGCCCTTTTTGCGACGTGGACGGTCGATGCTGCCCTTTTTGCGACTTGGACGGTCGATGCTGCCCTTTTAGCGACTTGGACGGTCGGTGCTGCCCTTTTAGCGACGTGGACGGTCGGTTCTGCCCTATTTGCGACGTGGACGGTCGATACTGCCCTTTTTGCGACTTGGACGGTCGATGCTGCCCTTTTAGCGACTTGGACGGTCGGTGCTGCCCTTTTAGCGACGTGGACGGTCGGTTCTGCCCTATTTGCGACGTGGACGGTCGATGCTGCCCTTTTTGCGACTTGGACGGTCGATGCTGCCCTTTTAGCGACTTGGACGGTCGGTGCTTGATTTGACTTGCTCTGCTTCTTGCAGTGTCAGGGGTAGACTTGACTTGCTCCGCTTCTTGCGGTGTCGAGATTGGATTCTGAGTTGCTCCGCTTTTTGCGGTGTCGGAGTGAAAGTTGACTTGTTGATTTTGATTTAGGTTGACATCAGCATCGCTATACTGGAATATGGTACCAGGAGCGAATCATCATCTGTCATTTAAAAGATTTTGGGATTTTGGTTTTTTGTTTGGCATCTGCATTGCTGCACTGGTATAATGCCAGGAGCAACTCATCATTTGCCCCGGGAGGATTTGGGATTTTTTTATTTTTTTATTTTTATTTTTATTTTTTTATTTTTTTTTATTTTTATTTTTTATTATTATTTTTTTTGGGGACTTTGAATGTGGTCTCACCGGTAGGACTTGGGAGAGGTTGGGATTGTTTTACGCCCGTGGATTGTATACGGTTTTGCAGGATGTATGATCCAGACCGTAGGGCCGGAAAAATTTCAGGGCTTTGTTGGCGTCTGCATCGCTGGACTGGAATGTGGTACCAGGAGCGACTCATCATTCGCAGTTGGGGTATGGGATTTGGAATTTGGTTGGCGTCTGCATCGCTACACTGGAATAATGCCAGGAGCGATCATCATTCGCCACTTTGGGGTTGGGGACTTGGAATTTGGATCTTGTTTGGCATCAGCATTGCTGCACTGGAATAATGCCAGGAGCAACTCTTCATTTGCATTGGGAGGACTTGGGATTTGGGTTTTTGGTCGGCATCAGCACCGCTAACACTGAAGCGAAATGCCAGGAGCGACTCATCATTTGCCGTTGCCCGTTGGGGAACGATGGCTTAGGAGACAGGTTTGGGTCCCTATCACCCAAGGCTTTTCAATTTTATGGGCCGTGAGGGTCCCATAAAAGCATTTTCTCCCTACGAGTCGTAAGGATCCCGCAGGTGTATTTTCTCCTTAGGAATCGTGAGGATTCCTAAGTGTGTTGCTCCTTTGTGAGTCGTAAGGATCTCACGCAGGGGTTTTCTCCTCACAAGGTCGAGAGGACTTTGCGAGTGTATTTCATCTCTTTTTACGAGTTTGCGCCCCTTTCGGGTTTTCACAGACTCGCCGGTAGTCCTGCTGTTTTTACTCACGGAGCCCCTTTCGGGTTTTCATCCGTGCCCATTTTGCTTGTGGACATACCGTTTATTTCTTCTTCTTCTTTTTTCTTTTTTTCTTCTTTTTTTTTATTACAAAATTTTGCCGCTGGTGGGACTTTAAAGTAGTCTTACTGGCAGGATTTGGGAGAAGAGGGGTCATTTACGCCCGTGGATTGTATACGGTTTTGCAGGATGTCTGATCCAGACCGTAGGGCTGATGTGCTCAATTCACCTGCGACTTGGAGCATTCACGTGTAGTATTTCTTGAGATATCGGCCATTGATGGGTGGCATGGGCCTTTCTCCCTCGGCACTTATTAGTTGGTAGGATCCTCCGTCGAACACTTTCTTAATGACGTATGGTCCTTCCCAGTTTGGCTCGAATTTTCCCTTGGCATGTCGATTGAGGATGATCGGTCTTTTAAGGACCAACACCAATTCACCTTTCTTGAAAGTGCGGAGACGAGTTATCTTGTCATAGGCCCGTGACATTTGGGTTCGGTATAGCTCCAGATTTTGCTGCACCGCGAGCCTCTTTTCTTCGAGGGCATCGAGTTCTTCAAGTCGAAGGAGCACGTTTTCCTCTTTTGTCAACTCATGCTGAACGGCCATTCTTAAGCTTGGAACTTCGACTTCGAGGGGGAGGACCGCCTCCACTCCGAAGAGCAATGAGTATGGAGTGGACTGAGTTGGAGTACGGTGCGTGGTACGATATGCCCACAATGCCTCGTGAAGCTTGAGATTCCAGTCTCTCTTGTTGGCTGAAGCATTTTTCCTCAGGAGCTTGCATAGAGTCTTATTGAAGGCTTCGGCTAGCCCATTGGCTCTTGGATTATAGATGGAGGAATATCTCCAGTCTATCTTG
The DNA here is from genome assembly GCA_030015575.1 of Agapanthus africanus. Lineage (NCBI taxonomy): Eukaryota > Viridiplantae > Streptophyta > Magnoliopsida > Asparagales > Amaryllidaceae > Agapanthus > Agapanthus africanus. The sequence goes on from JASDDO010000014.1 coordinate 13,721,837, forward strand.
TGCAAAGTAGCGAACCTTGAGACATTGAAGCTCTTGAAAGAAGGCCCGTTGTCAGAAATAATTCTTCTTGGTGTACTGAAGCGGTATAGAATATTATGCTGGAAGAATGTCAGAATATCCTTTGTCTTGACTTCTTTTAGCGGGACAGCTTCAGCCCACCTGGAGAAGTAGTCTGTCGCGGCCAGTATGAACCGGTGACCTTTAGATAACGGAGGATCAATTGGGCCAACAATGTCGGTGCCCCAAACTTCGAATGGCCACGACGCCACTGTAGGATGCAATGGGTTGGGATGCTTGTGAATAAAATCACCGTGAATTTGGCAGATATAACATTTCTTTGCATGTTCTCCGCAATCCCGTATCATGGTGGGCCAGTAGTACCCAAGCCGTTTGATTTGAAGTCGCATCTTGGGGCCAGATTGGTGAGCACCGCAAACGCCCGAGTGGACATCTTTCATGACCTTTTGGGCTTCGGCCAATGACAGACACCTGAGCCAGAGTTGGTCATATGACCTGCGGTATAACGTGTCATTTACAAACACGTATCGGAGAGCTCTTTTCTTCAGCTGAATCCTCGCAGATTTTTCTTCGGGCAGCTTGTCGTATCGAAGGTACTCTATGAAGGGTTCTCTCCAATCGGGCTCGTCTTGGATGATCGAAGCTTCTTCCGCAGGACTGCTCTTCTGTTCCGCGCTTTCCTCTTCTCGTAGAAAGACTGGGGGTAGAATTTGCCGGCTCCTGACTGTGATCAGAATTTCGTCCATGTCAGGATCAGCCAGCTCCTTGGCCAAGCGAGCGAGTACATCAGCCTTTCCGTTCAACGCTCTAGGGACTCTCGTTAGTTCAATATGAGTGAACCGTTTCATGAGTTCCACCACTCGACCTCTGTACCGAGCTAACTCGGGTTTGTATATCTTATAGTCGCCGCTTACTTGGTTGACGACAAGCTGGGAGTCACCGTAGACTCGTAGCTGACGGATTTCCATTTCTACGGCAAGCTCCAAACCAGCTATCAGAGCTTCATACTCAGCTTCATTGTTTGTCCGAGGCTCGGTGAGAGCAAAAGAACGCCGTAGGGTTCCCATTGATGGTGTGATGAACACCAATCCTATCCCTGCTTTTATCTCCGGGACGCTTGATTTACTGGAGGTCCTTATTGACGAGGCTCCATCGAAGTAGAGCTCCCAACATGGCTCATCTTCCTCGAGGTGCAGCACTTGTTCATCGGGTAACTCACAATTTAGCGGCGACCCTTCTGGTATGGGATGAGCGGCGAGAAAGTCTGCAATAGCTTGTCCTTTTACTGCTTTCTGAGGGGTATAAACTATGTCAAACTCAAGTAGCATGACAGCCCATCTTGCCATTCTGCCGGCTAGGCTTGCTTTGGTCATCAAGTGTTTGAGCGGGTCGACCTTGGAGATCAGCATAACCCGATGAGCGAGCAAATAGTGCCTCAGCTTCTTCACAGCAAATATTAGAGCCAGGCATTGCTTTTCGATTGGGGAGTAGTTGTGTTCCGCCCCGACTAGAGTTCGACTGAGGTAGTAGAGAGCATTTTCTTTTCCCTCCTCGTTATTCTGGGCAAGGAGCGCACCGAGTGACTCGTCCAGCGCGGCAGTGTAGAGAATCAGCGGTTTATTTGGAATGGGAGCGGCCAGCACTGGAGGGTGCAACAAGTATTGTTTGATGCTTTCGAACACTGCTTGACATTCAGCATCCCAGATAAAAGGAGCTCCTTTCTTCATGAGCTTTGAGAAGGGCCTACATCTCCCTGATAAATTTGAGATAAACCTCCGTATATAAGCAAGCTTGCCTTGAAAAGATCTTAGCTGTGTCAGACTCTTCGGAGGGGGCATCTCCATGATGGCCTATATCTTTGATGGGTCAACTTCGATCCCTCGATGTCGGACTATGAAGCCCAGGAATTTTCCCGATGACACGCCGAAAGCGCACTTCAAAGGATTCATCTTCAGATCGTATTCCCTCAGTCTGGTGAGAACGGTCCTGAGATCTTGGATATGATCGGTCTTGGCTTCAGTCTTGACGACCAGATCATCAACATAACATTCGACGACTTTATGGATTAGGTCATCAAAGATATTAGTCATTGCCCTTTGATATGTAGCACCTGCGTTCTTCAGTCCGAATGGCATTACCTTGTAGCAATATATTCCGATCGGGGTTCGAAATGCTGTGTGCTTCTCATCCTCAGGCGACATCTTGATCTGATTATATCCAGACGAGCCGTCCATAAAGGTGAACAGTTCGTAATTTGAGGTGTCATCGACCATCATTTCCATGACCGGTAGCGGGAAGTCGTCTTTAGGACATGCCTTGTTGAGGTCCCTGAAATCGACACAAACTCGGATCTGTCCATTTTTCTTCACTGGGACTATGCATGCGATCCAGTCTGCATATTTCTCTTCCCTGATGAAGCCGGCATCGATGAGTTTCTTGGTTTCCTCGATGACCTTTTCTTCCAACCCCCTTCTCATTCTTCGAGGAGCTTGTTTGACTGGCTTAGCATCAGGAGATATAGCCAGCTTATGCACGGCTACCTCAGGGGGAAGGCCAGGCATTTCTTTGTACGTCCACGCGAAGCAGTCGACGAACTCACGCAGCAGGGCAATTATCTGCTCTTTCATTTCCTCCGACAAGAGTGAGCTGATGTAGGTCGGCCTTGGATTATCGGGCGTTCCTAAGTCAATCTCGGTTAGCTCATCAAAGGTTGCTTGTCCGCCATCTTCGAGCTCTTGAGAAGCTTCTTCTGGCTCGGCTATCTCGTCATCATCATTTGATCTTTCGCTGGCCTCACCAACATGGATCATGTAGCACGCTTTGGAATCAGGTTGAATGTAGCCTATGCCCCGTTTATCTGGAATTCGTCCATCGATGAGTGCTCGGACCTGGGGCGGATACCATAGCCCTTCGTAAAACTTTGCTTCGGACTCCGTTTGATATAACCGGCATCCGCACTTCTTAAAGTATTCCCGCATCTCGGGCGCATAATATCTGGGATTGAGGACGGCTCTTATGCCTCTCTCATAGGGAAGGCACACGACAGAAAGGTCGTCCGGGTGCACAGCGGGGTTTGACCTGTAAAAAAGGATGCCTTTTGTCCATTTTTCCTCCCGGGCACGTAGAAAGTTTTCAGCTGGTCTACGGTAGAGACTGACAATGCGTCGAGCTCTTTGCACATCCGCTCCGGCACCCTTGTGATGGCCAGGGACCCTTCTGCGACTTCGAAGGTCTCTCATAGTTTCGCTTGCTGCATGGGGGGCCGATCTGCACAGCTGTTGCACGACAGGTCCTCTTCTTCTGACTCTTCAGTGTCACTGCCAAGATGAGGGCGGACTTTGCTGCTAGATGGGCCTTCAGTAACAGATTCGTCCGTATCGCTGCCCAAATGAGGGCGAGTTTTGCGGAAGGACGGGCTTCCAGCGTCGGACTCATTAGTGTCGCTGCCGAAATGCGGGCGTACTTGGGTATTTTTGCTTTTGAAAGTGATAGCCGGCGCAGATTTGCTTTTGAGTCTTGGGGCCGTTCTATCCTCAGTCAGTTGTGGCTTAGTATTTTGGTGGTTCGTAAAGTACCGAGAATCTTCATATCGGACTTCATGCACACCGAACGGCTGGATGTCTCCGTCAATACGTCTTTCTTCGCCATTTTTAGTATACTTCATGCATTGATGGAGAGTTGATGGAATGATGCCGTAATCGTGGAGCCACGGCCGCCCCAAGAGAATCTTATAAGATGTGTCGGCGTCGATCACGTATATCTTAGCTTCAGTTTGCAGATCCCCAAATTTGATTGGCAAAGCTATAGACCCCAGAACTTGCTGGCAATTTTGGTTGAAGCCTTGAATGACAATCCTTTCCCTTGACAGGTGTCGGACGTCCATTGACAAACTCTTCAGAGTTCGCAAGTTCATGATGTTCACTAAGGACCCCGGATCAATCAATATACGATTAATTCGATCTCCGTCGCTGTACCCGGTCACATAAAGCGGCCGATTATGCTCAGCCGTTCCCAGTAGCAAGTCTTCATCCTTAAATGTGACTGCGGCGGCATGCAAAGCGTGCTGGGCTTCTTTCATATTAATTTCTGCAAAGTGAGCCTGATACCGCTCGGGGTTTTGTAGAGCGTGAATGAGAACGTCTCTAAGCTCCTTAGATAGGACCAAGGCGTCGTAGATGCTCAGGAGAGATGGAAGCTTCCGGAGATGTGCCAAGACATTATAGTCCACCGAGGAAGGACTTATGTTTTCATCGGCCGGTTCTCTGCCATCTTCTTCATTAGCGACATGTTTTTCCTTCCCTTTGGGGCGTTGCCCTGATTTTGCGGTAGAGCCCTGCCGCTTCTGAGCTGGATTTGATTGGCCTTTGTGGTGAGCTCCTCGTCCTCTTCCGGAAAACAGAGATCATCCTCGGAGTCGCGCCAAGATGGATGGCGTAGCAGGTCGCTACTGGGATCTCTTCATTAGAGTCTTCTTCTAACTCCTCCAGAATTTCAGCCGCTTGTACAGGGAAGAACTCCTTCAATTGAATCAATGTTCTTTCCTTTTGTTCATATTCTTCGAGAGAATCGATATATTTTTGAATGGTCTATCTCCCTGCAGACTCTTTTTCGCGTCGAGCTGCACTTTTCTTCTTCTTGAGCTTCTTGGATTTTGAGCCTGATGGAGCCGCATTGGCAGCTGGACTGGTAAGCTTCTTTTGCCCTTCCCATTCCGTCCTGGGTTCTTTCCAAAGTAGCTTTATCATCTTCTTCGTTTTATTAGATATGTGCGTACTCCACGGAGGCCGTGATGAGTCCGTTTCATTTCTCAGGGCAGGGGGTTCGGCTGTCTGCTCCCAGAAGGCTTCAGTTTCTGTCTGTATAAAGTTGGTGGTTGCAACTTGATTGTTCACCAACACACTTTTGGACAGCTCGATCTCTCCAGCCTTGTACTGCTTCTCGACCCAGTCTTTGAAGATATAGCAATCCTCAATCGCATGGCTCACTACTCGGTGGTACGGGCAATACAGAGGATTGTCGGTCATTTTTGCTTCTTGGGGTCTTTTCGACTCCGGCAATTGTAGGCCGTTGTTCAAGGCATTTTTAAATATCTTGCGGACCTTGTCCCTTCTGAAAGAGTAAACCTTGTTCTTTTTCTCTTCTAGGGAGGGCCCATCTCCTCCCAGCAATGGCTTTCGAGACCGGTTAGTTTTGGATTCGGCCGCCCTTCGCTTTTCTTCATTGTCGGATGCATTGAAGACATTGGTACTGCTGGAACTCCCGCTTCTACGGTTGTCGTCCCGCTTGCTTTTCCAAGTTTTGTCTCTCTGAGAATCCGGCGGGGACTCTTGCTTCGAGCGTTCCAGCATTTGGACTTTCTTGGTTAGCTCCTGAAATGTCTTGAGGCCTGCTGTACACAAGAATGGGACCATCCAATTGTTGAGGTTCCCAATGAGAAGGCTGACGGACTGGTCCTGCTCCAGCGGCGGTTCGCACTTGACTGTGAGATTACACCATCGGGCGATAAAGTCGGTGTTGCTTTCATTTTTCCCCGGCTTGGTCCTCACAAGGTCGGTAATGGAGATCTTATCACTGACACTCATGAACCTTTGCCGAAACAGGGACTCCATTTGGGCAAAGGTAATGATGGACCCGTCCGGTATACTCGCATACCAGTCGAAGGCGACGCCGGTCAGGCTGTTGACAAACTGACGAAGAAGGAGCGCGTCATTGCCCCCTGTATTTCCGCACGATGCTTTGAAGTGGGCGACGTGCTGGTTTGCATTCCCCGTTCCATCAAATCTTCCGAACTTAGGAATGACGTAGCCGCTTGGGAACTCAATCAGATCGTACTGCGCGGGATATGGCCGCCCACTACTGCCGATTTCTTTCTGAGCTTCGGCTTCGGCCACCAATGTTTTAACCTTGCTGGTGACCAAATCCATTATCCGATCCTGTGTTAGCGGGATGGTGCTATCTGGGGCCAAGGCGTCCCCAGAAGCGGAATGCGGCCGGCTTTCATATGGCTCGACCAGTCTTGGTCCCAAAGGAACAGGCATTGGCTGCCTCGGATTGTCATCACCCGGCTGATTAGTAGCGGTTTGTGTCTGATTGGGAGGCGCTCGAGCAATTTGAGCAGTAAGCTGCATCACCACGTTCGTTAAGTCATCAATCTTCGAATAGAGCTTGGCCATCTCTTTATCTTTGCTCCTGAGCTGTTTTCGAAGCTCTTGAAGCAGCTCTTGCTCCGCAGTCCTGGGGCGGAAAGTCGGCTCTTCCTCGCTGTCTGAGCTTGACTCTGCATGGATCGAGGGGTCTTTCTGCCTATCATCCTCATCGAGAGGGTTTTCTTCATCCAGCGGGGGCGGCTGTTCTTGGGCGACGGCAACCACATTCAGGCTAGATTGGGCTTGGGATGTGGTGGCCCCGTCCTTGCTTTTGCTGCGAAGGTTGTCGCTGGGGCGCCCGCCCGCCATATAGACCGTATGGATGATATATCCGGCCGTCTTTCTATCATTGGCAGCTGATTTCACGGATCGTTGTCTTGACCCCCTTGTTTCGGTAGCTGGTAGTTGATTGAAGGCGGCTGGCTTAACCAAGTTCTTGACTGGTGTTGGCGCTTCTTTTCTGGGTTTGCCCCGCTGCTTTCGTGCGGCACAGAGTGCTTGATAGACTCTTGAAGAGACAGTGTAATACTTTTTCTGTTGGGGCCGGGACACGTCTCTTTGTGGCACTGTTCGGACCGCCATCTTCTTGATTCTGGCTGTCATGGCGTTTTTCCGAACCCACTTCAGAGGCTCGAAGGAATTGCTGATTCTTACGTCCGACTCGGCCGTCGTCGCAGGGCAACTCTGCACTTGGAACTTCACATGATTCCATTTGGCTGAAGCCTTGGCCCTCTTGTTGGCTCGATACCTGAGGCGCTTCTGCCTTAACTTTTCTGTTCTAAGCACCTGGCAGACTTCAGCTCTTTGGGAAGACGCCGCAGACCGGGCGATGGAGGGCCTTGGAGATACGCTCGCTTGTGCATTTGTTGGAGTCATCACCTGAGCTCGTCCGCAACATTTGATGTTGCCCTTCGCATTGGAAGTCTTGCCCCCAGCTAAAGCGCCAGGGAGTCGTTCAGACACCATCTTAAGTTTCGGTTGTGGTGCCTTAGCAATCACAACATTCGGCCTCTTGCCCCTTGGGACCGGCTTGACCACCTGTTTCGCCGGGATTTCCGCCAGATGAGCGCTTCCGGCAGGGAAGATGATGACGGAGCCAAACTGGCGGGACGGTTCCTCCCACTGTCGACTGAGGCTTGCGGGGAGAACCACACGAGCGTTGATCTTGACCACGTACGGAATCGGGGTCACGTTGGAAGCTGAATTCGTCTGGGGAGACATTGTCGTCGAAAGTTGATTGCTGCACGGAAAAAAGAACATCATTTCAGTATAGGCAATCGATATGTATATTGATTGAGTTCGCATGAACGTTTAACCCGAAATATGGGAGGAGAGATTGGTCCCACCGGGCGTGCCAGAATCTGTAGGGTGCTTTTCGTCCCCCCATTGAGATGGTAATACGCGCATGCTAGTCAGGCGTACTACAGATTCCCCCTGCCTAGGGTAGGGCGGGAGTTTAATGATTGTGGGGGTCCGAATCTCTGGCAGCCGCGGACTAAGCTGCCGTTAATTACCCCTCGCCTTTGGGGCGGGGAACCTCCGATTAACGGGTTAAAATAGTCATGTGAACTCAATGTGCAGTATACGTGTGTTTTGTTTTGAAAGGGGGTTTTAGGTATATCGGGAGCCACGCAGAGTTTTTTACGGGAGTATGTGTATGTGTACATTTGTATACAAATGTATATATATACATATATATATATAAATAAAGGGGAAAAGGCATCCAAAGGATGCGTGGGGCAACACCTTGGGCGCTGTGCGCTTAGGTGCTGTGCGCTCAGGCGCAGGCGCGCCACGTGTCGGCACGTGGGCGCTTTGCGCGTGAGCGCTGCGCGCTGGTGCGCAAGCGCGCGCGCCACGTGTCGGCACGTGGGCGCTTTGCGCGTGAGCGCTGCGCGCTGGTGCGCAAGCGCGCGCGCCACGTGTCGGCACGTGGGCGCTTTGCGCGTGAGCGCTGCGCGCTGGTGCGCAAGCGCGCTGGAGCGCAAGCGCGCGCGCCACGTGTCGGCACGTGGTCGCTTTGCGCATGAACGCTGCACGCTGGAGCGCAAGCGCGCTGGAGCGCAAAAGCGCGCGCCACGTGTCGGGGCGTGGACGCTTTGCGCATGAGTGCTGCGCGCTGGAGCGCAAGCGCGCGCGCCACGTGTCGGCACGTGGGCGCTTTGCGCTCGTGCGCAGGAGAGGAAAAGAGGGCTTTTAGCCCCAAAAAACTCTCGAAAGAGAAATTAGTGGAGTTAAACTCCGGAAAAAAAAAGAAGAATGTTTTGGTTGGGGAAATGGGTTCTTCTTCTTCCTCCTCCGTTGGCTGGCTCAAGGGATGTGAGATCTAAAAATCTCTTCTTTTTGAGATCTAATGTTAGATCTGAGTTCCCCTTTATGGGTTTTGTGGTGGAAAACTATTTAGTTTTGAAAAAGGAAGAGTAAAACTCTTGATTTAATTCAAAGGAAAGAAGAAGGTTTTGGAACCTTGAAGAGGGAAGAAAGATCTCAGATCTGAAACTTTTTTTTTTGAGAGAGAAAAAGTTGTTGGGATATTTCATTATCCTTGCCTTTATAGGCCATACATTTTACACATAGCCCCTTGGGCTTCACAAAATGGCATTTTGCCTATCCCATGGCTCGTGTGCCATTTCTTTTTGCACATAAGCCATGGGCTTTACAAAAATTTGGCTTTATGCCCATTTTCTTACATTTATCCATAAAATAAAAGAAAAGAAAATGCAACAAAATTATTTATTACAAAAATTTTATCTTGGCGTGGGGGAGGCCGGCCGCTTCATGTTCGGGCTCGACCCGGGCATGGGCCCACTGGGTCTGGGCTTGGGCCCACTTGGCTTGGGGTTGACTTGGATTTTGACTTGGTCAACCGGGGTGTAAATTTTTACCCCAACAATCATCAGTTGCGGGTCCGGAATGATGACATTCCGAAAACTGCCAATGCCAAATTCTCGTCTCAAAATAAATGTTAGAAGGTGCTAAATCAATTGATTTGAGCTCGGGCTATCATCATACGCGCTACGGGCATTATGAGTTCTTGGTGATATCGTTCATGCTCACCAATGCCACAGCAGCGTTCATGGATTTGATGAACCGGTTTTCAGGTCGTTCCTCGACCAGTTTATTATTGTATTTATTGACGACATTCTGGTCTACTCCAAAAGTCGAGAGGAGCATGAGCAGCACTTGAAGATCACTTTGCAGATATTGAGAGAGCACCAGCTGTTTGCTAAATTCTCGAAGTGTGCTTTCTGGCTTGATAGTGTTGATTTCTTGGGTCATGTGATTACGAGAGACGATATACGGGTAGACCCGAAGAAGATCGAGGCCGTACGGTATTGGCGTCCGAGATTCGCAGCTTCTTGGGTTTTGCCAGTTATTATCGCCGTTTCGTGCAGGACTTCTCCCGTATCGCTGCACCGCCGACTGGACTGACCCGGAAGGGAGTTTCTTTTCTTTGGACTGAGGCATATGAACAGAGTTTTCAGCAGTTGAAGACTCGTTTGACAACTGCACCAGTTCTGTCTTTGCCTCCAAGATCAGGCGGCTATGTCGTCTATTATGATGCTTCTCGAGTGGGGCTAGGTTGTGTATTGATGCAGCATGGCAGAGTTATCGCTTATACTTCTCGGCAGTTGAAGAAGCACGAGCAGAACTATCCCACTCATGATCTAGAAATGGCCGCTGTGGTTTTTGCGCTCAAGATTTAGAGACATTACTTATACGGAGAGTCGTGTCAGATCTTTACGGACCACAAGAGCTTAAAATACATCTTCCAGCAGCGGGATCTGAATTTGAGACAACGTCGTTGGATAGAGCTTGTAAAGGATTATGATTGTGAAATCCTTTATCATCCGGACAAGACGAATGTGGTAGCTGATGCTTTGATTCGCAGGCTCGGAGGTCGCTTGTTCCATTTAAGCGCGATTCAGAGAAAGTCTTCTACAGATTGGCAGATCTTGTACGGCAGTAGAGTACAGTTCGAGTTCACTTCCACCGGAGGGCAGCTTGCTCATGTCCGCGTCCGTCCACTTCTACTCGATCGCATCCGAGAGGCACAGTTTGACGATACTCGTTTGTCTGAGATTATGAAACATGTTCGGCAGGGAAGAGATTCGGAGTTTGTGATTGATGGACAGGGTGTGCTACGTTTTAGGACTCGTCTATGTGTACCAGATTCCGAGGGGCTAAGACGCAAGATCCTAAAGGAGGCACATCAGTCAATATACAGCGTTTATCCAGGTTCCACCAAGATGTATCGTGATTTGAGAGATATCTACTGGTGGGAAGGGATGAAGAGAGATGTTTCTGATTTCGTTTCGAGATGCCTGACTTGCCAGCAAGTCAAGGCTGAGCATCAGAGTCCGGCAGGAGAGTTGCAGTTTTTGCCCATTCCGGAGTGGAAATGGGAGCAGATCTCCATGGATTTCGTTATGGGTCTATCTAGATCCAGTCGAGGGTATGACTCCATTTGGGTGATTGTAGACCGGTTGATGAAAGCAACTCACTTCCTTCCAGTGAAGAAAACTTTCGGATTTGCTCAGCATGCTCAGCTGTACATTGATGTGATTGTGCGGTTGCACGGCGTTCCGACATGCATTGTATCCGACAGAGGCACGCGGTTTACCAGCCGCCTTTGGCAGAAACTTCAGGAAGGTTTGGGTACCCGTTTGAGTTTTAGCACCGTTTTCTATCCGCAGACCGATGGTCAGTCAGAGCGAACTATACAGACTCTCAAGGATTTGCTTCGAGCGTGCATGCTTGATTTTGATGGCACTTGGGATCGTCACTTGTCTTTGATAGAGTTCTCCTACAATAACAGTTTTCAAGAGACGATTCAGATGGCACCTTTCGAGGCCTTATATAGGAGAAAGTGTCGATCGCCAGTCTATTGGACCGAACTCAGCGAGAGCAGAATTTTGGGACCATGGCTAGTTCAGGAGACTACGGAGAAGATCCGGTTGATCCAGGCCAGGATGGGAGCAGCCCAGTGCAAACAGAAGTCCTTTGCCGACCGTCGTCGCGGACTTGAGTTCGCAGTGAGTGATCGTATTTTCTTACGGATTTCTCCGATGAAAGGTGTAATGAGATTCGGAAAGAAAGGGAAACTTAGTCTCAGATATGTAGGTCCTTTCGAGATCTTTGAACGAGTTGGTACAGTTGCCTATCGTTTGGCACTTCCGCCCAGTTTTCCGGATGTACACCCCGTATTTTATGTATCGATACTTCGCAAGTATCTTTATGACCTTTCTCACGCGATTCAGCACCAGACCATCCAGCTGGAAAGCGATCTTTCTTTCACCGAGCAGCCGGTAGTTATTCTGGACCGGCTGGTGAAGAAACTTCGGTCAAAGGTCTTACCGTCCGTGAAGGTTCTTTGGCGTGGCCCGAACAATGAAGAGGTCACATGGGAAGCCGAAAGTGATATACGGAAGAAATTTCTCCATCTCTTCGAAGGTACGCGTAGTAAGATTTTAAATTCGATGACCAAATTTCTTTAAGGGAGAAGATTGTAACACCTTAAAACGCGATTTGAGTTAATTAAGCGATATACTTTGGGTTTTTAAATAAATTTAACTAATAATTATTTTTCACATATTTAATATAATTAATTAATATTTTATTTAATTGTTTATGTACTTGTTGTAGTTATGCACACACATGTGCATGCTGATCTAGCATTAAGAATATGCTAAACGTGTTTTGCTAGTCATGGCACATTAATTATTTTATTATGTTATATATATATATATATATTTTAAGTAAAAATGTTTTTTTTAAAAGAAAAGATAAAGAATGAGGACATGGGGGAGACATGGGAGAGATGGGAAGAAAGAGCATGGCTCTCAAGAGCCATCTCTCATCTCACATCTCCCATTCTCTCTTCCTCCCATTTCTCTTCTCCTTCCTCTTACACAAAAGTCCCTATCTTGAAATTTCCCCATCTCACACTTGAGCCTAAACTAACACCAAGACCTCACTAAACCTATAATACCCAGTTCTATTGTAAATATTTTCCGTATTTATGAATAAATGTTTTCCCCAAAAATTTTCTATTAAAAATTCATTTTCCTATTCCCAACAATTTTCATTTTTATTTCATATTTTTTCTATTAATCTCCTAATTGTTTCCTCTATTTTTACCCTAACCGATTATTTTTAGTTTTAAACTTAAAACCCTAATTCTTTTACCCTAATCCAAACCTAAACCCAACCCGGCCCATTCTTTCCCTCTCTCTTTTATTTTCTTCTCTCAATGGCCTGGCCCATTAACCCTTTTCCTAACCTAAACCTAAACCCAAACCCTAACCTTTTTATTTTTCCTAATTCTTATTTCCTAGCCTAAGCCCAGCCCCACAACTACCCCCGACCCGACCCGACCAACCCAACCCGACCCAACTTCCCCAGCTCTGTCTTCTTTTTCTACCTCTCCTTTCCCGCCTCTCTTTCCCCCACGACCCGCTCCTCCTCACCCTACATTCTTGGCCCACGTCCTCCCCTCCCTCGCGCTAACCACGAAGCCGCTCCCCAACGACCACGACGACGAAGCCAACGTCCGCGCTTCCTAATCAGCATGACCTGCTCCTGCAACGGCCTCGATAATGAACCCCACGATCACCGTCACCTTCTCGCCATCTCTCCCACGCAAACCCTAACTGCCATCCCTACTGACGGCCTCCCCTCCTACACAGCCCACGACACCCACCACTTCATCACCATTCCCTCCACCAACCTCCGAGCTTCCCTCTCTTCCCCTCTCACCTCCCTCCTCCGACCGTGAGGACCCTCACCTCGACCCCGTGACCGCCTTCGCTCGCCTCGACCTCCTCCTTCCTCGTCGGTATCGCCAATACACTCGTATCAAGCTCCTCCCAAGCACCTTCACCACTCGCTGACACCTTCGCCGAGACCCATCGGAACCCACGACTCCAACCCTATCGCCTTCGCCGTCGAGATCACCGGCGAGCCACCACCTCGCAACTGCGACTGCACCTTCGTCTCCTCCCCGAGCCTTCACCTCATCACCACTACCCACTGCACGCACTTTCTTCCTTTCACCCTCGACTTCCCGACGAGCTCAGCGCCACCACCAGCATCTACCCCACCTCCGGCCACCTCGACCTTGCATCCATGCTCCCAGCCCCTTCGCTCCAAGTCGAGCCCAAGCCGGTCCCTTTGCCTCCTCTACTCCGGACACAACCCAGCACCACCGACGATCTCGCCTCCACCGCTGCCGCAGCCACCCAGTCACAAATCATCGAGGCCGCGCCACGAGCTCGGGCCAGAGCAGAGACGTAGCTTGTTGCTGCTGCTTGCGTGTGGTCGTCGTGCCGTGATCGTGCCCGTGCTGCGCTCGTCGTCATTGCCGTGTAATTGCCGTCTTCAGGCAAGTTAAACACTTGTTGTACATGCTATTTATACACATATATATTTATATATAGTCTACATTTATGCTATCTAGATCCAACTAATTACTGCTAACCATCTTGTTAATTTAACGTTGGGGCCTTCTAAAGGTTACTATCCGTGTTTAAATCAAGTAGGAAATTCATGAAATGATTTTCATGTGGCTGAATAAGGGAAACCAATAATTCGTTGAAATATCATATACATATAGAGGTGTTTGATGCGAATCTCATGAGAAAATAAAAGAAATCTAAAATGGCGGAACTCATGATGTTTAGACCCTAATACTGTTAACAAACACTCTGTAGAAATTTGGTGGCAAATCAAAGTCATTTTCACACACAAAGTGACACCCTAACTTCAATACCGAAACTTGCGTTTTACCAAACACTTAACACCATTAAATTCATAATTAATTCCAGAAAAATCCAATCGCAGCGTGTCTGGGCTCGTTGTGAAGGGTACTGCATAATCCTTAATACGACATGTAGGTTTACTGTTAGATATATCCTCTGAACCTCGAAAGCAAAGAATTTTCCTGGCCTTGGACTGCAGTCCAGAGCAGGAACTTACCCCTTGATATGCATTTATACATCTGAAACCTTAATGTTTAATTGTGATAGTGTGCGGAGCCAATTACCGCTGCGTAGACAATTGTTCTAGCTTTCCAATGGTACCGGTTTCACTAAATTCCAGTATCATTTGGTATTTAAATCATATTTTAAACGGATGACATGTACGGCAGTTTTCTGTCAATTCAGTTTGCACCCTTCATCAGTAATCTGATCATAACTCCTAAACCAAGATGACTATTATTAATCCGTCTGATGCGTTGGAAACATAACAGATAAATCTAAATATTATCTAACTGTAACGTTGCCTAATTATGCTCCCAACATGGAGTAAAACGTGTTACGAAACGGACTTCCAGTTCAGAAATTGGATTTCCAGTAGAGAGAACACTTAATATGAAATGACCATAACTCGTAAACATAATACCCGATTGACTCGAAACCAATTTTACCGTACAGATAATTTAATACGTTGTTTATGCCTTTTATATCGTTTCGCCAAATTATGCACGTGTAATTTTATGTGATTTTTCTAATCCAACCGATACCCGTTGCTCGTATGTTTTTAGCAGTGCATTTACTGTATTCCCATCATGTTGCATGACCGTCATACCCTTGTAAATAGTGTTCATTTGCATCGATAACTTAGTGACCGTGTTACATTACCAAGTGATAAATATTAGTGATTGGATTGTGGCAAGTACGGTAGTATAAAAGAATGATTGAATAATGAAAGTGACACGTACTTGTACACAATCAGCGGAACCAGTTAGTTATTGCATTGTCGACGCCCATGGGACATATATAAGTGTGACTATAACTGGTATGGGACGGATATGGAAGCACTTATATTAGTGTCATAGGTAAGACATCAAGCACTGTCCATTTATCTTGGATACCAGTTGAGACATGCTTGATGGAGACCCTAACTCCAGTTCTCGCTTAGACTTGTCATGGAGCGACTAGTATTTAGATTCGTGGTCGGTGTTTGATGTAGACCACAGGGTGTGGGATAGTTTGAATGTGAGTTCGATCAACGGAATCTCAGAAGTCCCACTGCCGGCATATGTAGTGATTTCGGGAGTCGTATGGATGGTGTTTATGATTCTTAGCGAGCGTGATTCGGACCCGTGTTCCCTTTCCTCTAAGGCCTACCCTTGGGTTGGGATAGTTCTGTGGTGGTTGACGCTCACACTTGGGCTGACGATAAGTTTAGTGACTTGGATATTGAGACTTAGAGACTGATTGCTTTAGTGCCATGGACATTGCATTGATTACTGATCTGATATACCTGCTTTATCGTTACGTGTACCGGTTATTTTATGCTCACGCCATTACTCTATGTTACTGCTTCATGTTTATCATCATTGCACATATTACATATTCATATATATTGCTATTGTGTCGCTCTGATGACCTGAGTATGCATACTCAGAGTGAGAAGTGGATTTAGCTCGGATCAGGACCTACCTTACCTCGAGGATATTGCAGACATTTAAATCAGCTACGCCAGCTCTATCTTTCGCTTGACTCTATCTGGTTAGTTTTATATCTGTTTTGATAGAATTAGTGACTGCATTTCTCATTACCTGTGCTATGATTACTGATTACCACGTAATGCTAGAAGCCGAAGTGTGGCTACGGCAAGATATTTCCTTGACCGTAGGAGCATGGTTGGCCTTGTCACCCCTCGTATTCCATATTTTGGGAAGCGGGGCGTGACAAAACCCTTTCTTAAGCATGTTTAACCTCTCTTGAAGTTTTGGAGCTTGTATAGCTAGGGTTTCATCCAAGTTTTGGTGAGGTAATGATCTTAAACCCTTAATTAGGCTCTAAGAGAAGTTTCTATATTATCTAGTTTCACTAATATACCTTAATGTTTTGGGTTTAGTGTTAAACATCATATTTGTTTACGCTTAGGGTTTCTGCTCGAATCTGCTATCAACCTAGATATCTTTTTGTGAAGTTGCCATTACTGAAAGTTAGTCTAGGGGCCACGAACACAACCCCAAAACTTGAGCACTCCCCTCCAACTTCAGGCCGTAGATTTATTGCATCTGGCAGCAAATTGCGGCCAGTAGGGGGACTTAGGGTATGGGTCTTGGTCGAGTGTTCTCTGGAGCTACTTGTGGGCTTTTGGCATATGCAACTTTCCCTAATTTCTTGTGTAGGAAAATCTAGGACCGTTTTGCTATAATTTAAATGTTTCGATAAAGTGCGATGCAGATTTATCCGACTCTCGTTTAGGTGTTTCGTGCGATTAGCCGCCATAGGGGTGCTTTAGGATGTCGCTGCACACGTTTAGCCCGCTAAGCTAACACATGATAACTTGTGGGAATTAGTTCGTTAGTTATGCGTTTGTATCCGTGTCTTGTCGGAAGTTTAATAATCTCGCTCGTTTTGGTTTTGTGCGATACTAGGATCACTTGCGGGAACTTCGGACGCAGCTAGGAAGGGGAAAGAAGTGGTCAGATTCACTTAGCTTGAGATCGTCCGGTGAGTAGATTTAATATCTACGGGGGAATCGCTTGTATGGCGTTAAGCGTCAATGGCTAGATTCAAGTGACAATACCTTGTGCTATATGCTTATATATTGTGATTTGTACATGGGTATCATATTGTGCATCCTATTACCTGTTGTACATTGACATATTATGAATAGGACACTGCACCATTACTAACGGTTCATGTCGCACGAGCACTGATTTATATGCCCATACACACCGTTGATAATTGCCATGTCACACTCACTATAGACATTGACATGAACAACTACATTGTACCACATTCGTAATTAACACTTAGCCATTGTTCATTGTACTACTACGCATCATGTTAGTATCATACATACATTGCTATAGTGCCATATTCTCATATGATGTTTCATGAGATTTCTGTTTCGTGGATTTGGGAAACTGCAAAGTACATTTCGAAACTTGAAATATTTAAAAAAAGCGGTTTTTCCTTGATATGATATTTCGTATCCACCATGAGTTTTCTCGGTTCTGAGCTATGTGATACCCGATTGGATGAGTGAGGAGGTACCGTCTACGGGTACATGATTGGCCCGATAAGGTATCCCGGGACAAGAAGATCGTGGAGTAAACGATAAGCCTGGCAGGGGAGCACTGCCTATCGGTGAGTGTATGGAAACTCGGCGGATATCCAGAGAATACCGACCGGAGTTATATAATGAGATGGATATGAGGGCCGATCAGAGTGACGGCGCCTGAGATATTGGGATTTTGGATGTCGTTGATGGACACCGGATTTCTATGATGATTTATTGAGGATGACTCTGTTTTATCCCACATTCAGGACTTATTATGACATGCTCCGTTCATATAGTTGTTGTACCCTGATGTTATACCTTGATTATGATTGTGCTGCATTTCACACCATTATACATATGTCATCATGACCGCATGGTTAGGAATTGTCATTTTTCATCATGCTTGCGATTACACTGTATGATGTTATTTACTACTCATGAACTGGCAACTAACCCCGTTGTACCACAGTGTCTTACAGGGTTGATCCTCGGTGTAGTCGCAGCAGGGCTTCCTATTGCATCTATTTCTGTGGATACCGCTACTTTTAGGCATGAAATATTTTGTAGGTGGGTTTTGCGAGTATCCGTATGCTTCTACTTGTATATCTTATCTTGTATCTAGTACTCTCCATCTACTACCTGTATGCATTTGACTTAGAGACGAAACTGAGAGATTCGATATTTGTATTATATGTGACTATGGTTGTCGCGCTCGTGTGAGCCGACTTTTGTATTATGTTGCGATATTGTTTTCACTTCTTATTTGCTTATTTCTTCGCATACGGCGTCGTATATATATGTTGTGGTTGTGTTCCGCCTTTAGGCGTGAGATTGCTCCCAATTGGGGATGCCTTTTTATATACTTGTTTTGTATCTGTTTTGGACCAGTTTTTACAAAGGAGATGCTGCCGAAATTTTTGTAATAACTTGAGATTTTAAAAAGAGATGTGATATTTTAAAACAAATGTTTTACCACTCTACTTCTTTTCATGGTTTAAATTTCTGGGTTTTGGCTTACTTGAATTACGTTACGCTTGACGTTGCGTGATTTAAATGCTGGTCGCGTTCATAAATTGGGTCGTGACACGGACGCTCGGTTTTAGGATCAAAATCGGCCATCTCGAATCAGGATCGGCCGAGATTTCAAACAAAGCTAAAAACAACTACTCTGTCCCAGTCTACTCTCCATCAACACACAACGTCAATTCCAACTTCAATTAATCCAAAGAAAAACAAAACAATATCCAAAATATCAACACCATTGAATGAAACAAACACATCTCCGCCAAGGTCCCATAAATTTGACCTTCACATTGCGTGGAGCATCAAGATAGCAAACGTAGATTGGACACACATACGATACACATGTGTATCTTGTTGGGATCAAAAATTGCATCCCGGTTGAACAAGTCAAAGTCAACCCCAAGCCAAGTGGGCCCATGCCCATGTCGAGTCCAAACATGAAGCAGTCGTCCTCCCCCCATGCCAATATGAATATTATGTAATAAATAATTTTGAAGTAATTTTCATGTATGAATATAAGAAAAATGGGCATCAGGCCAAATTTTTGTAAAGCTCATGGCTCAAGTGCAAAAGAAATTAGCATATGAGGAAGGGGATGAGCAAAATGCCATTTTGTTAAGCCCAAGGGGCTATGTGTAAATTTGCAAACCTATAAAAGGCAACATGATAATAAAATAAAGACAACTTTTCATTCTCTCAAACTCTAGGATTTTTGTGTATCATTCTCTTTCCTCAAGGTTATAAAACATTCTTCTCCTTTTTGAATTTAATCAAGAGTTTAACTCTTTCTTTTTCAAAAATAAACAGTTTTTCACCATAAAACCCTTGAAGGGGAGTTCGGATCTGCCATCAAATCCCTAAAATTGGAGATTTTAAGTATCACCTCCCCTTCTTCCCCCAAGATCCAGCCAACAGAGAGAAAGAAGAAGGATACCCATCTCCAAAAATTCCATTCCAGGAGCATCTGAGGCTCAAAAGAAGATCCAAAGATTTCTAAGAGTTTAACTCCATTCAAGATCTGTTGGAGTTTAACTCCATAAATCAACTCCCTTTTTAGGAGTTTAACTCCAAATCTATAAATAATCCCTGTTAGGAGTTCAACTACAAAGCCCCTTAGGAGTTCAACTCCTAACCAAGGGGCTAAGCCCCTTTTCCGCTGGTGTTTCCAGCGGTCGCGTGCCGCCCACGTGATCCACGGGCACCCAGCGGGCGCTTGCAGGGCACGTGACCCACGGACGCTAAGCGCCCACGTGCGCCTCACACGACCCGCAGGTGCTCAGCGTCCAGCGGTCGCGTGCAGCTCACGTGACCCGTGGGCGCTCACGCGCCGCGCACATGACCCGCGGGAGCCCACGTGCCTCGCACGTGACTCGCGGGAGCCCAAGGCCCACGCGTCGCACACGTGACCCGCGGGCGCCAAGCGTCACGCACCGCGCACATGACCCATGGACGCCCAGCGCCAACGTGCCATGCACGCGTCTTTAAGACGCTCCTCACCCCTCATTTTCCATGCACTCCACACCAGAAACACGTCCCCCGTTAGGAAAAATTTTCTAACGGGACGTTGCCCCGCATCCCGCAAGGGGCTGCTAACCCCCTTAACCCCAGCCCGCTATCCGGGTAGCGGAACCCCCGTAAACTCTGCGAGTCTCCCAATATATCCGAAACCCCTTTCAAAACATACGTATACTGCACATTGAGCTCGCATGACCAGTTTGATCCGTCAATCGGAGGTTCACTCTCTCCAAGGCGGGGGGTAATTAACGGCAGCTTAGTCCGCGGCTGCCGGAGATTCGGACCCTCACAATCAATAAACCCCCGTCTATCCTAAGCAGGGGGAATCTGTAGTGCGCCTGACAAGCGCGCGCGTATTCCCATCTCAATGAGATGACGAAAAACACCCTACAGATTCTGGCACGCCCGGTGGGACTTATCTTTCCTCCCATATTTCGGGTCAAACGTTCATGCGAACTCAACCTATATACATATCGATTGCTTATACTGAAATTATGCTTCTTTGTACAAGTTAACAATCTCCAATTGCAATCATCGGACGCAGCAAAAATGTCTCCAAGGACAAGCTCAGCTCTCAACACAACTCCCATCTCCTACACGATGAAGATGGACGTCAGGACGGTCCTCCCGGCCAGTCTCGGTCGACAGTGGGAGGAGTCGCCGCTAGCATTTGGCTCTATTCTGTTCGTGCCAGCTAACGCCATCCCTGTTCCTCAAGCCTCGGTGACTGATAAACTGGCCTCAAAAGGGAAGAGGCCAAATGCGGTGGTCTCGAAGGCGTCCCAACCCAAACGCAAGTCGGTGTTTGAACGACTTTCTTTGGCCCCAGCCGGGGGCAAGGCCATCAACACCAATAGAGCAATAAGGCGTCTCGAACAAGCTCCAGCGGTGCCCTTGACAACTGCTCGATCAAGTATCTTCTCTGAGCTCCCCGTTAATCGGCTAACGATGGCTTCCTGGATGACGGATGCCCGCCAAGCCCTCAAAATCGAGAAGCTAAAACAGAAAAGGCTCAAATACAGAGCCAACAAAAGGACTAGGACTCATGCTAGGCTGAACTTCATGAGTTTCCAAGAACAGGATTACCCCGCCAAAGATAAAGAGATGGCTGGATATGTAGTCCACACTGTCTACATGGTGGGCACGCGCAGCAAAAGCAAGGATGGGGCCACCACATCTCAAATCCAATTTGGAGTGAATGTGGCTGCCACTTCCCAAGACCAGCCTCCTCTGGGAGATAATGAAAACCCTTCCAGTGAGCCTGATAAGCAGAGAGATCCCTTGGTTCATGAGGAGTCGGGCTCGGAAAGCAAAGAGGAGTCAATCTTCCGTCCCAAGAACGCAGAGGAGCAACGTCTTCAAGAGCTCCGAAAACAACTCAGAAGTAAAAACAAGAAGATTGCCAAGCTCTACTCAAAGATTGACGACTTGACAAACGTCGTCTTACGGCTCACGGCCCAAGTTGCCTCTCATCCGTCCAATCAAGCGCAGAGCTCTGCTCATGAACCGGGAAACGGTGTCCCGAGACAGCCGACGCCTGTTCCCTCAAACTCAAAGGTGGACGAGCTGCATGAAAGTCGGCCGCACCCTATCTCAGGAAATGTCTTGGCTACCGATAACAGTAGCCCGCTAACTCAAGATCAAATCATGGATTTGGTTCCCAACAAAGTCAAAACATTGGTAGCCGAAACCGAAGCGCAAAAAGATATCAGCAGTAGTGGGAGATCATATTCTGCTCAGTATGATCGGGTAGAATTTCCTAGCGGCTATGTCATCCCCAAATTCGGAAGATTCGATGGGACGGGAAATGCGAAAACACATCGCCCATTTTAAAGCCTCATGCGGGAATACTGGGAGCAATGATGCGCTTCTCCTTCGCCAGTTCGTTAATAGCTTAACTGATGTCGCTTTCGATTGGTACGCGAGCATAACGGATGGCTCCAATACTACTTTCGTCCAAATGGAATCTCTGTTCCGACAAAGGTTCATGAGTGTCAGCGATAAGATCACCATCGCTGACCTCGTAAGGACCAAGCCAAAGAACAACGAAAGCAGCATGGATTTTATAACCCGATGGCGCAATCTCTCCGTCAAATGTGAACCGCCAATAGAGCAGGACCAATCTGTCAGCCTCCTCGTCGGAAATCTCAACAATTGGATTGCCCCGTTTTTATGCACCGCGGGTCTCAAAACATTCCAAGAGCTGACCAGGAAAGTCCAGATATTGGAGCGCTCAAAGCAGAAGTCCTCCTCTGATTCCCAAAATAACAATAGGTCCTGAAGAAACCGAAAGGGCGATAATCGTAAAGGCGGAAGTTCCGACGATGCTGAATCTTTTAACACTTCGGCTAACCGAAATAAGCGAGGGATGAGCGGGCCTAATGCCAACCAGCCTCGAAAACCAGTGTTCGGAGAGGAAGGAGAAGCTCCACTGAAAGAGAAGCTGAATAAGATCTATTCCTTCAGAAGAGACAAAGTCCATAAAATATTCAAAAACGCCCTAAAAACGGTCTGCAATTGCCTGAATCAAAAAGACCGCAAGAAGCGAATATGACCGACGACCCCAAATACTGTCCCTATCACAGAGTGATAGGTCGTGCCATTGAAGACTGCTTCGTCTTCAAAGATTGGGTCGAAAAGCAATACAAGACAGGAGAGATGGAACTGTCTAAAGTCGTGTTAACAAACAGTCAAACTGCGACAACCAATTTCATACAAATGGAGACCGAAGTCCTTCGTGAACTTGATTCTCTCATACATCTGCCTTTCTTTGAAAAGAACGGACCAAGGCAACAAGCCAAAAGCCCAACGAGCAGCATTGCCGATGAAGAAGCAATAGACGGGTACACAACCCATACGGTCTACATGATGGAGCTCGGAGGAACAAATCCTCCTACGCCTTATAACCATGACAATGATGCGGTTGTTGCCATCCAACACCGGCTTGATCCAAATGATGAAGAGCTCACTCATGTAATTAAGCCAAAGGAGCCCGTGGTTCCTGCAGAATCGAGCCCAAGCTCCAACAGCCGACCACCACGTCGTTAAACTGGGGATATAAAAATGTGTAAATAAAAAAAATTAAAAAAATTAAAAAAGCCGAAATGATGGGGCAACTAGCAATAAAAATCAGCGAGTAAAATAAAAATGAAAATAAACAGCCGAAATGATGGGGCAACCACGGATAAATAGCCGAAATGATAGGGCAATCGCGACCTTCGCGATAAGAAAAGCCGAAATGATAGAGCAATCGCGGTTTAAAAAAAACAGCAAATGATGAGTCGCTCCTGGTACCATATTCCAGTGCAGCGATACAGACGCCAACCAAAATCCATATCCCAACGGCGAATGATGAGTCGCTCCTGGTACCATATTCCAGTACAGCGATGCGGACGCCAACAAAGTCCCAAAATTCTCACAGCCCTACGGTTGGTCCCCAAGTTGACTACCGTATACAATTCACGGGCTCAAATAATCCTCATCACACCCATACCCTACCGCAATCACCAGTCACACGGCCGGTCTCCGCCCTTGGAATTATGCTCCATTTGGGAAGACTCACTCATGTGTCCTCACGATACATGAGGAGAACAAACTTACGAGATCCTCTCGACTCGTAAGAAAACCTTCGTGAGATCCTTACGACTCACAAAAGAAAAACACACTTAGGAGTCTTCACGACTCCTAAGGAGAAAATACACCTACGGAATCCTTTCGACTCGTAGGGAGAAAATGCTTTTATGAGACCCTTACGGCTCATGAAATTGAAAAGCCTTAGGTGATAGGTACCTAAACCTGTCTTCTAAGCCATCGCTCCCCAACAGGCAAAGACAAATAATGAATTGCTCCTGACACCTGTGCTTCAGTATCAGCAACGCTGATGCCGGCCCCTATCCCGAAATTCCAAATCGATCCAATAGACCCCTAAGTCGTTAACCTGGGAACAGATGACATCTAAGTCGTTAAACTGGGAACAAATGACCTCTAAGTCGTTAAACTGGAAACAGATGACCTATAAGTCGTTAAACTGGAAACAGAAAACTCCTAAGTCTTTAAACTGGGAACAGATGACCTCTAAGTCTTTAAACTGGGAACGGGGGAAATCTCCCCATGACAAATGATGCTTCGCTCATGGTACCATATTTCAGTGTAGCGATACCGATGTCAACCAAAATCACATCAAGTCAGCAAGACGACCTCTGCGGCGGAATCATGCTTCGTCTCAGAGGGTACCCCGTGTCGAAATTATGCTTCGCCTCGGAGTATCTACCTCCTCGTCGGAATTATGCTCCGCCCTGGAATCAAGTCAACCAACGACCTCCTCGTCGGAATTATACTCCACCCTGGAATCAAGTCAACCAGCGACCTCCTCATCGGAATTATGCTCCGTCCTGGAATCAAGTCAATCAGCGACCTCCTCGTCGGAATTATGCTCCGCCCTGCAATCAAGTCAACCAGCGAACTCCTCGTCGGAATTATGCCCCGTCCTGGAATCAAGTCAACCAGCGACCTCCTCGTCGGAATTATGCTCCATCCTGAAATCAAGTCAACCAACGACCTTCTCGTCGGAATTATGCTCCATCCTGGAATCAAGTAAGCCAACAAGCTCTGCGGCGAAATCATGTTTCGTCTCAGAATGTACCCCGTGTCGAAATCATGCTTCGCCTCGATGTATCTGTCTTCCCTGTCGGAATTATGTTTCGACTCGGAATCAACCTCTGCATTGGAGCTATACTTTGTTCAGAATGTCTGTCATGTGCCAGAACTAAGATTCGTCTCAGGATACATATGTCCCGTGTCGAAATTATGCTTCATCCCGGAACCCTGTGCCGAAACTATGTTTCGTCTCATAATATACCAACTTCCTGCAATCATGCTCCGCTCTTCGGAATTATGCTCCGATCCCTGGAATTATGCTCCGATCACCGGAATTATGCTCCCAGAATGATGCTCTGCTCTTCGAAATTATGCTCCGAACCCCGGAATTATGCTCCCGAAATTATGCTCCGCCCCTAGAATGATGTTCCTCCTCAAAGTCCAACTCCAAGATCCATCAATTCATGCACACAACTCATACATGCGGTGTGCATTTATTGATGGGGACATTTTGTTGGGGTCAAAAATTGCATCCCGGTTGACCAAGTCAAAGTAAAAGTCAACCCCAAACCAAGTGGACCCAAGCCTAGATCAAGTGGGCCCATGCCCAAGTCGAGTCCGAACATGAAGCGGCCGGTCTCCCCCCATGCCAATATAAATATTATGTAATAAATAATTTTGATGTAATTTTCATATATGAATATAAGAAAAATGGGCATTGGGCCAAATATTTGTAAAGCTCATGGCTTAAGTGCAAAAGAAATGAGCATATGAGGCATGGGATAGGTAAAATGTCATTTTGTAAAGCCTAAGGGGCTGTGTAAATTTGTAAGCCTATAAAAGGCAACATGATAATAAAATAAAGATAACTTTTCATTCTCTCAAACTCTAGGGTTTTTGTGCATCTTTCTCTTTCCTCAAGGTTATAAAACCTTCTTCTCCTTTTTGAATTTAATCAAGAGTTTAACTCTTCCTTTTTCAAAAATAAATAGTTTTTCACTATAAAACTCTTGAAGGGGAGTTCAAATCTGCCATCAAATTCCTAAAAGGGGAGATTTTAAGTCTCACGTCCCCTTCTTCCCCTAAAATCTAGCCAACAGAGAGGAAGAAAAATGATACTCATCTCCAAAAATTCCATTCCAGGAGCATCCGAGGCTCAAAAAAAGATCCAAAGATTTCTAGGAGTTTAACTCCATTCAAGATCTGTTGGAGTTTAACTCCATAAATCAACTCACTTTTTAGGAGTTTAACTCCAAATATATAAATAATCCCTGTTAGGAGTTCAACTCCAAAGCCGCTTGGGAGTTCAACTCCTAACCCAGGGGCTAAGCCCATTTTCCGCTGGTGTTTTCAGCAGTCGCGTGCCGCGCACGTGACCCGCGGGCTCCAGCGGTCGTGTGCAAGACACGTGACCCACGGACGCTAAACGCCCATGTGCGCCTCACGCGACCCACAGGCGCTCATCTCCTAGCGGTCGCGTGCAGCTCACGTGACCCGCTGGCGTCCAGCGCCCGCGTGCTGCGCACGTGACCCGCTGGCCCCCAGCGCCCGCGTGTTGCGCACGTGACCCAAGCGCCCACACACCATACACGCGTCTTTAAGACACTTCTCACCCCTCATTTTCCGTGTACTCCATACCAGAAACGCATCCGCCGTTAGGAAAAATTTTCTAACGGGGTGCTGCCCCGCACCACGCAAGGGGCTGCTAGCCCCTTGACCCCCAGCCCGCTATCCGGGTAGCAGGACTCCCGTAAACTCTGTGAGGCCCCCGATATATCCGAAATCCCTTTCAAAATATATGTACACTGCACATTGAGCTCGCATGACCAGTTTGACCCGTCAATCGGAGGTTCTCTCGCTCCAAAAGCGATGGGTAATTAACGGCAGCTTAGTCCGCGGCTGCCAGAGATTCGGATCCCCACAATCAATAAACCCCCGCCTATCCTAGACAAGGAAATCTGTAGTACGCCTGACAAACGCGCGCGTATTCCCATCTCAATGGAATGACGAAAAACACTCTACATGTCTCTAATAGAACACCGTAAATTCAAAAGTATAACATGTAAATAGACATATAGTAATGATAATATACTGAAGACATATATATGTTTACATATGACATACAACATACCTATGACATGTACATTGCATATTTGACATGTACCGGTGTGCCTGATATGTGTCGTGGAAGTGCCTTTGCTCATACATGTCATACACGGATATAGAAACCTATTGAAAGTGTCCGTGCAACCTAATATAAGGGTCCTGTTATGCCTTCTCTAGATTCTTATACAAAGCCTTATGGCAACAATACTTTAGCCCTTGCTTTTTCCTTTGACCCTAAGGAACTCGCCCTTGTGGCTCTCTACTCAAACCTCTCTCTTCCTTTTCCTCCTCCTCCAAAAGCAACAAAAAGAAGAAAAATTTAGATGAGAGTCGCCTTTATTTATAGCATAGAATAAGATTACTCCTAATTAAAGAAGCATACCTTATCTTTATCAAATATAATATCCTTATCCTAATTTAAAAATTGCTCCTTTATTAATTTATAACCTTCACAACCAAATTCAAACTAAAATCCCAACAATTGACACTCCCAGTTTTTGCTCTAAAAGCACTTAATTACACAAAAAGCACTTCAAAAGGAGAACTAAAAGCAAATAGATTTAGGTGCAAATAACCCTTACTTTGCACTTCACCTTAATGCCCAAAAAAATATAGAAAGAAACTAGAAAGAAAATAATCGATATCAAAACCCTAACAAATGTCAAAATCAATCAGCTGGGTTATTTCATTCGGCTTGTACATAAAATAAAAATAAAAATAAAAAAACCTAACAAATATCAAAATTAAAGAACAGCAAGTGAAAATGTCACCTGGGTTGTGTTCGCTGCGAGCCGCCATGAATCTGGATCCAAAACAATAAGAACAGAAAAATTAAAAAAGTAATGGATTTATTGAGGGGTTAAGTGAATAGGAGGTCAACGAAGACTTTAAACGATAACAGTAGAGCAAAAATATTACGATTATTATTATAAGACCGAGAAGGACCAAGAAGTCCAGCAGCATGTATTGAATGCATTAAAAGAATGGAGGCGGGGAGGTACGTTTCTTTCTCCCAATTTCTCATGACTCGCTCCTATTTTTATTTGTTTTTTTAGAGGAGTGAGCTTCAAGTTTTGAGTTGGGCTTTGAGGTTTTAAGATAGAAGAAGAAGGGTATTTTTGCCAGTTGTTAGAATCTTCAAATATTTTTCTTTTGTTTGAGAAAAAGACAGCATATGAAACAAAACATCCTGATTCTTCAAATACTCCGAATACGAAATGACATACCAGCATGGGAGGTCCGGCATTTTTCTGATTATTATATGCATACCCCAACCCAAATAAAAAATTTATACCCGGGCTTCAACAAAAACCAACCCAAAAGGGGAATTTTCAAAAAACTTTGATAATTACTAAAACACCCCAGACTTGAAATTTGCCGAAACATGTCAGTTGCCCTTAAGAGCCTGTTTGATTTGGACCGTGGAATCTAAGGATTCCATAATTTTGTGTTTGGTTGGGGGTTTGGATTTCTAGGATTTTCTTTGTTTTTTATGGATAGCCCACCACAAAACATGGATTCCTGAATCCTAATTTTTTTTAAGGATTTTCAAGGATTTAGCACTATTCATTGTAATTTTAGATGGGAACCCGTGTACTTTATTTATTTAATAATCATCTCTCTATCTATCTATCTCTAAAATCCTCAAATCCAAATCCCGCTTTATTTTCACCAAACAAAGATCACAAGAATCTACAAATCCAATACTAAAATCCAAAACCAATCAAACAACAAATTACCAAATCCAGAAATTTTCAACCGTACTATTTTGGAATCCAAATTTCATAATCTTGCAACCAAATAGGCCCTAAAAGAACCTTTATAAAGGTTTCCATCCATTAAATTTATTTTGTCATGTTCTAATCCTTTATGAATAAGTTGGAGATCACCCCGATATATAGATCATAAGATGGAGGAGAATCGATTAAGATGATTTGGGCATGTACAACTTTACTAATTAAGTATTTAATAATTAGCTTTTGTGTTAATAATTAATAAATAACTAAATTTGATGAATGTGAAGAAATGCCAAAAGGGGGCCTCGAGAGCTCCCCGGTACCATTGCCTATGAATACAGGGCACCTAAGAGGAGCTCCCCAGGCCAATATGCTCGAAAGAAATTTATAGCGGCATTTGAGGTGGTCGCTTGTTCGTACATTTTATTTATTTTGTATCCATGGTCTTTTTAGTTTGTTATTTTCTCATTTCTAACATCATCGACTCAAACAGAAGTCAACACACACTATAAAATAATTCCCAATAATACAAGAGCTGTGAATGCTCCTCTAGTTTAGCGTCTCTTCATGATTGAGCAAGAGGTTTTAAGATTCAAACCCTGCATGTCATGACAACAAATATATGCTATAAGAAGTTGAAACAGTCATAATCCCTACAATACTTCTTTGCAAACCCAACAAGCTCTGTTCACTTGACTAGCCACAGGTCAAGACAAAAAAGAAACAGGGTACTAAATATCTGCAGCCATGTTCCCGCAAGAGAACGATATATCAGAATATATTGACAATTTCCAAAAATTATCCATATGCAGTGATTCTACCTAAAAGCATGCAACGTTACACCATTACAATGGTTTCTCATGTAAGGAGAATATTGTTCCCAGTACTGCTTTCAAATGTGCGTTCAAATTACCTCTAATATCTTGCAAAAGTCTGAATATAACAAGCAACATCCATGTTTTTAGCTGCTTTCTTGTTTGATATGTATGCAAGGTGATTTGCATTGGTACAGCGAGCGACAATACCATTATTATCACAGTCACATCACAATAGACAAGAAAACACCGTTAATTTATCTCGATCCCATCCTTATGCACTTCTTCTATCTCGCTTCGTTTCTGTTCTTTTAAAAGATCAAGAGGAAATTCCGGCGGATCGATTCTCGTATCTTTAAATGATCCCACGCTAACCTCCCCATCATCTGAGCCAGTAATTTCACCGGATGGTTGCTTCTTCGGCTGTCTTATAGCCACAGCAGACTCAGGAATGGCAACAGATGGCGGCTGAGGCGGGATCCACCCTCGCTGAGTTGGTCGATGATCACTGGAACTCACGATGTTTTGCCTCATTCCCTCGGCTTCGGTGTCCACTTCAGTTATTTTAACCGTTTTCTTTTTCCACCAAGGTTCTGAAGAATCGTGAGAGCCGTTATCTTCGTTTTCAGAGCTCACGTTGGAGCTGGGCTTTTGCTGAGCAACCTCCCATGGCTGTTCAGAAATGAAAGAAGAAATTAAGGATCACACAAAGTAATTATTGTTCCATTTCTTCAACTAATTTTGATTCTCAAGTTAGTTGCATATAACACCCTTCATCTTTTTACCATGTTTAGTTGTCATCACCTCAACTGGTGGCAAATGACACCATTGAGTTGGTCAAGAATCAAGTCAAATTTCTTATTCTAAGTATAACGAGAACGGCACCAGGAGTATTATGTGAAAATAAACTGGTAGAGAGGCGATAATTGCTGCATTAAGGGTGTTATATGCAATTAATACATAATTATATGAAAAGTGGATGAATATATTGATTATTGTCAAGGAAAGCTAAGATAAATATCACATTCACACACAACCTTTCATTGTGGTGTAATCATGTGCATGCGATGAAGTAGCATGCGATAATATAAGATGTGAGACACATGGATGTCATCCTATACAAACATGCATGTGTACATACAAATAATATTAGAAAGCATAAAAGACACGCATGAAAACATATATCTGCATCCTGACCTTGGGTCTAGGTGCCATAATGGGTTCAGATGGCTTCTGATTAGGGTTTGGTGGCATGTCATTGATTTCCTGGGTAAACAAATATGCA
The DNA here is from genome assembly GCA_030015575.1 of Agapanthus africanus. Classification (NCBI taxonomy): domain Eukaryota; kingdom Viridiplantae; phylum Streptophyta; class Magnoliopsida; order Asparagales; family Amaryllidaceae; genus Agapanthus; species Agapanthus africanus. The sequence continues at coordinate 13,752,105 of JASDDO010000014.1, forward strand.
TGTGATAGAATTAAAACATGATAAAAGCGAATAAATATGGATGCCTGCAAGAAACCATAGAACCAATGGATGAAGTTTTACCCTGATGTTAGAAGGCCTCTCCCCTCTTTGTATCATAGCCATGATCTGCAAACTCAACATTCACCATTCGGAAAATTATTACATGTAATTTCCTTAACCTAGCTTCTTTAAACTATATGATGAAAATTATCAATAGGAAAAATTCAAGAATAAAGTTTTGAACACAATGGTGTTCATCTTGCTGAAGGAAAGTATGCATGAGCCAGAATAGATTCGAACTGCAATGTTGGGTAAATGATGATTTTCCCTACTAATGATATATAACATTTATTATTTTGACTAAATTTGCTGGACCTTGTATGCTTGATTGTAACATATATAAGATATGTTCTTAATGGTTGCCTACTGAAGTGTAGCACAAAGCAAGACAGAATTTATTCTAACATGATTATTCCATACAAGTAAAAAGATGAATATGCCAAACTTAAACTTCAATATTTTGTTGATGAAAAAATGAGAATTAAGATGACAATTATATTAAACTAATACTTTGTTAAGCATCTATGTGAAGTTTCATACCTCCATGTACGACTTAGGGTGGGATGCGGGATCTATAGTTGCTGGTGGGGATGAAGACCTTGCTATCGAAAAGTATTGGATAAGTTAAATCCGCATAAATAGGTATGAAGTAAATAACAATACAACACAAAGACCCAAAATGAGGGAGGAAATTAGAGAAACTACCTGCATCATTATCAGAATTTGCTATGCCATTCACTTTCGCTTGCTAAAAGGAAAAACTGAACAAATGAGAACTCCAAGAACTAATTATAAAACTATATTTTTATAAGTAAAACGGAAAGTTATAAAAGTAAGGTATTTATCACATACCTTCGAAGCATAAGAGAGGCTACTATCTGATTGGTTGGCCTGAGGAGTTCTCCAGGAATTGTTAGTAGTCCCTGCAGATATTCCGGATAGAAGGATATTAGTTCTCAAAGCTAGTGGCCAGAAAAAGTAAACTTAATAAAAGTTAAAATATGCTGATTATTAATTGTATTATTTTCCGTGAGGCATTGCGATATATATCTAAGTTGTAAGAAAATTCCCAAAATTTGACTAAGTCTGCCAAAAGTATTTGTACTCTTCAAACTGTAAGAGTGAAAATGTTATATGCAAGCCTTGCAAGAAACTCAAATAGGATTTTGCACAATGCAAGTGTATGAAATCAGACATGCTAGCGAGAGCAAAATGTTAAAGTGGTACACTGAGAAATAGCATGGTTTGAACATTGATGCATGAACAAAACACCAGAAGTATAACACGTTGGCAAATTAGAAAGCATATAGATGTAGTTTACATTTGAACCACCTCTATATTAATTCCAATCTTTTAACCATATATCTTAGTTATCGCATGAAAACTACAAAATAAAAAATTAATTATTGATCTTTTATACCAAAATTATGGGCTACAATTTACCAGAATATAATAACTGCATGAATGCTAAGTAATAATGTATGCTTGCATGAATGTCAATTAACAATGCATAGTTTAACTATGGATTAGTCATTTTCCATCATGACTCAGACGACAACGTGAAGGGACGCTACATAGAATATTACCGTCTGTAGTAATTCATATTATTAAATTACCATTTCCGATATTCAATCGGATGTATTCTTCTACCATCTTGTCTTGAGAGTGACTATTATCCCTTGTGCTTTCCAACTTACGGATAGCTTCACCCATAGATTTCATCTCCTTCACTTGGACATCCATCATGCTCATAAATGCCTCAAAGTACTTTTTGTCTAGCACAGGATAAGAAGGTAGGAAACAATTACAACTTAATAATTCCCAGGACCAAGTAAGATTAATAAAATAAATAAAGAATCAAAATTTTGGACTAATAAGATCAATTGATGTTGCTAACCTTCATTTTTTGAACTAAGCAGTTCTTCACTCGCTTTAGCAACAACTGCAGCAGCCATGGCAGCTGCTTTTGCAGCTTCTGCTGTTTGTTCAGCAAGAAGAGACCGTGGTTTATCTTCCTTCTCAGATTCTTCTTCCTCTGCTACAACTTTCCTTATCCAAGTTCTCAACCTGGGAACAACCACATTCTAGATACAAAAAAAATATAAATTAATGGATGCGATTCTAAATTATTGTGAATACGCGCATGAGCGTACACACACAGCCTTACAAATGCCATTAACAAGTAGAAAGAACATCATGCAAGTCATCTCTCATCAAAATACTGTCAGCCATAAGGAATAGTTTCATGAAAGATTTACAAAGTTCTAAAATCTGGCAAAAATTCCTGTTTGAGGAAAATATGGACAAGAGGGGGTTTCATCATCCTAGTAACCAGCGTGCTCCAATTCTAATAGACACAGGGAGAAGACTAGAAACAAAGAAAAATGGTCGAATTTTCTTAAAGAAATTATTTTTAACGCTTAAGGAACATCCATAGCCAATTAAAAACGAGCATGTTCTCAACATAAACAATGTAAATTGATAAAAAAAAATAATTAGAAGTATAAACAGAAGAATGAGTCACAACATGCTCGCATATCAGATGAACATTTAAAAGGAAAGTAGGAGCGAAATAGGTGGGAATTACAAGAATTGCATTATACCTTGAAGAATACAGCAGTTCCGGCACCAGAAGCAGCAAGAACACCTGCAGCAATTAAAGCATGGGACCAGTGAAACCTAGATGGCTGCACACTTGGGACCATGGCAACGCCTGCTGCTGGTGGAGACTGAACAACAGCTTGGGGTTGCAAGTTGGTAGCCGGATTTGGCTGGGCAACTGTTAGAATGGGAAATAAAACGAAACATACATCAGTAACATATAATCGATAAACACAGTAAATATGACAAAAAGATAATGCACTGCACCATCATGGAAACAAAAAATAAAATTGGCAAAAGAACAGAGGAATCTGCGGGATTTTTAAACGGGATATGAACATTGGATCTTGTTTCAAATAAGGCTTTCAATATGTTTAGGTGCCTAATTGAAGCAGCGATGCATACTTTACTCAAATGAAGTTAGCTACAGACAAATGTCGTACGCCTAATATGCTGGAAATATCATTCAATCTGTATCAAGCATTGATCAGAAATGTCATCTAAAAGTGGAGAAAGAAAAGAGTTGGGAGAATCACAGATGAAGACACACGACTCATGTAGTTGGAGAAGATTCAACCTTTAATAAATAGATTACAAAGCAGGAGTTGGGTATACTTGATAAAGCGTCCCTATGGCACTGGATTCGTTTGAAATAATATTTCTTGAGAATATTCCTGGTTACCCCAGAAAGATATATAGTGGATAATAAGGTTGGGTAGATTTGCAACTACTCCCCAATGTTTTATTCGATGACTACTTTCATCGACTGTCCGAGTCGCCAGTTTTTCTTTTTTTTTTTTCTTTTTTTAATTAAACACACACCTCTTCCTTGATTGTTGTTAGTTTTTCTTTAACTCAAACTCCCTAGACCAGCAGGAGTTTTTCTCCAAACTATGACCATCACTTTTCTCCCATTTCTTTTCTCTTCATTCCAAAGGGCAATTCTTCCATCAGCAACTCCTCTCCTATACTCAACCACTGGCTATCACCTTCCCCCATTCCATATAAAAGAAATAAATTGTCGCAGCAGTAAAATGCGTATGTTGTGACTAATTACTGATCTTATTACAGATACACATGCCAACTGTCAGGATAATTACCCTGATTTGTGGCAGCAGCCTCAACAGATGTAGCATTTGATGGTGGATCCTGTAAAAGATGATGAGTTCAATTCATGTATGAGCACTAAAAATAATAGAATTGGCTCACTGAAAGAGCTATAAATTGCTACCCACAATGCAAGGAAAAATGTTAGAAACTTACGGGCACTTGGCGAAAGGCTTCATCTATTTCATCCTTTGTGAGGCCTTTCTTTTCAAGAAAGGAACGCCTGTAAATAACAGGAGAACCCCTGACTTTTGGATGTGATAGAAATTTCTCAGCATTCTGCACTTGATCCTCCCTCACTGGTTCTGAAGGTGCAAGGAATGGCCTTCCTGCAATATCATTGGCAGACTCGCCTTTTGCACCTTGTTCATTCCCATCAACTGGTTTCGACAAGTCAGACCCTTGAGTTTAATACATTGTAAGCAGAGTTAGTGCAGTAAAAAAGTAGAAATTCCCAGTTCTACAGAAAACACAAGATCAAATTGCATCCATCATCATTTTTCTCTTGCGCATTTCATGAGAATTTAAATTATGACTTAAAATAGGAAAGAGAAGAATCTAGAAAGTTCAATGCCTGCTATGGCTGTTTCTAAGGAATAGGAGAAACAGTTGTCTTTTAAACATTCATCATGCGTTCTCCACCAAGTTTAGGTTAACTTGCCTGAAGTTTAGGTTAATTTACCTCAAGTTACACTCTATGAAACAAGTGTGGATACTGTTGAACGCATGAACCAAGAAATGGTTATATATCAAAACATGGAACCAAGAGGAAAAGCTTCTAATTTTTTTTACAACTTTTTTAACTGAAATTTGTTTAGGGCTTTATTTTACTATTGAGTATGGAGTCAACTTTATTATAAACAAATTAAGCTTGCATGGTTAATTATATAGTGACAACATTAAAGCACATTCACAAGAAGTCGCTAAAATTATTTTTAAATAAAACAAGAGGTTAAGTCTGGATTTCCCAAAATGATAATTAATTGCTTCAGCATTAAGTGGCTTTATAACAAGCAAAGAAGCACCCAGGAAATTAATTATTAAATTGCTCCAGGGGCCATAAAGCATACAAGCATAGAAGCACCTCTTGTCACTTCACCATACTACACACGACTTAGGTGGCATTTAGGCTTAAGCAGCAGTTGCGGCACCATTCAATTATGAGCCTAACTAGTTGATAGGGTAAACAATTTAAGCCTTATGAAGCTTATATTGTTTTCAGATGGGATAAGAGCTTCTTGTTGTATTGCTTAAGACCGTGATTATCTGATTTAGAGTTTGAATAGCACAGATAAACTGTTAATATGATTTGAATTGCTCCAGTCTCAAAGGCTATGTATTGTTCCGAACTTCCGGCTTCTGCTGGCTGTTGTGGCCGCCAATCTGATCAAGGAAGCTGCCTTATGATGGGTTGCACTTACATAAGTAAAAAGCGCCAATGACATTCAATCTTTGTTCAGTTTTTTCAATCTCGTCAATATATCCCAAAGGTTGTGCATCCATGATCACTGCTTTATAATTAATTAAGCTCTATCATGCATATTATATTATATGTTTCTTTTTCTGAAACCCAGCTTCCGACAGTGATCTTGCGTTGTCAAATATAATTCTATAAAACTTAATCTCATTAGCTAAATCGTATAGCCCTTCCAATTCCTCCTCGCCTATCCAAAATAAGTCTTCACATAAGAGTTCATAATACCCGTAAGCAAGCAAGTAACTTACATCTACATAAACACTACAGTAAAATTAAAGAACTAAAGTGATCATCAAGATTCCAAACGTCATCAAACCTACAGAAAATAACAAGAGCCAAACTACAAAGGTCGGTTACATGAAACAAATGTTTGCATTCAGCTCAGTCAGGTGCCATCTCCTTGATTAATTTAACAGTTATCATATCCTTCTTAACTAACCATCAATGTTTGTTTCGGCTGCTTCTAAGTACTCAGTACTCATTTCCTCATTAACTACTTAATTATACCACTAATCAGTACTGCAATTATCATCAAACCTCATAAAAATAATAGGCTAAACTGCACGAGTTGCAACTGAACAGTAGCCAGCGCTTTGCCCAATTACTTAAGACTAATTGCTTCAAGATTATCTTGATCACTCAAATAATTTGTTCTCCAAGCACTTAATCACACATACAGCCATTAAAAAAGGAATCTTGAAGTAAAACAGTGTTAGATTCAGGGGCAGAACCCCACTCATACTTTTGCAATTAGCCTGAAAAAATTAAAATCGTGAGGATCGAGAATTGGATCAAAACTTACAAATCATTTATCAACATCCTTCAGATCAAAACCCCAACAATTTAAATCATTCGACTTCGAATCATGACACCAATAAAATAGAACTGGGAAAAAAATCACCTGGGCTTTGGTGGGGGATTTGGTCGCTGGGATTCGCCATGATCAAATCCCTTCAGTGAGAATTAGGGCCGAAAAGGGGAATAAGAGAAATTTATTGAGGGGTTAAGGGAATAAACAGCCACCGAAGTGTGGAAACGAGAACACAGACAAAAAGCAAATAACGATCAATAAAGATCAATAAAGGGGGGAGGAGCCCATTTGGGTGCGTGCGTAAGAATATAGAGGGATTGTTATAGGAGGCGCAGAGTTTTTCTTAAATAAACAAAAATCTATTTTGGATAAGTTTCCAAAAGACACCCACAAGCTCACCCCCTCTTTAGTTGTGGGGCCCAAAGTTTTCTTTTTAAAACTTCTATTTTGAACAAATTTATAATTTTAAACTCATCATGATTTTAGAGATTTGTTTTCTTGGATTTTATTTTTCAGCTATTTTTTAGTTTCACCGTCGGATTAATATTTCGTCAAGGAATTTTAATAAAATGCACCGAGTGTTTCCCACCATTTTCTTGAAGGAAAAGAAAGATAAAGAAAAAAAGTTCAATTGCTTAGTTATTACACATCGATCACGACGGAGCTTCCTATTTCACTCTTCATAAAAGAATGTGCAACGACTAAACATTGAAATACTATTTATAATACTATTTCCTTTCGTCCTTGGCTTTGTTCTCACATCAAGCCATGCAAACAAAATCATTATTGGATGATAATAAAATGTGTGCATTCATAATTTAACAGCTAGAACTTCAAACTAATAGATGAGTAATATCTTAATGCACTCAGGTATTTTCGGCATACTAGAAAATAAAAATTCCCACCAAGAGCACACAATACAAACTGAAAAACATATCACAAATACACAGAATAAACAAGAAAAGTGGAAGAAAATATAAAACAAAACAGAAATTCAGCACTCTGGCAAACAAATTTCTCTTCCAATATCCTCTTGTAAAGGCAAACGAGCACATGAACCAAACCTGAAGAAATAATTTAAATGTTTAATAGCGATGATACACACTAGGCCTTCGTTTCAATGTTCATAATGAAATATTCAAAATGTGGTTCGAATAAAATCCTTATTAGGATACAACATGCAAAATATGCTCGCTAGACAGAAAGGGCTAAAGGAGAAAAAAAAGGCCAAACAAAAATAATACAACCATTCAAAACTATGGGAACATTCTACAGATTCAACACTCAAATGAAAACACCAACTGTCTCTGTGATCCATGCTTGATGACTCCATTTTAGTACAGGGCAGTGATTACTCTGTTCGACTTTAAGTGCTTTGTGATTGACGGTATATTTGAAGAATCCAATCTAAGTAACTGCTAGTTCCGGCTAATTGGTCCTCGATGAGCTTCGAGAGAAGCAAGGAAATCTCTCTTGGCTGTTCCCCTTGCCTTACCAGATGGCACAACTGATGAGATGAAGGATCCTTTTGTCTTAATCTATTTAGAATCTTCATCAGCTTTCTTGACACATCGTTGTCCTGTTCTGAGAAAACTTCCTGCAAATACAATATAAAGGGTTGGAAACTAGAATAAACCAAAAGATACTGTTTACTTCTGCCTGTATAAAAGAATAGAAAATCGTCCTAAATTTTAATTACCTCCACTTCCCCACTATTTTAATAGTCAGAAATTCTTTGTTTTCGTCTTGCTGCTATTCCCTTCCAAATTTACTACTTTCATTGAGCGTTATTTCAGAAAGCAAAAGGTGGTAGAAACGGAATTTCTAAAGACACCGGACGTTAGGGACAAAGTGCATGTTTCTAAAAGTAAAAGCGAACTCATATAGCGAAAAGGTAGAAGGATTTCCTGCTAAAAAATTCACAGGTTCGTAAAGTGCCCGGTGCCATAAAAAGCGGTCGCTTAAGCAGTTCGGCAGCCGCCGCCGCTCCGCTTTTTACCTCTTAAGCGGTGTGTTATCTTCACACCTTTAAAAGGATATCTATGATCTACTTCTTATTGAATAAGGGTTCATTTAAAGGATTATGAATGTGGTTTTAATACATTTAATAGCACTCCATCTTTATTGATCTTTACATCCTTCTAAAGTCCTATAAGTAAATATGTATTTTATTTAGTATGATAATTATATCTAATTAACCCAAAAACCCTAATTCTTTCCATGTCCTTTTTTGGCTAAGACTTCGAACTAGGATTTTACTGAATTCGACTATGACTTCGAACCTTCAATTTCGAGTCTGGTCCTTTGAATTCGACTTGGAGACTTCGATTGTGAGCAACTATGATTTTCGGTTTGGAGGCTTTAGTTTCAAGCGGCTAAGAGTTTCCACTTGAAGACTTAGATTACAAGGTTGAGGAGATATAATTTTTGTTTTGAAGGGAACAAACAGCTAACTATTTTGAGTTTAAGTTTTGATTTCAAAACTAAGGTTTTTGAGCAACCTTGGGTTAGAGCTTTAACCCTTTTGATGTTTAGTTTTCGATTTTGACTTTGATTAGTTTCGATTTCCATTTTAAAACTCGACTTAATAAGAGATCATGTATCTGACTACTCTATTAAAACAAAAATTAATAAACTTACAAGAAAAAAATCAAAATTAGACCAAAATAAGATATTACTCACTTCAGAGCGACCGCTCAAGCAGCTGGGCACACCGGCCGCTCTACTTTTTCTTCCCGCTTTTAAAACATCAAATGTGCCCGATGTTCTAAATATCACGGATATATCATATATCGGTTTTGGAGAGGAAATGATACGATATATTGATTTTATATCTTTTTGAAGTTTTAGGTAAAAATCGTTCGATATATCGGATTTGATATATCTGTCCAAATATCGCGATATTTTCCCAATTTTATATGGATTATTGGTTTTTAAGTAACATTGGTAATAAACCCAACCTAACCCATAATGAATTATAAACGGATACACAAAAGAGGCAGAAGGGGCAAGTGCCCTGTCTAAAATTCCGGATAATAGAGATAAATATATGCTATATATGAGTTTGTAGAATTTTTTGGTATCTATCATATATGTTTGTAGACATAAATAAAACACAACAAGATTTTAGTCCAGATGGTAATATGTTTTGTTTCCCAACAAAAGGTCATGGGTTGAAATTTCATTACCTACTTTTTGGATCATTTTTTGAGGGAATGAGTATCAATGTTTTTTTTTCGTTTAAAGAAAATAGTTTCTTTCATATTTGAAACTAAATTGATTTAAAATATTATTTTAATTTTTTAAGGATTTTTGTATAACAATGAGTTTTAAACGGAATCTTGCTCTTTTAGTGCCTCCGCTAATGAAACTTTCTAGATCCATCACTGTAATGAAGGATAAGTTAAAGTTAAAACTGCTAAAAAAGGTCTAGCATTCAAATCAACTTTTCTTCTCTCTGGATCTATATACAGTTATTTGTGTTTAATATCAAATCTTTTCAAATAAGATTCGAACTTATAACCAGCCACTTTATATGACCGCACTATAACTGAGTTATTGAGAAAAAACTCATTTTAAAAAAACCGACTATTCCTATTAAGTTTTATTTATGGCATTTATGATACAAAAATGTTTTTTTATTATCTCCCAATATGTCATGATATCTAATATCCGATATGAAAATCTTTGGGACGATACGATACCGATATATGATATTTAAAACATTGAAAGTGCCTCCTAGTGATGAACAAGGCCGCAAGTTACAAGTGTGATATATGGTACAAAACTGAACACCTTAATAATTCTTAAAAAATTTAGCTGATAACTAGCATAATAGGTCCGCCATTCTTTGTAAATATATAAATATTGTTCTTTAAGGTATAGAAGATGGGTATCGATGGTAGTCAAATTGGAGCCGAAATACAACACACTTATGAGCTAATACATGAAACCTAAAGCCGAAACCATCATATCTAGTCACTGCCTCAGGTAATAGTCTATAGTTTGCAATTTTATTCTCAAACATGTCGACTTAAACTCAAATGCTTCCGTCTTCACAATGATCATTTGTTGCCTAATATACAAAGTAGGTCTCTCTACTAAAATAGTCGGCTTTATGGTATAGGGCAAAGACTCTTTCTTGACTCATTGTTGCATTTGCCAGAATCCCAGCACAATAATAGAGGCCAGCTGACAACCTACAGTTAAGTGGATGCTTCTCTGTAAATCTAGTGGCATTGAGTTTTACACTTATATTTCTTCTCTATCATTGATCTATGGGTGTAAAATGTTCCACTGTAATAAATAATGTTAATTTTAGAATAAGGCAAGGACAAAGAGTGTGAAAATCACAAAGGCAAATAGTATGAGAACCACTACTTTCAGATTTTCAGAACATGGTATTTAAGGCAGAAAAGAATGTATTTACAATATATATGCCTATTCAATAAAACGATCAAATATTTATGACCATGCAAAGGATGATTTCACATAAATATGCATGGAAAGAAATTTATCACTGCATATGAAGTGGCGACTTAGTTTGAAATTGGCATTGTTGCAAAAATTAAGCGCTCAAGGATGGAGAAGATAAAATGGATTCCAGGCATTGAATGTCTCACACAAAAAAATTATTCCAAATCTGTTAGAACTTATAAGGTGGACCAAAGGTAAATATAACTAAAAGTGAGTTAACAAAAGTTCACAGCTTTGATTACAGAGCAAAATTTGATGCAGAGGAAGTGATTTTCTGTACAAGTTCAAGATGCATACGGCTTTTAAAATTATAAAGAGCTCCCATGTAAAAAGTTGTTTTCTGAGTTTTTCTTAAATATTTTGTTGTGCCGCCAGGTAGGCCTGGCAAATGAGGTGAGCTGGGCCAATCCACAGGCGAGGCAAGTCGGACCCGTCTCGTTTGCCAGACGAGGCGAGTCGAAGCAGCGGAGACGAGCAGCTGAACTCACTCGCCTCACTGACTCGCCTAGGTGATTCGTGAGGCGAGGCGGGTTCAGCTGTTTGTCTCCGCTTCGACTCGCCTCAAAGCGATTCACGAGGCGGAGTTCGGTGAGTTGCTCGCCTAACTTCGCATTTTCTTTTTAAAAAAAATTAATAAATAGACTAAAAAATGAAGAAAAAATCACGAGAGGCGAGTTGGCTCGGTCAAAACTAGCCGTTATTAGCGTTGGGGGAGGGGGATCATAAGAGAGGCAATATTGAAGCGAATCTGACCGTTGGGTAGGGGAAACAAGGCGAGGCGAGGTAAAACCAGCCCTTGGAATTCGCCAACGGCTAGTTAGACGAGTCAGGGTGAGTTGACATGCAAATCAAGCGAGGAGAATCGCAGCAAGTCGGATTTGGGAATTTCCAAAACTAGCTGTTATTAGCGTTGGGGGGGATCATAAGAGAGGCAATATTGAGGCGAATCTGACCGTTGGGTAGGGAAAACAAGGCGAGGCGAGGTAAAACCAGCCCTTGGAATTCGCCAACGGCTAGTTAGACGAGTCAGGGCGAGTTGACCTGCAAATCAAGCAAGGTGAATCGCAGCAAGTCGGATTTGGGAATTTCCCAAACTGCTCACCTCGCCTGACTCGCCTAGACGAGGCAAGTCAACAAGGACTCGCCTCATTTGTCGTGCCTACAGCCATGCAATTAGACATCTGCCAAACCCTTCAAATGTCTGAACACAAAATTCAAATTCAGCACAACAACAAGAGAATCAATGAGGCATTTCCATTCCATGGGTTCTGTAATTTGTTTCTAGAAAAACTTTGAAAATTGAGAACACTTTTGTCTTTCATGAGTAAATCAGAGCCCATTAACGCTATAGCAGGCATGCAGAAGTAAAACTCCAAAATGGCCATTTACATTTCTCAAAATCTACTATGATGAAGAGCCGTACCTTAGATAAGTCAGGGGAGGAAGAGAGATTTCCAAGTAATTTATCTGCTAAATCAGATGGGAGCATGCTGCCAAACCAAATAACGAAGCTGAATCCATCATCATAAATATATAGACCTCTGGCATCTAAACTACGTGCAGTTAAAGCTAATGGTTTTGAGGTTTGTTCAAAATCATCTGAGGCCTGCAAGCATATACACAAACCAAAACTGAATTAGCAACACCCAAACTAAATACAGTACACTAGGTGATGTTTGCAGTAAGCTTGTGCATCCATGGCATTCTAACTAAACAAATTTTGTGGAAAGCTTTTAAAGAAAATACCTCAAATTGTGTGCACTGAAAATATGTGTAAGAATACATTAAGCACTTAAGTATGTCGACAACATATTATGCATTTATTATGGACTACGACAATCATAAACTTGGACTCGATAGAGAATTTGCATCTGTTTCAAAGTTGAGGAAAAAGTTAATAGTAATTTTACCTTTATGAGGTACTCATCGACTCTAAGCAAACTTGGGTAGAGAAATTTAAGCAGCCTGCTCACTGGTAAAATCATCATCCTGTAACCAGCAGCACATCGTTCATCTAGAGAAGCATCAGCATATCCACCACGAAGTGCTACCGACTTGGAAAGAGATAATGCATATAGTGCCAGGTATTTTAAAGATTCAGGAAAGATAAACCGCCCACCCAACCGATGTTGCACTACATAAAGGTTGCGGTATTCCTTAAGGCTCTTCACAATTTTCAACTGAATGAGAAGGCGAGAATCTTCGAGCTTATGAGACAGGGTATTCTCGATCGCTGCAGGTTTTTGGTGTACCAAAAAAAACTTATTAACAGAATAACCAATATATTTATAAATCCACATGGCCACATGGAGACTTGCAGTTTGGAATTTTTTTAATATGGGGCTTGTGGAATCCCATGTAGTCATCTCTTTGAATGCCACATGGAACCCTCTAATATGAGTTGATTAGGAATCATGAAAATTTAAAGGAAACAGCTTCTAGTATCTGTTTATTTCCATATAAGACATTTCAGACTTTTTATCTATTTATGAAACTGGCACGTAAGCCCCACCCAAGCACACACCGTACCCACGAACACAGCACACAAATGCACCTAGGGGATCCATGGATTTGCCTCGAAAGCATTAATTTGTGGCCATTTCCCGTCCTAGGGTTCAAACCCCACACTTTCTCAGGAGGGGAAGTATCATACCAACTGAGTAATTGCTCATTGGTATTTCAGATAATTTTTTATAAGATAAAACATATATAATTGCCATGACAATAGGTAATTTAAATATTTGTTTTTTCTTTGAATGTCCATACAAGCCAAAAAGTAAAAAGAGAAACTGCAGCAAAAATATGAACCTACCAAGCCTGCTCAGCACTGAGACAATGGCCCCAGTATCGGCTTGGCGGTACATTTCACCAAGATCTGTTACAACAGGTGCAGCTGCTGTATGAACTCTGATGCGTCTCTCACCTGAAGAGGAAGTATATCTAGACCTTGCTAAGGAAGACTCTATATAGATGTGTATAAATGCGGATTTTTAAAATTTTAATAAAAAGAAATAAAGATAAGCAGCCATTCTGTCTAAATGAAATGACTTAATATTCTTCAGAAGGATACAACAAAGCAACTTGAAAGTAAACCGTTTGGGTTGTCATCAAGGTCTCTTCCAAAGATAACTGCATGGCAAAGGCTTTGTCACAATCTACAGCAGGAAGGGCTAACAAGTCTGTAGACCTCAACATAAAATGTCCATGGTACGTAGTAAACCGAACACCTGAAAAGCAGATATTCTCTTTAGAAAATCATTAGCATATTCAGGGAGCAAAACTGAGGCTACCAGAAATATAAGAAAGTTCAACAGCACAAGCAGACCTTTTCCGCATCTGATGCGCATCACAGCCTCCCAAGCCGTCTCCCTAGTGATATCCCTGGCCAACTCATGCTTAAGTTTCTCCTGATGAATGAGTGATTGGAAAGATGGATAATGATACACCTGGCCACCAGTATATTTGGCAAGAGATCCTGAAATATTAGTAAACAGAAACGTATGAAAAATAATGGCATAGTGGCTAATCAATATTGACGTGTTTTTTTCCAGCATAGGCACCTAAAGAAGCTATATCAGAATACTTGTCACTGAAAGCATAAATATCCACTGCAATTTGATTCTTTGTGAATTCAGCAGCCATATGCTTGTAGAATGGATCTTCAGGAACTCTTAAGGTATGTTCCTTGTCAGTCCCATATAAACGAGGATCTTCACCGCGCAACCTTAGGCGGCTAACACCGAGAGAAGGTAAAGTGCTCTGAAAGACCAGCAACTTCCCTCCAAGTTGAGTCTGTGAAAAGTATATATAATAGTTTGCAAAATGTACCATAAGCATATAATAAATTTGTTCTGCTGAAGGCACCAAAAAAATCTCATTTAAAGGCATACCATAACCATGAACGCAGCCTTCAGAGCAGGGCCAAAGGCAGATTCCACGTTTGTAGTGTCCTTGAACATAGTGGGCAAGCTATCTAAGAAAGCATCCACGACATGTCTCGAGTCAGAGAGATTCACAAGAAGATCATCGGGTAAGGGTAAGAATATATCTTCCAGATCTGCTACCACCATCATTTGAGGCTGTGTCAAAGAAGACTGGCACAGGCCCAAAAAAAATAGAGAATAAATAATAATGTTGCATGAATTTAAATATTATCAAAGAGTTGGAGTTTGGTACAGATCTGATAAAAGCCAACATGATGCAAACTACATCTAGCATTCAGACTATTAGGACAAGAAAGTAAAACACCTTCAAACTATAGAAATGTAATGTGCTATCAAAAGTTATGAAGCCAATGTGCGTTCTAGGAAAGCCAGGCAGCTCATCAAGACAAGACTTTATGGTTTTAGCTACAACCTGCAAAAATACAATTATGGTGTGAGCACCACCAGGAAAAAATAATGAACTAATATCATCATGCCTTGAATTTAAGTGTGAAAGAAGCATGCTATTTGCAGGTAATAAGTTACAGACTAACAGTTGGTACCTCGAGCAAACCACTTTGAACAGCAGATACTGAAACATCGATAAGGAAAAAAAACAATGGCGGCATTGGTGGTCGCACCATATATTCAGTTGGAGCAACAAGTTCTACGCTCCCCTTACAAAGCTCAGGTCTTTGATCCATATCTTGTCTCCTGCCAGAGGCATCTATAGGAGAGAAATACTCCCCTGGAACTGGAGAAATATAAACATACACAAAATCAGCACATAAAATTTCCTCAGCAGAATTTTGGGATTAGACATAATCAAGCAGTTTAGCAGTTCCTAAGTCCTAACCCCCCAAATCTTATAAACTCATACATCTTACACACAAGACTCATCCAAAATGTGGGGCACAAGGCAGCCACAAGCATTTGCACAGCAGCATGAGTATTTGTTGCAAATAAAAAGCCCATTGTTTGGATGTTTTAAACTTTTGTAATTGGATTTCGTTCGGTAGAACTAGTCAAACGTGCAACAATTGCTGCAAGTTTGATTAGGTGGCATATTCTTATGTGGCACTCCTAATAAATGACATGGCCTATTCATGTTGTTGCAAATGTTGCAAGAAGTTGTTACATTTTGCAACTTCATATCTAATTCTGACTCAACTTGTAGCTACCCAAAGATGGGAATTTGAAGAGTTTTTTATTTATTTTTTTTGGCAACATATGCATGTACCATGCAACTCCATTTCCAAGCAACCAAACAGGCCCCTAATGAAACCTTACTTGCACTAAGTTGGATGCTCATTGTATGTGAACAAAGTCCGCCCTATAACATCGAGACTTGTGAGCTTATGAGTATCCCAAACATTAAACAACCATTAGGCATCATAACAATGAAACAATCACAGCTTGGAACATTTGAAACAAAAGCACCAACTAGTTTCAGAACCAACTCATGAAAGAAATGGTTACAAAGAGGATTGATATTTTAATCAACTAGTGGCATTCTTATGATATATATATATATATATATATATATATATATATATATAACTGCAAAAATATCATGATGATACATAAACTTTAGAAGAAAGAAATTAACAGGGCATACCGTCATTTAGCAAAGCACAAAGGTTGCAGCGCCACTTCCTTCCTGAATCCGTGAAAGTTACATATGGATTCACATATGTACGGCATCTCCGGCATCTAATAACACCTGCTGGTCCAAAATTTACAATTGGAACCTCTTCCTGAAAAAATTGCAGTAAGCAACATAAATACTAATGAGAATAGATGTTGCTTGTAATGTATAAAATCAGACTCAAAATGTAAATGTGGAGATGTGTGTTTGTGTGTATGTCTGTATGTGCATATAACAAGCATAAAAAAGCAGAGTCTTACTGACCCCATCGGGAGCTTCTGCCAGAGGATGAACTACAGCACCAAGCGGTAAATGCCACCTAGAAAGCAGTGATTGAGAACTTGGTATTGCATGTGTAGTCAGCCTCATAAATCTAGGGTGACAATTTAGAGGATATGTCTGAACAACTGAGCTTGGCTCCCTATCACCGTCTAATGGTCTTGGCAGTGATTTTAGATCAATCCCGGAATCAATTGATCCAGGAACAGACCCGACAGACAACGACTGAAAATCCTCAACCAGACCTTGAAGGGTACCTCCTATAGGAGGTGGTCCTGCAGTAGGAGGCCCACCTGGTGAATTAAAACCCAAAGGAACTCCAACAAGAGGCGGCGGCGGCATTTGGGATCCTTGATAGACTTGAAAAGGAGGGCGCACCGGAGGGACCGTGGCGGTTGGATATGCATGCAAAGGTGGTTGGGAAACCGGTCTTGGAGCAGAAAATTGTGACACGATTGGTGGCTGGAACACATTGGCCCTTGGGACGGAATTAGGTGGGCTATATAAGGGTGGTTGTGGAGGTGGCCTAGTGGCAGAAAAAAGTGACTCGGGTGGTGGAGGGGACATATAACCTCTAGGAGGTGCTTGATTTGGGGTTTGGGGTGGGGCTAATGGAAATTGAGTCTGGGGATGAAGAGATCGAGGCGGGGGCATAGTTGTTGGACTCATTGAAGGACCTCGAAAAGAAGGCATAGGTTGGCCAGGTGGCAGAAAACGAGAGGCTTGTGGTTGCAGGGGAGCAGTTGAACTTTGTGTGGGGAAAGCTGATGGTGGACTCGACGGTCCATTAAACCTAACAGGCAGAGGAGGTTGAGGCCTATAACTCGATGATTCTGGGCCAGCCAAGGGCCCAGATGCTGCGAATGGCATTGTGGTTTGAGGTGGATTTGATCCAAAACCAACCAGAGAAGTGGAGGATCTGAAAGGTGTAGAACTTTGTGGAGGAACTGGAAAGGGTGTGGCAGGTCTTCCAGGAAAGTTTATTGGCTTCTCATTCCCCTGCTGCATGGTCACTTCACTTTATTCAGCTCAGCCTGATCTGCAAGATGGCATTACAGCCATTAGACATTTGTATAATGAAAAGGATCGGCACTCTATAAAACAAAGGGCAATATGCATAAGAATACCATAGCCAAAGAAAACAGTGATCAATTTATAAAAGAGTTTTGATGGCTTTGAAATTTGATAGCTAGAAAACAAGTTTTCAGTTGCCAACATCTCAAGAACTTCTCTATTCTATATTTTTCCCTTTTTTTTATTTTTAACCTTTTTTACAGTAAATCAGAGTGTATGTGATTGTGTGCACATAAGAGAGATAAATTTTGTACACTCCAAGTTCAAAAGATTTCTATACTGAGCAGCAATACATGCTAGTATTTCTATGCTAACAAAAGGACATCCAACAACTGAACACCGGGAATCACCAAGAATAAACATACTCTAGATACGTTCATCAAAACAAGATGAATAAAAAGTTGGAGATAGTGTATGCACTTTGCAAGCATACTGATGATGCTCAAGAATAGTAATTCCCTATATCGTGACACGTGGCGGATGACGTGTCACGCGTAAACCAATTGAGCCCCTGGGGGCCACAGAGAAGGAGCCAGTGTGCTACAGTGGGGGGCTTCCCTCCAACCCTGTCTCCAAAGTTGTACTCCACTCCTTGCCCCCCAGCACTTCAGCAGCCATGCCAAGTGTCCCTTTGCTCTACTCCGAGCAAGACGGGCCCGAGCCTCCTCGGCCCTTCCGGCCCGTCTCCGAGCTACCACAGGACCAAGATGCCTCGGCCCTCCCGCTCGTTACCGAGCTCCCCCGCCGTGGCCATCTTCCTCGGTCCCTCCGACCAGCTCCACCGCTCACAGGCGTAACCGCCGCTCCACGAATCTCGCCATGCGCCGATTCTCCGCCAGCAACATCCCACGTTCCATGCCTCCGCAATCCCTATTAATGAGCGATCCGCTCTTTACGCGGGCGTGACGTCGGGAGCGTAACTGCCGGCGAGATTCTCGCGCCTGCCGCTGCGTGCCATCACCACTATATAAACCCCCATCACAGAGGGGTCAAGTAAGCCATTTTTTACACTTTAAGCCGTTACTCTGCTCGGATCTCATCACTAACTTGAGCGTCGAAGGGTTCTCGGTGGTACCAAACCATCCCGGGACTTCTTTGCAGGTACACGGCAGCAACTCTCTCACCTCACCTCTTCCTCCAAAAACCCATTGAAACCCACACGCGAAGGAAGATAATCAACTAAGCCCACTGGGAGATCAACGGAAGACAACATCTGATGGAGGCCCGAAAAGAAGCCCCATCAGTTGGCGCCATCTGTGGGAAAAGAAACTCCACAAAAAAACAAAGTTGGCCTTTCGATCTCCATCCAGATGGCAAGCGATCTCCCTGAAGATCCGGATACCAGCCGCCGCCCCTCCTCACCGGAGGCACGGATGAACCTCCTCCGGCGACCGTCATCAACGCCCTCGCCGGCCGAATAGACCGACTACAGTCCATCAGTTGGTGCTCGTCCGCGTCCAAGTGGCCGGGTCAGGGCCCCAGATCGCCGCTCCTCCGCCTCCAGGAGACTCTGCCCTCATCGGCGCGGCTGACCAGCGGCAGGAAACGTCCCATGGCCACGGGTCTCACGGGCCGATACTCTCTGAGACCCGCTGGGAGCCCCACAACTCCATGCCAAGATCCTCCTCCAGGACGCCTCGCCTCAAGCCTCCTCACGACCAACACCCCCCTTGACGGGGTCGCACAGAAGGGCTCACCACGGCGGCTCGAGGGCCACCTCGTCCAAGGATTTAGGCCCTCATTAAAAGGCAGCCCAGCAGCTACCCTGCTCGGCTATCCCTGACGGATAGCTTCCCTACCGCAACGCCAGGGATCAGAAAGTCCTCCCAGAAGCATTCGAGCCCGAAGATCTCTCGCTCGGCTATCCCTGAAGGATAGCTTCCCTACCGCAACGCCAGGGATCAGAAAGTCCTCCCAGAGGCAGTCAAGCCCAAGGATCCCCCGCTCGGTTATCCCTGGCGGATAGCTTTCCTACCTCAACGCCAGGGATCAGAAAGCCCTCCCAGAGGCAGTCGAGCCCGAGGATCCCTCGCTCGGCTATCCCTGACAGGTAGCTTCCCTACCTTAACGCCAGGGATCAGAAAGCCCTCCCAGAGGCAGTCGAGCCCGAGAATCCCTCGCTCGGCTATCCCTGGCGGGTAGCTTCCCTACCGCAACGCCAGGGATCAGAAAGCCCTCTCAGAGGCAGTCGAGCCCGAGGATCCCTCGCTCGGCTATCCTTCAGGACAAAAGCCATCGCCAAGGCCCGGCCAAGGGTCCTTGGTAGGCTTCTTACAGCCCTATAGCTCTTCCCGCGCCAAGAACCAAAGTCCTCCCAAAGGCAGTCGAGTCCTTGCTCGGCTATCCCCGGATGGCAGCTTCCTACCACAACCGACAGGGATGAAAGTCATCGCCAAGAGGCACCGGGCAGTAACCCTGCTCGATCCCCGTCCTGAAGGATCAGAAAGCCCTCCCAAAGGCAGTCGAGCCCGAGGATCCCTCGCTCGGCTATCCCTGGCGGGTAGCTTCCCTACCGCAACGCCAGGAATCAGAAAGTCCTCCCAAAGGCAGCCGAGACCGAGGATCCCTCGCTCGGCTATCCCTGGCGGGTAGCATCCTTACCGCAACGCTAGGGATCAGAAAGCCCTCGCCAAGAGGTACCGAGCAGCTACCCTGCTCGACCACCCTTCACAAGCCTCAAACGGCCCCTCCAGTGCTGCTCGGCCATCCTTCGCAGGCCTCTCACGACCCTCCAGTGTCAAGGATCAAAGCCCTCGCCAGGAGGCGCCGAGCAGCTACCCTGCTCGGCCATCCTTCACAGGCTTCTCAAGGCCCCTCCAGCGTCAAGAATCAAAGCCATCGCCAAGAGGCACCGAGCAGCTACCCTGCTCGGCCATCCTTCGCGGGCCTCTCACGGCCCCTCCAGCGTCAAGGATCAAAGCCCTCGCCAAGAGGCACCGAGCAGCTACCCTGCTCGGCCACCCTTCGCAGGCCTCAAACGGCCCCTCCAGTGCTGCTCGGCCATCCTTCACAGGCCTCTCACGGCCCCTCCAGCATCAAGGATCAAAGCCCTCGCCAGGAGGCGCCGAGCAACTACCCTGCTCGGTCATCCTTCGCAGGCCTCTCACGGTCCCTCCAATGTCAAGGATCAAAGCCCTCACCGGGAGGCACCGAGCAGCTACCCTCCTCGACTATCCCTGGCTGGTAGCTTTCCTACCCCACAATGTCAGGGATTAAGCCCTCACCGCGAGGCCGCCGAGTTCCTTCCTGCTCGGCGCATCCCCAGCGAGCATCCTCCTGCCCATCAGAGGCTGATGATCTGAAGCCCTTGTCGCGAGGCCGCCGAGTCCTTTCCTGCTCGGCGCATCCCCAGCGGGCATCCTCCTGCCCATCAAATGCTGAGGATCTCAAGCTCTCACCACGAGGCCGCTGAGTTCCTTCCTGCTCGGCACATCCCAGCAAGCATCCTCCTACCCATCAGACGCTGAGGATCTCAAGCCCTCATCGCGAAGCCGCCGAGTTCCTTCCTGCTCGGCGCATCCCCAGCGGGCATCCTCCTGCCCATCAGACGCTGATGGTCTGAAGCCCTCATCGCGAGGCCGCCGAGTTCCTTCCTGCTCGGCGCATCCCCAGCGGGCATCCTCCTGCCCATCAGATACTGAGGATCTCAAGCCCTCATCGCGAGGTCACCGAGTTCCTTCCTACTCGGCGCATCCCCAGTGGGCATCCTCATGCCCATCAGACGGTGAGGATCTGAAGCCCTCTTCGCAAAGCCGCCGAGCCCCTTCCTACTCGGCGCATCCTGACGGGTAGCTTCCTGCCCAACAAAGACAGCCGACAACCCAGGGCCGCGTCTCGACGAAGCCTTAGGAGGGAGCTCACCCCGGACGGCCCGGCAGTCCATTCCTGACCCGACCGGCTGGTCGGGACAGGAGTGGGGGCCTAATGATGATGCTCAAGAATGGTAATTCCCTAGATCGTGACACGTGGCGGATGACGTGTCACACGCGTAAACCAATTGATCCCCTGGGGGCCACAGAGAAGGAGCCAGTGTGCTACAGTGGGGGGCTTTCCTCCAACCTTGTCTCCAAAGTTGTACTCCACTCCTTGCCCCCCGGCACTTCAGCAGCCATGCCAAGTGTCCCTTTGCTCTACTCCGAGCAAGACGGGCTCGAACCTCCTCGGTCCTTCCGGCCCGTCTCCGAGCTACCACAGGACCAAGATGCCTCGGCCCTCCCGCTCATTACCGAGCTCCCCCGCCAAGGCCATCTTCCTCGCCCCCCCCCGACCAGCTCCACCGCTCACAAGCGTAACCGCCGCTCCGCGAATCTCGCCATACGCGGATTCTCCGCCAGCAATATCCCACGTTCCATGCCTCTGCGATCCCTATTAATGGGCGATCCGCTCTTTACGTGGGCGTGTCGTCGGGAGCATAACTGCCGGCGAGATTCTCGCGCCTGCCGCTGCGTGCCATCACCGCTATATAAACCCCCATCACAGAGGGGTCAAGTAAGCCATCTTTTACACTTTAAGCCGTTACTCTGCTCGGATCTCATCACTAACTTGAGCGTCGGAGGGTCCTCGGTGGTACCAAACCACCCCGGAACTTCTTTGCAGGTACACGGCAGCAACTCGCTCACCTCACCTCTTACTCCAAAAACCCATTGAGACCCACAAGCGAAGGAATATAATCAACTAAGCCCACCGGGAGGCCCGAAAAGGAGCCCCATCACATACAATAACAAATGTGAGTGTAAGGTTGCATGAACATGAATACAGGACATGGAAAAGACAATATGTGACACAAAAATCCTAAGATATAGGTTACATGGACACCGCTGTGTGTGTGTAACAATTTCAATAACATACAAGAAGAAAAATTAGAATGTCTAATGAATATGTTATAACAATACCAAGCAACCACATAAATCATACTTCAATTTTAACACCGATAAATCCAAAATATGAAACGATAAGTGATGAAATAGTAACTGATTGGGTAAAAAAATCGAGAAACCCCAAAACTAAAATTATAGTGATGAGATCAGAATTTGAAATTGGTCGTCGAAGAGGAATAAGCGAGGAGATCGAGATCAAAGAAGATGAAGTACTCGAGGGAGAAGGGGAGGGCCTCTGTCGAGGTCAAAGAAAAAGAAGTCGAGTTGAATCGAAGAGGAAGTAATAGAGAGCCGGGAGATTTGAAGAAAGGGTTGTTGCTTGTAGTTAGGGCTTTTGAGGAACGGAACCAGGGCTTTCGAGGGTAAGGGAGAGGGATTTTGATGGCGAGGGCGACGGATTTTGAAGGCGTGGGTGAGAGATTTAGATGGCGAAGCCAGGGATTTCGATAGCGAGGCGCTTCGCAATTAGGGATTTTAGATGGGTGCAAACAGAAATAAGAGAAGATGAGAGGCGCTCAACATGAAATTTTTACTTAAAACTCATCAAGGAAATAAAATTGTGTGCAATTTAATAAATAGGTATTGGGTGATAGGTAATGGATCTTTGTAAATATAGTCAAACCCATTACACAGTACCCATTATAAACACCCTTAATATACGGTTAGACCCTTAGAAAAAATAGACTCCTTCATTCTTCTATTTAAATACTTTTCTGCAAGTATTTATTTTTATTGCGCTTCTTCGCATGTAGGCATGTAATTTATAAGAAGATATTTTAAGATTTTATCATGTATTTATTCTAAGCTTATTTACTATAAACTACCAATAGGTTCCAGCCCGTGACAGAAAACTACCAATACCTTTGAAAACTATGAAAAAACTATCATGAGGAGAGATGATTTCTTACCTCAATTTCAAAAGAGCATGGCTTCCCATTCATCCTAGAAGTAGAATTTCCATGTAGGAGATCTAACTCACCATGTAATTTAAACACATGCAACAAATAATGAATTAGTGTTTGTTTTCTAATTCGCCTACTAAGAAAAATTCTTGAAATCAATTCAACACTATGTTAACATTTTAGATCAATTTTTTAAGAAGGTTAACGAACCTAGCCTTATCGCATTGCGCTTTAAAAGATTCATTTATACAATGTTCTAAATTTCGAATGTTGGTGTCGGGTCGGGTCGAAGATTTTGAGATCGGTTATCAGATATCGTGATATGTCGAGTGGTTTTATCAAATCTCGGGTTTTATATTTTTGTAATATAAACATCATTTATATAACCTGTTTTTTTGAAAAAATTATTAAGTTATTCAGATTTTTTTTATGAAAAGCCTAAGATGAAAAATATTAAGTTTCCAATGATGTTTATATTACATCTCACACTTCAAACATCATCTTAGGCTTCAAACGTCATCTCGCATTACATCTCACACTTCAAACTTTGCCGTGGCTCACTTAGTATTTTGTAATATAAACATCATCTCACACTTCAATCTTCCTCCCTTAAAGAAATTCGGTCCCCGAATTAAAAATTTAACTACGCGTACCTTCGAAGAGATGAGGGAATTTCTTTCGCATCTCGCTCTCGGCCTCCCAAGTGATCTCTTTACTAGTAGCGCAACGCCAAAGAACCTTCACTGATGGCAAGAACTTTGACCGAAGTTTCTTCACTTGCCGATCCAATATAACTACCGGCTGCTCGGTGAACGAAAGATCGTGCTCAAGCTGAACGGTCCGGGGCTGAATCATGTGAGAAGGATCATGAAGGTATCTACGAAGTATCGACACATGGAAAACGGGGTGAACATCCGGAAAACTGGGCGGAAGTGCCAAACGATAGGCAACAGCTCCAACTCGCTCAAGGATATCGAAAGGACCTACAAATCTGGGACTGAGCTTCCCCTTTTTCCCAAATATCATAACGCCCTTCATTGGAGAAATCCGCAGGAATACATGATCCCCCACTGCGAACTCAA
Source organism: Agapanthus africanus (assembly GCA_030015575.1). Taxonomy (NCBI): domain Eukaryota; kingdom Viridiplantae; phylum Streptophyta; class Magnoliopsida; order Asparagales; family Amaryllidaceae; genus Agapanthus; species Agapanthus africanus. The sequence goes on from JASDDO010000014.1 coordinate 13,776,422, forward strand.
GTCTGCGATAACGACGGTCGACATAAGTCTTTTGTCTGAACTAGGCTGCTCTCATCCTGTCCTGAATCAGCTGGATCTTCTCCGTAGTCTCCTGAACTAGCTGGGGTCCAAAAACCCTACTCTCGCTGAGTTCGGTCCAACAGACCAGCGATCGGCACTTCCTACCATACAAAGCCTCAAAAGGCGCCATCTGAATCATCTCCTGATAACTGTTATTGTAGGAGAATTCAATCAATGGCAAGTGACGATCCCAACTGCCACCGAAATCAAGCACACATGCACAAAGCATATCCTCCAGAGTCTGTATAGTTCGCTCCGACTGACCATTGGTCTGTGGATGAAAAGCGGTGCTAAAACTCAACCGGGTACCCAAAGCTTCCTGAAGCTTCTGCTAAAGACGGCTAGTAAACTGGATGCCTCTGTCGGATACAATGCATGTGGGAACGTCGTGCAAACGCACAATCTCATCTATATACAACTGAGCATACCGAGCATAACCGAAAGTGGCCTTCACCGGAAGAAAGTGGGCCACTTTCGTCAACCGGTCGACGATCACCCAACTGGAGTCACACCCTCGACTGGTCCTGGGTAGACCCACAACGAAGTCCATGAAAATCTGCTCCCATTTCCACTCCGGAACGGGTAAAGGCTGCAACTCACCTGCCGGCCTCTGATGCTCAGCCTTGACTTGCTGACAAGTCAGACACCACGAAACGAAGTCCGTAATATCGCGCTTCATCCCTTCCCATCAGTAAAAGTCTCTCAAGTCACGGTACATCTTGGTGGAACCTGGATTAGCGCTAAAGGCTGACTGATGTGCCTGCTCTAGGATCTCGCGTCTCAACTCATCAGCATCTGGTACACACAAGCGAGTCCCGCATCGTAGCACACCCTAGTCATCAATCATGAACTCCGAAACTGTACCTTGCCGAACAAGCTCAAGAATCTCAGACAAACGGGCATCACTGGGCTGCGCCTCATGGATACGATCAAGTAGAAGTGGACGGACGCGAACATGAGCAAGCTGTCCCCCAGTGGAAGCGAACTCAAACTGTATTCTACCATCGCACAAGATCTGCAAATCTGCAGAAGACTATCGCTGAGCTGTGCTCAACTGGGACAAGCTACGCCCGGGCCTACGACTCAAAGCATCAGCTACCACATTCGTCTTGCCCGGGTGATAAAGGATCTCACAATCATAATCCTTCACAAGCTCCATCCAACGACGCTGTTGTTCCCTGATTATAAATCAGGAAAGGACTCAGAAGAGGCATCACGTGCTCACACGTGACCAGTGGTCACGTGTTGGCACGTGACGTTCAAAGCAGCAGCACAAAGCTCATTCAAGGAAAAGCTCCAGAAAAGGCATCACGTGCTCACACGTGACCAGTGGTCACGTGTTGGCACGTGATGGTTAAGCAGCGGCCAGAGAACAGAGCGCAGGAGAAGAAAGGCCCGTTCCAGGGGTCACGTGCCTACACGTGACCAGGGGTCACGTGGCCACGCGTGACCGGCTTTAAAAGCCCTATTATTTAACAGAATTAAATTCTGAGAAGAGATCATTCAAATCTTTCCAAGATAAAGAATGATTATTTGGAACCGTTGGATTAAAAATCTAAAGGTGATTAAATATCGCCTATTTATGGAAAAATCTTGGACTTGGAAAGATTTCCCCCCTAAATCTAACCGAGATAACAAAGGGATATCTCTGGATCTAAAATCCAATGGTGAATAAAATTCACTTAACAATCTAAAGGCCCAGATTAATGATAAATATAAATCAAATCTCTCAATATACAAATCAAATCTCTCAATGAGAGATTTATTAAGCAAATTGATTCTCTTCCTTCTCCTATAAATAGGAGCCAAGAAAAGAAGAGAAGGGGCTTTTTTCGAAGACCTTTTTCTAAAACTCTTTTCTGAAACCTTGAGACCTTTGATCTTTTCTTTTGATACACAGAAAGAGAGAGATAGAGCCTTTGATTCTCTGCAAAAGGGAAAACCTTAGGTAAGAAGGGAAAAGAGAGGCTTCAAAGGAGAATTTAATTCTTGAAAGAGTTTAACTCTTATATATAAAAAAAGAAGAGAACTTAGTTCTTTCTCTGGTTGAGGATCCGCAAAGTGCACATCTCCCCACGAATTGAGAATTTAATTCTCATTGGGTTGAGATCCTGCCATGCAGATCTAAAACACAGAGGAGGAACTGAGTTTAGAGAATTTAATTCTCACAAAATGATAGGAATTCAATTCCCTTGAGATAAAGTTAGGGTTTAACCCTATATTATAGGAATTTAATTCCTTCAAAATGAACAGAACTAGGGTTTAACCCTAACTGAGAATATAATTCTCTAGAACTCACAGGAATTTAATTCATTTAAGAAAAGAAACTAGGGTTTAACCCTATTGAGAATATAATTCCTCTAAAGTTTAGGGCTTAACCCTAGGAACAGAACTTTAAAGCATGCAGAGACCCACAGAACAAAACTCTGAAGTAGGCACCTCACGTGTTGCCACGTGACCCCTAAACAAATCTCCCAAAATAAGAAGGAAGTAGCCCTGAGGCAACGCCTCACGTGCTCCCACGTGACCCTCATTATACCAGAACAAAAGCAAAGACAAAATATAGCCTGGGCGCTCTCACATGTTACCACGTGATCCCTAATGAGTATTCTAATAAACCAGAGCATGAGCCCCTATCGCGTGCCCGCACGTGATGGCTTTCAGAACTAAAAGTGTTAAACACTTATCTGTAGAACAAAATAAAGAGAAGAAGGGCGCTCTCACGTGTTACCACGTGACCCATTTTGCCTTAGTATTTAACACTAAATCGAAACCTCTGTGTCCAGTGTTTAACACTGATTCTCCTTAGTGTTTAACACTAATTTGGAAAATTCTATTTGCAGTGTTTAACACTGATTTGCTTAGTGTTTAACACTAATTTGAAAACTCTCTTCCCAGTGTTCAACACTGATTATCTTTTAGTGTTTAACACTAACTTGTCAATCTTTTCCCAGTGTTCAACACTGTCGGTCTCTAGTGTTTAACACTAGCCTTAGCCCAATTGGCTAAAGTTTCCAGAAGCAAAGCCTCTCCATCAATGAATCAACAGAGGGCCAATATCCCAGAAACTGTTAGTGTTTATGCCCTAGAAGGCCATTACTGTATCATACTAGCTTGTATATTACTTAATGGAAGCTTGGGATATTCACATATATATAACAGTCTTGCTAAACATGGTAGTATGCTACTTGGTTTTTCTATCTTAATATGTGAGTATACGTATTGATAGAGCTCTTAGGATCTTGCTTGTCTACCAGCGTTGTGATGGCAGTCACACTAGTGGGGGCTGGGTAGTCTACAAGCACATCCTTATTCAGGTCCCTGGTCGTTGGATTATCGAGACAGAGCATCGATACTCCGGAGTAGACTAGTGTGTACGCTTCTCATCCCAGTTGGGGAGATGGTCTGTCCCACAGCCGTCAGTACGTCGTACTGGAGATAGTATACAGGTGCTCGTTAGGTTACGGGTACACCGGACAGGACTCACAGGGAACTGTTTGTTGGTTTGATACCAGTCGTCAGTGAACAGTTCCCAGGTGACATGAGTACAGCGTAGTCCGCAGACTTGACACTGCTACTTCGCCTCGAGTGTGTCCCACTGTTCTTAGATTGCTACCCTACCACGGCTCAAAGGAGTCGTGCAAACAGGTGGCAGTTGGGTGCAGTCCCGAGCACTTGGAGGCAGTGGCGGTTAGACAGGATTCGTCCCTCCCGGTATTGGGAGTAGATATCGTGCTGTGTCAGAGAGCCATTACGCAAAGTCCCTGGCCAGGGCAAGCGAGATTTGCTGGTAGGTTCTAGTAGTTCTCAGGGTGTAATGGGCTTCACTCCGACACGACTTATACCGCTATTAGGGGACTGACGCTTGCCGCCCCCCTAGGCCCGATATGCGATAGTCTTGGACGAACGGACCGGACTGTATGGAGATTGTCACATCAGACTCAGTAGGAGTTCGGATGGGTTTACTCATCGGCCTTCTTATCGACAACTACCTGGGGACCGTTACGTACAGCTAGTGCCGCTTGCGGTCTGTGGTTAAACCCACTGCCAGCGTAGTAGTCGAGTCTCTAGAGTCCCACACAGAGAGTTTCCTACTCCAGGCGAAACGATATAGAGGTTGCATGGTTTTGCGACAAAGGGTTCGGACGCATACGTGCGTTTACGCGCGTACGACTTTCGGACAGTTTTTACCAGTCGGCTTTGGTTTAAGCCAGTTACTGGTATCCGGTTATTGGATTTATACAGTCTAAAGTTTTTCCGTATTTTTACGGATCGGAGGGGCGTTCTCGTAATTACTCGAGAAGCTTCTAGAAGATGTGACTAAGGAGGTTTCTTTTGGATAAGAAAGTGAGTCATGGTGGTGATTCATTCATTTCATTAATTCACATTTATTGCTTAATGACTCATGCTAATGAATCACCACTAGATATTTTATGAAGCATGCTTATTCATTTCCTTTATTCATTATTGTTAAAAAGAAATGCTTCATAATATATTATGATACACTCTCTCTCCTCTCATTATCTCATCACACATTCTCTCTCCTCAAGCTCTCATCTTCAAACCCTAATCCTTAATCCTCATGTGTTGAGATCAAAGGATTAGTTAGACTAAACAATCCATTACCTTTACTCTATATCATCCTTTCATCTTTGATTAGCGATCAAAGTTGATTAGTTACCTCAAGTTAGAGGTTTAGCTTGGTGTTTTGCTCTCGGGTGGATCGTCTACTACCTAGAGAAGGTCGAGGAGAACAAAGGAGGACACAAAGACGAAGGACTAGTTTCGATCGGTATAATCCCTTAACACTATAGTTTAGTATAGCTATGTGTTTGGTTATTATTTGTTTAGCTTCGATTTAAACGGTTAGTCGATGTTCGTTCCTTAAACTTGATCGTTTTTGTAAAATCCGCCTCCCCACAAGTACTGGGGTGTACTACATCGACTTACAGAAACAATTGTACTTAGCCCAAGCTGGCCATAAGTACTCAATTCAAACTTAATTGGGCCAATGGGCTCATAATATAATAATTGATCTTAGTTTCCAAATTGGACTACATATCACTTAATCTACCTCGGTTTAAGGGTACATCTCTTCACTCCTTTGATACTGGGCGTTGTAATTCCTCAACGTCTTCAAAGAGGTGATGGGTCCCGACGACCACACACTGATACAGACTGTGGGGTCCTTAAACTCATGGACTACGACGTCCTTAACCTCGACCGTGATGTCTTAAAACTAATATCGGACAGTGGAGTCCTTAAATCCACGGACTACGACTTCCTTAACCTTGACCGTGATGTCTTAAAACTAATATCGGACTGTGGAGTCTTTAAATCCACGGACTACGACGTCCTTAACCTTGACCGTGATGTCTTAAAACTAACATTGGACTGTGGAGTCCTTAAATCCACGGACTACGACGTCCTTAACCTTGACCGTAATGTCTTAAAACTAACATCGGACTGTGGCGTCCTTAAATCCACGGACTACGACGTCCTTAACCTTGACCGCAACGTCTTAAAACTAATACTGGACCGCAATGTCCTTAAACTACCTATTGACCGCAATGTCACTAAACTAAACAACAGGGCTCCCCTAATCGCTCTCTTGTTGGATCTAAACGATCCCGTTAAGTTGATCTTAGTCTAAAACTAGACTAACGTATCCTTAACAAACGTTTAAGTCGATCTTAGTCTCAAACGAGGCTAACGTATCCTTAAACACAACCCCCAAACCCAAATCTAAGATAATACGGATTTGGGCTAGTCCACGCCCTACGGGCGACGACATAACTCAGTCTCCGTATACAATCCACGGGCAACTAAATACAAAACAAACACACACGACATGAAGTGATCATCTGAAGAAGGAGAAAGTTGTTACCGCAATGCGGTAGCTTAATTAACTGCAGGGGCTTGCGCCTGCAGGGAAGAGCGTCCCCACAATCAAAAACCCCTCAAGCGAGGGGGAATCTGACGAAGTCTGCTACATCGGATGCATCCGTTTAAACCTTCGATATATGGTGTCATAAATCAACTTGGCATCTTCGGAGAGGTGGACGGATAGCACCAATTAGCTTCTGCCCCGAATCTCAGATGAGACGTCCCTGCGCCGCGCCGTCTTTCGGAGGGGAACAGATTCTGGCATGCCCGGTGGGACCTTTTCCTCTTTCCACTCCACACTTCGTGTGTCGTGATTCGCAAACCAATCGCGGTTTGCTAATGGTTGCCCTTAGGTTGCGAGGTACTAAGATTTGGCGTTTTGCTTGGTGCAGAAAACAAAGGATCAATGGCATTCAACTGCTCGAACTGCAAATGCAACCGACGCTCCGCCTCACCTGGAGGTGTAGCATATGGACCGCAGGCTGCTTCCCTATTCACCATGCATGTGGAGCAAGTGACTCAAGCTACTACCGGTCTATTCTTTGGGACCATGCTCCCGCTGGTGAACATTGACATCCCAATGCCCATACCGGAAGCTTCGAAGAAGTCGGTCTTTGATCGATCTGCTACTCCCACGGCCCCTCTCAGCGGGTCGTCCAACTCCTCGGTCTTCACCAGACTGAGCCTGAACTCCAAAGGGCCGCCAAAAAGGCCGTGATACCTGAGAAGGCCATCCCAAAGAAGACAGCTGCTCCCGAAGTCGTCAAGGCGGCTTCTACTGCCAAAGAGTCGGTCTTTGCAAGACTGGCTGTCCCAGCTCCCGCTCCGGTTCGAAGGTCTGTCTTTGACAGATTGGATACCGCCACTCAAAAGACGTAAGTCTTCAAGAGGCTGACACAGGCAGTAGCCCCTCCACAGAACAGGGGGCAAGACAAAGCCGTTGCTGAACCAATCCCAACAACACGTCATGCCCGACGTCGCCACTGGCGTCGGATAAGGAAGACTGGGGGCAATTCCCCCTCCGGACTAACTCCACCAGCTCCAACGGTGGAAATTGAGGCCGCTGTTCCAACCGGGAACAGCTTCGAGCTGCTGAACAGGGTACGCAGAAATTCGCCGACTGCAGTTCTCAAAAGATCCCCTCCACCTGCGGAGAAGGTTATAGAGACAAAGCCGGAGCAGCCTCCTCAACGGCTGTCCTCCAAGATTTATAAAGTCTGGCGGAAAATTCAAGACTCGGTAATTGACCAGGATCACTCTCGTCAACAATGAAGGACGACAACCGCTTGGGTGCCTGCTACAACGACTCCCTCCACGTCGATTACTCAAAAGAGAAGAAGGCCGGAGAAAGTCCCCACTCCTGCAGCAAATATCAAGGACAATAAGCCAAAACGCCCTAAGTCTGGGGGCATTATGGTGCATACAGTATACATGGAGCTTGGAAAAGAGGACAGCCGTGCATCCACGGGTCATAGACCGCTTACACGGTCGGTGACCAAAGCTCAGGAGCAACAGCAGAAGCTCCAGGAAATGATGAACGCGATGGCCGCACTTACTGGGCCGAAAGAAAGCCCCGAAGCGTCATCTGATCAACGCCAGGAACAAGAAACTGACGTTGAGTTCCTTCGTAGGATATTGGAGAAGAAGGATAAAGAGGCCGCTGAACAAGCAGCCAATATACAACGAATGGCCCTCCTGTTCCAGGACATGGTGGGTATGATGATCCAACAAGAGCCTTCTACTGAAGATTTTGTAGGGTTCCTAAGCACACTAATGAGGTCTCACAAGGCATCAACTATGCCAACTTAAAATTTTACGGTGCCGAGAAACCCTAGACTAGATCGTTAACTAGAATTTTAGGCGAAAAGAAAATCTAGTTAACACTTAACTAAAGATAACGGAAATACAACCTTTGTAGATCCGGTGCTCCACCTCCATAGCTCCGCAATGAAGTGTCCTCGCTGTCCATATCAAGTCCCGGGCTCTAGCGTCGGCTTCATCGGAGAAAGAGCGGGCTAGGTCATCGACAACGTGCCGAAGATGATCTACGTCGAAGCATCGCAAGATCAAGCTCTCACTTCATCAAATCTAGAAAACTTGTGAAGGAAACACACTCTACTACTTGGCAAGAGGTAGAGGATGAAGAAATAGGAAGTGGGTAGACTTTAGAATTGGATTTCTCACTCATTTCCATCAATCACCATTGATGGAGCTTGCTTTCTTCAAGTGAAGAAAGGAAGAAGAAGAAGAATTATCTTATGATATGAATTATTAAAATAGAAAAGAAAAACAATTCTTATCATAATCATACCATGGTTAGGTGTAGAGAATCAATCATGGTTAGTGGGAATGGTTAGGGTTAAGCATGAGACAAAAATGGTCACTAAGGTCAAAGCTTCATGAAGCTTCAACTAGAATACAAAACAAGCCGCCATTTTCTTTTCATGCCTTTTATTTATCCAAAAGAATAAATAAATGAATAAATGAATAAGGAAATAGTAAACCCTAACCATTTCATTAACCAAGGTTTAATTCTTTACACTTAACCAAAAGGCATGTATCATCAAACATGATACAAGCAAGTGCACAAAATCATATCGCATATGCAATGCGCACAACCGAGTGAGAAAATCCATCTTAAGTAAACCGATACTAGTTAATGCAAAGTAATATATCAAATATATAATTATGCATTAAATCATTAAATCAACACTTGATTCAATGATCCGGCCATGTCGCACACAACCGACTGGTATACAATGTATCGGCTTATCGAATCAACGCTTGAATCGATAACTAGGTTATATCGCATACAACCATTCGACACATTGATCGCGAGAATGAAATACGGTATCACATACACGCATTATTCTCGGTCCCGCACATATCTCATATGCGCTCCTATTTCGTTTCGCTTGAGCCAGGAAACCTCTGTGTAGGACTCTAAAGACTCGTCAATACGCCGGCAGCAGATGATGATCATATCAAACACCCACAAGCCGCAAGCGGTCTGCTAAACGTAACGGCCACCCGGGTATTGAGCGATCTGAAGATCGACGAGCAAGCCCGCTCACACTCCAGTGAATCCAACCAGTAACACTACCGTACAGTCCGGTCTGATCGTCTGATATGTCGCATATCTCGCCTAGGGGTGGTAAACGTCAGACCCCAATAGCTCGATAAGTCGTGTCGATATGAGGTCTATAACAATTCGAGAAACTACTGGTAACACTTACCAGTATATCTCAGCAACCCTGGCCAGGGATTTCCTGTCATAGCCATTCGAACACAGCGCAACATCAACTCCCTATACCGGGAGAGACGAATCCCCTCATATCGCTCATTGCCTCCATGTGACTCGGGACTGTACCCAAAAACCACCGTTTTGCACGCCCTCTTGGACGTGGTAAGATGGAAATCAAAGCACAGTGGGAACCACACAAGACTCTATGACGATCTCGGGTCAACAGACTACTCTGTACCAGTGTCACCAAAGAACTGCCATCTGACGTGAGGTATAATACCATCTGGGAGTTCTCGGCGAGTCCGTCCAGTGTACCCAGTCTCCACTGAGCACCCGTATATCATCTCTGATGTCAAACACCGATGGATATGGGATCATCCATCGCCCATCTGTATGGGTCGAGAAGGTACACGCTAGTCTACTCTGGTATATCGATGCCCCGTCTCGATACACCCACGACTAGGGACTTTGAAGGATGTACTTATGGACTACCATGTCCCCACTAGTATGATCCGCATCACAGTCCAGGTAGTCAAGTACACATCCTAAGGGCTTTACTAACATGTAACAGAGAGACAATCAGTGTACACGTTAAGGTAAAGTTCAACCAGATAGCATACTATCATGTCGAGCAAGAAAGTCCTCCCTATATATGTCCCAGCATCCACTACAATATACATCCTATGTACAGTAATGGCCTCTAGGGCATACATATAACTAATAATCTCCCACTTGCACTAGGGCCATCTGTAGCAGTGGTCGAAGTATCTCATACTCAACCATCCCATAAAAGTCTCTCTCTGGGAATAGGCCTTCGTGAGTGGATCCGCCGTGTTATCCTCTGAGTCTGCTCTCCTTGCCTCGATCACCTTGGAGATTAACCATCTCCATGATCAGGTGATACTGCCTTAGAATAAGTCTGGATCACTGATGGGACCGGCGTTCCTTGGCATAAGCCACAACTCCATTGTCTCACAATGGTAGGAACGTAGTTCATCTCATGAACCAATATATATACCCAAACAGCCTCTTTGGTAGCATCTTAAGTAGCGATGTATCCAGCCTTTATCGTCTAGTATGTCACGGTATCTAGCTTGGAACTCTTCCAACATACCGTCCCTTTACTGAGGGTAAAGACAATGCCTGCGACTGACATTCAGTCGTCTTTATCACCCTGGAACACTTCCAGTGATTCTCCCCAGGATCGATTGATACCTTCTCACTACAACTAGTGAGATACCTAACATCCAATTAGATCTATCTTATAGATCCAAAATCCAGGATTTAGTAGGTATCATTTTGATCCTATATGGAGAATCATTGTGATAAGCGGAGATTGATCGAGCGTAGCATAGGAAACTCCTTCCCTATCTTGAGTATGTCATCTACGTGCTCTACGAGGATCGTCACCATACTCCCTACTACCTTTTTGTTTATACAAGGTTCATCTACCATTTTGATGATGTTAAACTGTTTGACTAATCCATCAAAACAGATGTTCCAACTCCGCGATGCCTGCTTTATCATATAAAATATCTTGCACACGTTTCCGCTGCTCCCACTGTTTACGAAGCCCTCTGGCTGTGTACTTACAGACGCACTCTTCTAAAACACCATCTAGAAAAGCAGTCATGGCACCCAACCGCCAGATATCATAGTCATGGTATGTAGCCGTGGCAAGTAGGATCTGGATGGACTTAAGCATAGGTACTGGAAAAGGTTTCATCATTATCCACGCCTGGTCAATGACGAAAACCTTTAACAAGTCTAGCTTTGAAAGTCTCAACTTTTCCATTTACACCAAGTAATCTTCTCAAGATATACTTGCTCCTGATGGGGATTTAACCCTTCAGATATAGCAACCAAAGTCCATACTTTGTTGGTGTATAAGGATTCCATCTCAGATCGATAAGCATCCAGCCATTCTTACAGAGTCTCACTCCTGATGGCCAGCTCGAAACTAGTTGGGTCATCATCTCATGATGTAATCCTCGCTCCCACTGTCATAGAGAAACCGAAGTATCTCTCAGGTGGGTGAGGAACCCTACTAGATCGGCGGAGAGGCTGAAGTTTGTTGGCTACTATTGAATCCTTTGGTTCTATCAAATCATCATCTGTAGTTTGTACAGCTGGAACGATTCCAGTTCTACATAACAGTATTTGTCTCGAGCTTGTCCGGATTTTGCTTTTAGACATAGGCCGGACAACCCCAAATCTTAACTAACTTAAGATATGGGCTCTTCCCTTTCCATATCTCATATGAAGTGGTAGGCAACTGATTTGATCGTGACCCTATTCAATAGGTATGCAGCTTCTCAAGCGCATAACTCCCAAAAGGAAATAGGTAACTCAGTAGTACTCATCATAGAGCACACTATATCATATAGAGTGTGATTGCTCCGCCCCGATATACCATCGTGCTATGGTGTATACGGAGGAGTAATGCTGAGAGAGAATCTCATTCTCCTTTAGAATAGTCCAGGAATTCCATGCACAAGTATTCTCCTCCCTGATCACATCAAAGGACATAATACTTATACCCGTATATCGGTTCTCTACTTCTAAATCATATTCTGTGAATATCTCAAAAGGTTCGGACTTAAGTTTCAACAGGAACATAAGACTGAATCTTGAGAGATCATCAGAGAACGTAATGAAGTACAAAGAACCGGTCTTGGCATGTGTAGACAGGGGACCTTACATACATCAACATGTATCAACCCAAGAGTTCACTAACTCTTTCTCTGTTTCCAATAAACAGAGCTATGGTCATTTTATCTTTGTGACATGAGTGGCGAGTTTCACAAGATGTAAATTCAAACTGATTTAAATATGCATCTATATGTAACTCTAGCTAGTCGGGTCACATTGATCTGACCTAGTCTACAATACCTCAAGAAGAATTCGTTCATTTCTGAACTCTTCCTCTTGTGTGTGTTCCGTATACTAAGAACTGTATTTTGATTTAGAACATCAACGCTTTTAGATAACGTGCCTGAACCGATCAACTTTTGATATAGGAAATGTTCAAAACACTATCCAACAATACAAAATTTTATCGTTTCTTTACTAATAAAGAGACAGATATGATTTTGTATATCAGGTTCGGTATCTAATAACATTCGTTCAGAATCAATGTATCGGTAATACAGGGTGACAGTGACCAACAGACTTGGCTGCAACACTTGCCCCGTTTTCTGTCTCATGAAACTTATCACCTGTTCCCAGTTTTTCTACCCTTTTTGTAGCCCTATGTAACATCTTACATATCTGGGATCCTGATCCGGTATCATATACCAAGGATGCGGAGGATACTGAGAAACAGTTCTGTATAATGAACACACCCGAAGATGATGCATCAGCATGCACTCTCTTCGTTTGGGCGGCACGGGAAATCTGGTATTCCCCAATTTCCTGCTCTGTCTTATAACAATTATAAGTTGGAGCGGGACCAACGTTCTCCAGCTCAGTATAACAAGCGGGTTCGGTCAATAATCCGTTTTATTATCTTGATTAAGGCGTGATATGGTCGCTACCTGGAGAGAGAGAGAAGAAAACACTCAGCGTGCGCTCTTGCAAGAATAGATTGGTTATTATTTTATCTAATCAGGATGGCTCCCACTGCTTTTTATCAAATCTTCCTTTAAACCCTAAAAGGAAAGACTAGCCGGGATTAATTACACACTACAAGTTCGCCAATCTTTCAGCCAGGCCAGTGTCGGTACTTTGAGGGAGGTCCCCCGTGCTTTCGCACGAACCTAATTAATGTAAACCTCGTTTTCCCAGAGGCGTAACCCCGTTAACACCTTTCTAGACACCTACTTGATCGGCTAATTGTAATGTATAAAACTCTCCCAGGAGTAACTCTTACTCGCAGCGGGTATCGGGATCCAACTATCTCATAGAAGGTATGCAATCTCATTGCAAATTTCAATACTTGAAATTCCCGATAATATTTTGCCCCGAACGATCTATGACCTTGACAAGGTCAACAAACCATAGACCGCAAGTCAAGTTCAACACGTCATTTCCTGATTGAATCAAACCCACCCGCACGACCCTTGACAAGGTCAACAAGGCCGCACGACTACCCTAACCCAATCTGCATCATATGCATAAGCAGATAAATACTGGTTAGCTACCGCACACTGCGCCTTGACAAGGTCAACAAACGCAGCACGAATACTAAACAGGATTTATCTGAAATGACGGAGGGCTACGACAGGTTTTTCTGAAAACCTATTGCGTAATGAACTTGATATCGTTGTAGGATCGAATGAATTTTGAAATGGAGTGTCTTTGAGGCTTTTCTAGTTTTGCTAAAGGAGTCACTCCCGGTGAAGGGATCGTCGGTCCTTTCCTCGTCGAATGAGGTGCGGGATATATCATATATATCACTGTGCAAAGCAGAACTCTTAAAAGCTATCAAAAGACAAACCGAGGGTGTAGCATCTGCCAGTTATTGCTAAAGGAGTCACTCCCGGTGAAGGGATCTCGGTCCTTTCCCTATCGAATAAGGTGCAGGACATATCATATATACCGCTGTGCAAAGCAAGAACTGTAGCTACCTGTTTTATTTTGAAATTCGATTCTACAACATCTTAGGTTTCTTTTAATTTCATTAATCTCATTAATGAAGTCCCATCATTTAAATACCTAAACATCACAGATAAATACGACGTACACTTATGCCATCCGCATTCGCCTCGATGTCCCCTCGTGCACCGTTAGGTTAGGTAACTAACGACAGAGCGGGGCAGGGCTAGCGCGGGTGTAAAACATAAGTAACGTCTATATAATATATCATATATACTATATACAGTATCTATCACAGAACATCACATGATCACATCACAGATATCGTAGCAGAAGAATCATATGAAATATTGGATATACTAGGACGTCCGTGTTTTCAATACGAGCCAGTATAAAACACGGATTCCACGGTCGTGATGAATAGCCAAACCCACACCCCTAGACCCCTACGAGAGCGGCAAGCAACCCTACCAATTCTAGAGTTAGGAGACCCGGACTCGACTCCTCGAGTTGGTCTCCCACTGGACTCCAGAACCCGGTTACCTGTGCCCTCCTCCTTGGGTCTATCCTAGTGCGGAAAAGTAAATAATATACAAAAGGTGACAACTTCCGCAACCTGGAAGTTCCCCAAATAAAAGAATATTACATACAAGTTTTTACATGAATGAAAATGAAAAACACTCATCTCACATAAAAACCCCCGGCTATTCAAACACGACGATCCAATATAACATATCCAGCAACACATTGTTAGTTATATGTGTGCCCTAAAGGCCATTACTGTACATACGATGTATATTGTAGTGGATGCTTGGACATATATAGGGAGGACTTTCTTGCTCGACATGATAGTACGCTATCTGGTTGTACTTTATCTAAACATGTACTCCGATTGTCTCTTTTGTTACATGTTGATAAAGCCCTTAGGATTTGTACTCGACTACTGGGACTATGATGAGATCATACTAGTGGGGGCCATAGTAGTCTATGAGTACATCCTATAACTGTTCCTAGTCGAGGGTGTGTCGAGACAGGGCATCGATACACCAGAGTAGACTAGCGTATACGCATCTTGACCCATATGATGGGCGATGGATGATCCCATATCCATCGGTGTTTGACATCAAGGATGGTGTACGGGTGCTCAGTGGAGACTGGGTACACTGAACGGACTCGCCGAGAACTCCTAGATGGTATATATACCTATTGTCAGATAGCAGTTCTCTGGTGACACTTGTACAGGTTAGTCTGTAGACCCGAGATCGTCATAGAGTCTTGTGTGGTTCCCACTGTGCTTTGATTTCCTCCCTACCACGGCTCTACTGAGTCGTGCAAACAGGTGGATTTTGGGTACAGTCCCGAATCATATGGAGACAGTGAGCGATAGGAGGGGTTTCGTCTCTCCCGGTATAGGGGGTTGATGTCGCGCTATGTTTGATCGGCTATAACACCTAAATCCCTGGCCAGGGTTCTCGAGGTTTACTGATAAGTGTTATCAGTAGTTCCTCGACCGGTTATGAGCCATAAATCAACATGACTTATAAAGTTACTGGGGTCTGACATTTACCACCCCTAGACTGAATATGCGACATATCAGACGAAGAGACCGGACTGTACGTTAAGTGTTGCTTACAGACTCGTAAGGGTTGTGATGAGTTCGCTCGTCGGCCACCTTTTTGTCAATACCTGGTAGCCCGTTATGTATTGGCTTATACCTCTAACGTGCTAGTGGTTAAATCCACAACTAAGGTGTTGACGAGTCTTTAGAGTCCCCCACATTCAGTTACTCAAGTTTTCGGGCGAAAAGATGTAGAAACCGTAAGTTGTTACGGCAGCCGTAAAGTGTTGCGGCAGGTTTTCGATTATGTTCGGTAATTGTTACAGGAATAATAATCGAAAGAATAATACTGTACGGATACCGGTATTATATTATTGGATTAATGGTATTCTTATTTTTCGGAATTCGGATACGGGTATATAGTATACGGTATACGGAGGAGGGGTATTTTTGTAATTGTTACAAAATACCTTCTAGAAGATGCCACCTCATAATGACATAATTATGACATCATTTATTTTGTGAAAATAAATAAGTGAGGTGTAAATTGAAAAGTATAAGCATGATAGAAGTGGATGTACTAATTAAGCATGATACTTCTTTCATAATGCATGCTTTAATTAGTGCTAAATTCTTTTCTTTCTTTTTTCTATCATGCTTAATCTTTTTAATTATAAATGAAATTATTCTCTCCTCCATTTTCTCTTATAAATACCTTCACATGAGATGTGAATTCAAGGCATTCAATTCCTTAACAAAATTATGATAAGTGTATCATAACAAGTTCATAAGAAGAGAGAAAGAAAAATGATGGTGATCATTCTTCCTAGCTTTAACCCTCACATGAGATGTGAATCAAAAACTTAGGATTTCAAGTTAATCCAATTATTCTACATCAAATCTTGGGCGAGTCGGCTAGCCAACTTCGCGTCCGAGTTGCCTCGGCATTGAGGTGGGAGCCCGTAAAAAACGTAGGCGATGTGGTGCCCTTCCGGCGATGAGATGGAGACCGGACATTCCGCGGGACTTCGGGTGGATCATCGTGGACAAGGAAGGCTTCCATCGATCCGTTTCAAAATCTCATAGTGCCAAGGAGTCACCGAGGAAGATCTACAAGGGTTGTAAGTTTTACATTTGCATGTGATGCTTAGTGTATGAATCCCTAAAACTTCTAGCTACGATTCTCGTCGGGGCTAGCTTAGCACCTCTAAAATTTTGATTATGGCATGTGTGATGCCACCGAACCCTTGACCAGGTGCTAGGCCATCCCAGCAGTGGTATCAGAGCCAAGCTAGAGCTTTAGGCGATGCGTAGGCGAAATTAAAAGTCCGATCGAACCACGAAACATCAATTTGGACAGCTTTCTGGAAATTTTTTGAAAATTGGATTTTTCCAAATTTAAAGGTCCTAAAAAAATCAGCAGGCAAATCTAAGAATTACCATATAAAACTTTTTAAACGATCCCTCTAAAGCGCCGCGGAAGGGCGGCCAAAACATGGTTTTGGCGGCGCTTTAGCGGCCGTACTGTAGCATCAGGGGAAAATTTTTTGTGCACAGTACCTGATAAATTCTTACTATGCCTCTGAAATATTTAAAACTTACTCAAGTGTTGAGTGTTCTGGAGATAAATTGGATTTGGTGATTCGATTGGAAAAGTTTAATTTCGTTCAGATTTTCAGATTTTTAGAACGTGTTAAAATGTTTGAACGAATATTAGAAACACGGTTTTTTCCCGTATTGGAAAAATTCCAAGTGTTGGATTTTTCCCTAGTTCGAAACTTCCAAAAAAACATGCAAGCGTATTTGTGGACACTCTAGAAGAACATAACCATAACTCGATTATGTGACCGTCAAAACTATCACCGAACCTTAGGGTTTGTGGTAGTTTAGCGTTGCCACATGTGAGGCGTTGGTTTGGCCCTTCTACGGTTGGTCCATAAGGGGCTGTGGCATGTTCTAGAAACTTTTGAACTCGGCCCAAGTGTTGTGCAGTTTGGGAAATCTAGGGTGTTTTGTATATTCGATCGAAAAGTTTAACATTGTCTATTTATCTGAAATGTGATACAATATGTGGAATTCATATAGTTAGGCATGAAATACGAAGTATGTGATATTTCGAATTTATGATGTCTAAGGTGATTGTGAATTCCAAATGTTGTAGTTTTTCATTTTATTTTCTGTGACCGTAAGTGTAGTATGTGGTGTATCGCCGTTTTCGTTGCTATACGTCAACGACAATCGGGATACGCATACTTACTTACGTTGATGATATGAGATATTATGTGTTGCTGAAATATGATGAGCAGGATTGTCGCGAATGAATAGCCGGGGGTTTTTATGTGAGATGAGAGTTTTTTTATTTTCATTCATGTATAAATCAATTGTATATTATTTACTTTTCCGCATTAGGATAGACCCAAGGAGGGGAGCACAAGTGACCGGGTTCTAGGGTTCAGTGGGAGGCCATCTCGAGGAGTCGAGACCGGGTCTCCTAAACTCTAGAATTGGCAGGGTCACTTGCCGCTCTCGTAGGGGTCTAAGGGTGTGGGCTTGGCTATTCATCACGACCGTGGAATCCGTATTTTCTATTGTTGGCTCGATACAAAATACGGACATCCTAGATATCCTTTTATATGCTTCTGCTGTTGATGTTCTGTAATGTGATTACTTAGTATCTGAGACGAATGGATTATTATTATATATATGATATATAATAAACGTTGCTTATGTTTTGCACCCGCGCTAGTCCAGCCCCCGCTCTGCCGTTAGTTAAGTAACCTAAAGGTGCATGACGGGGCCCAGTGGCAAATGCGGATGGCATAAGCGTACGTTCTATTTGC